>CM034474.1:600787-913676 GCA_019925255.1 Litchi chinensis
TTCTCTTATGGATATCTCTCTCACTTTCGTGTGAGTAGATTATTTTTATATTGAAACAGTAATCCAAATTATATCATCAATATTTTTATTTCGGTTGATTTCGATAGTTTTTTATATCTATTTTAGTTTAAAAAAAAAAAATCAAAAACAAAAACAAAAGTGGGGGCCCGTGACATTGATGATTTGGTAAAAAACAGAGACAAAAGTGAGAAAGTGGAGAGGTTTGAAGAAAGAGAAGAGCAGCCAATGAATGATGAGAATTAAAGAAACAGTTTTTCATTTTCAATAAATAAGCTTAGCAGCCTCAACATGACACTATTCATTAACCGACAGCTGTTACTCTGGTGGTCTATATATGACTAACTGTACCACAAACACACCTTAACGTAACCCCGACGCTACCAATAACACCATCACTGACCTGACCTGACCTGACCTGACCACCCCACGAATAAGTAAATGCCAACTTTGATTTTTATCATGATCCGCCACAAAAACTAACAAAAATCACAATCAAGGTTTCCGTGATTAATCACTTCACCAGCAAGCATTATCATCATCGTCCACATAATGATCACGATTTCACTATCAAATGGTTTTGGTTTTTTGTGGTGGGGGGCCCAAGAATAATCTTCAAGTTAACTATCACCAGTAACGAAAAATATAAGAGTCCAAAATTTTGGTAAATGTTGTATTTGCACCATTTAGTGCTTTCTAATTAGTCGGGGAAAATATGAAAGTGCACTTAATCAAGTGTCACCTTGATTTCAAAAACTTTATTCAAAGCCCACTTTGGAAAAGGAGTTTGGCATACCTAAATTATACCCAAGATTCCTAATTTGATTCCACGTGTAATTCAATTATAGGTCACCATCAATTTTTAAAAATTGGTAACTTAATCACCTTGAGGTTGAGACCCACTTACAATATTAATCAACTTGAGGTCCAACCACACTCACACAAAAACGAAAAGGCAGCTCAAGTAAATTGCAATAGCTCCAAATGATTTACACCCAGTTGTATAGTTATTTTATAAGTAATTCAATTACATAATATCTTATTATCGTTTCAAATTAAAATTTTACCCTGATTTCATCAGGGAATTGATACTCGCTTTAAGTTTTTATTATGTATCAATCTATAATATCAAATGTAAAATATCTATAAAATTTAAAATTAATTTTATGTAATTTAACATTAAAAAGATTTATTAGTATAGGTACCACTATTTTTTATGGGGATCATAAGCCATATAAATCCATTCAAAATTTTGAGTGTCAGTGTAACCTTCACGGTTTTAGCTTAAATAGATAAAAGGTGTTTGCAAGGAAGAAGTGGTGGACAGGCCGAGAGGGTAAGACTAATGTATATTACCTAGGAATTGACCCCACATTGACACACCAACGTGGCAAAGGTTCAAAAGTCATTTTCTGCCATGTCAGCACAAAGTGCCAGCTTGTCAGTGGATGCCAGCTGGCTTTCTTTTGAGCCAGGGAGGGTTGTAAAGTTATAGGGCATTGGGCACCTAGCCATTTGGAATGGGGACCAATCAAATCCTTGTTGGATTTCAAATTCGAATATGTACGACATTATCCATGTATTTCCTCAATAAAAGTTACTATAAAATATAAAATTTTATTTAGCAAAATTTTATTTAGCACAATAAGACTGACAAATCCTTGGTTCAAATTTGCATCAATATCACATTATCGGCATACCAATTTAATAAAAATTTATCATTTATAAATATATAATATGAAATTTTCAAAATCACTATGGATTATGTTATAAACTTTAATAATAATATGAATGTTAAAATTTTATTTAATAATATATATAGACAAGCTGGAAGTATTAAAGGGGCAGAGGCACGGGGAGTGTAGACAAGGGTGATGGAACGGCGGCAGAATCACATGCTCGCTTACTGCTAATATGTATAGTGGGACAAAGTGGGACAACTGGCTTTTCCCACTATACGACAGTCTCTTTCTCGAGATGCATGTCGTATTGATGTGTAGTCCTCTTTTCCATTTCTGTTGTTTTCATGCTTCAATTATTTCAATTTCATCTTTCGAAAAAAAATAAATTATTTCAAATTCAAAAATTCAATTTCCCATATTACCCCTCCCAATTATTTCATGGGATAATTGAAACAGACTCTCCATAATCATTTATCTACTTGTTTATAAGGCATATTTGTGATTTTATACTAAATTTATAACTACTTTTTTAAACTTCAAGATTATCACACATCATCTTCTAAGTAAGATAATTGTATCGATTTTCATCCACTTTATTAGTGGAGTTTCAACCATAATACGCATTTTACAAATATATATGAAAAATTTTCTCATCTTAATATTATGGTTGATGTCTTTTGATTAAGTGAGTAAATATCGAGTTCATATAAGTAATAATTAATCTCAACAAATCATAATAATTTTCTAATTCGTTTGATGTTTTAATTTTTTCTTTAATTTCAGTCAAGTATAAAGAAATATTCATGTTTCCAAGTAGTTGAGAAGATGTGGGAATCATGCTATATTACTTAATAGATAAAATAATAATTATTTTCATATTTAAGATATTGACACAATGAAATTAAAAAAAAAAAAATCTGATTCATATTTTATCTCGAGTTACACTTCCTATGATATTAATACCACTACCAACTTTTTCTTATTATATCCATGTATATCCATCAATAATCACCATTCTTTAGCAAAGATTAATTACCTGTTTAATTATAAACTAGGAACAATCGTTCTCATACCATTCAATCAAAACTTCGAATAGAAAAATTGAGCTCAAATCCAAGTCCAAGCAAAGATCTTCTTAAAGCAAAAATCGAACAGCTGGCGCAAGAATATTACAGCACAATGAATGCATACAAGTATTATTGACTTTATTCTTAAAAAAAATAAAAAAAAAAAAAGTGTTATTGACTTTCTTTGT
The DNA here is from genome assembly GCA_019925255.1 of Litchi chinensis. NCBI lineage: Eukaryota > Viridiplantae > Streptophyta > Magnoliopsida > Sapindales > Sapindaceae > Litchi > Litchi chinensis. Next base: position 603,743 of record CM034474.1, read on the forward strand.
TTTTTTCATTAATTATATTAATCAATGTATCCAACCCTTAGCTAGTACTCGTTAATGTCTATCTATAAGGAGGAGAACTCAAAACCCAACTTGAAATGGGACTAAAATAATCATTTCGAAATTAGAAACGGTAAAGTACACTAACCCTCTGATTTCATCAATAATTACACTCAATCCTAAAGTATTAACTTAATTACATCAACTTCCCACTTAACAATTGACCAATGGCTTATTACCATTATAACTAACGATAAAAGTGCAATTATATTATTACCCCCAATGAAAGGTCAATATCACCCCTGATATTTGTTTTATAAGAATATTATGAAAATACATCTGAAAATAAAATTAATGTGAAATCACCATTTTTTAGTTTGAAAATAGGTTCAGTGATATTATTTTTCATTTTAAGGGTTTTTTAGATTTTTTATTTTCTAAATAATTTATTTACTTAATAAAAATTTAGTTTCACCCAAAAAAAATTAAAAAAAAAAAAAAAAAAAAAGAAAAATACAAGAAATAGAAACCTAAATTTGCTTTGTCTCAAATCTTCTTGAACGAGTGCAACCCACCTCAACATAAATTTAGAAATGGAGTAGAGATAGGTTCCATCTCCAACCAAAAAAATGTTGAAAAAATTAATTTAAAAGAGAACATATTATTCTCCAAAACATACATTTTTTATATAAAAATTCAACCACATACAAACTCCAAAAGAACAAAATTGAACAAATTCTTTCTCTCTAACTTTTCATCTTCTTCTGTTTAGTCTTTTTGCAACTCTCTTCTCCTCAAAACCCTAAAATTTTAAATCTCTCTCTATTTCTATAATAATGAACAAAACAATAATAACAACAACCATCGACACTTCTGTTGATGCCGTCATCGTTTGATGAAGATTGCAAACTGCAAGGCCCATTTACAAGGCCTCCTCCATAATGTTCATTTTCATGGCTAAATTACCCTTGCACATTTAATGACTAATGTTAGTTAACTATTTGATAAAAAGTTGGTGTGAATATGTCAATATCTAAGGATTGAGTGTAATTTTATATAAAATCAGGGAGTTTATGCAATTTTCCAATATAGAAATTACTGCCACCACTAGTCAGAAACCTCCTTCGTACGATTTTTTAAACCTGCTTCTAATATAAGATATGATTGCCTTTTCACAACTTTCACGGCTTTTCAAAATTTCCCTTCTAAGAATCTAGAATAAAACAATATAAGGGCTTCACTATCATGTCAAACTCGAACGAAAAAAGTTTAATCTAATTAAAAATCAAACAAACTTTATAGGCAATAATAATGAGATATATATGGTAAAGACTGACATAGTAACAAAAGCCAAGATCAATCTAATTAAAAGTTAAATAAACTTTACATCCATTAATAACTCGTGTGATTTGTGTCTATAATAGATATTCAAATCTTACAATACATATTTAATAGCATTTACATCAAGTTTTTTTTCCTTTGAATTTCATCTTACAAAAACATTATCATTTTATCTGTCATATTTACATGGAATCCTTACACGCATGTTTATCAACATCTATTCAGAGAGTTTTATTCTTAAAATTTCATCTCGACAATTTTAGACTATTGTTGATATTGACAAAGGGTACAATGGTATATTTATCTAGAGTGTTATGATACATATTTGTTATTGTAGTGACTAAGGATTACTACGGTGACCATTTATCTATGGAGGGTTTTAGTTTTACCTTTGAAGGGGTGTGGCGGAAGTCAAACACTTTTGGAGTCCTCTTTGAACCACTGGTCAGGGTGTGGTGAAGGCCAGAGTCCTCTTTGAACCATAAATAAGTAAGATGACGTATTCAAGATTTAAATCGAAGACTTATGAGTATTTTTGTTGTAAACTCGATACTATCCAACCAAGGATTACTACAATCACCATATCTATAACTTTTTCATCCTAACAAACATCTGACCATTATCAGTTTTGAACAATGAGTTTGGTTTGAACAATATGAATATATTTATCCCGAGTTTTATCATACTTAGTTATCACCGTATCTATACTTTTTCATCCCAACAAACCCTAACCATTATCTATTTTAGACAATGAGTTTGGTTTGAACAACGTAATGGTATACTTATTCAAAGTTTTACTATACTTATTTATCAACATGCCTGTAATTTTACAAACTTCACGGCATTATTGTGTTAGGACAAAGACTTTGGTGTAAACAATATTACAATAACTAACTTAATCCAATCCACATAATCACCTTGATTAAAAAAATTGAGAATGAAAGTACGTCCGGGCTTCTCTCTCCTTTTTAAGAACGCGTAGAGATGGTCAGAATTCGCGTTCCCGCCGCCCCTTCTCTCTCTAAACTAAAACACACGCTCCTTCTATCTTCTCTGGCAGCCCTCTCTTCACTTCTCATCTCTCCATCTTCTACATTCAAAAACCACTAACCAGAACCTCAAAGATTTCAACTTTAGAAACGTTTTCTTGATTCATTTTTCATTTTTAAAGCTTTTACTTTCTTGTAATGGCTAAACCAAAGAACTACACGAGGAAGCTCTCCTACATTTCGGTTCCCTCCCAGATAATCAACTCCTTGTCATCTTCTTCCCTTCAGTCCCTCGTTGTCTCCCCTAAGAAGTCCTCTAAAAACAATGGTTTAAAGAGGTTCTTTTCTCTCAACTCCTACAAGAGTCAAAGACTCTGGTTTTTCAGTCTGTTTCTGTTTGGTCTCTTTGGTATGTTAAGGTTTGGCTTCAGTCTAGACCCTCTGACCCCTTTCTCTCCATATCCATGTCACACAAGCCAGCTTCTTCAAGACTCATCAAAGAAGAACACCCAGCTGGGTTTTGCTGCCATGAATGGTGAGACAGATAAGATTTTGATGGCGAAAGCAGGGGTGGGTGGGCTGTCAAGAAATAGGAAAGATGAGTTTTTGAAGAGCGTACATGAATCAGAGACATTGATGAAAAAAGGGTATGAAGAATCAGGGGAGGAGAGTGAGTTTTGGAAGCAGCCAGATGGGATGGGGTACAGGCCATGTCTGGGGTTCACGAGAGACTACAGGAGGCAAAGTGAGGCGATTGTCAAGGACAGAAGAAAATACTTGTTGGTGGTGGTGTCAGGTGGCATGAATCAGCAGAGGAATCAGATTGTTGATGCTGTTGTCATTGCTAGAATCCTTGGTGCTGCTCTCGTTGTTCCCATTTTGCAAGTAAATGTTATTTGGGGCGATGAAAGGTAAACAAAAAACGAAGAACAAATGTTGACGTTTTCAACAAAAAGATTTAGACTTCATTTCTTGTTAATGATTCCTTAACTTGGGTTTTTTTTGTTGCATTATAGTTGATACATTCTTGAAGAGAATGCCGTGTCTTGTCTTTATGTGTCCTTGTTGTTTACTGCTTTTGGTGGTGCTCGTTTGATGCTTGCAGTGAATTTTCTGATATATTTGATTTGGAGCACTTCAAGAGGGTTCTTGCAAATGATGTGAGGATAGTTTCATCATTGCCTTCTACTCATATCATGACAAGGCCGGTGGAGGAGAAACGGACTCCACTTCATGTCTCTCCACAATGGATTCGTTCGCGTTATCTTAGGAGGGTAAATTTCTAACTTCCTTTAGATTGGTTGAATTAGTAAAGAAACAAGAGAATATTTAAGTCTTTGTGTTAGAATTCACCAATGGCCTGCTACCTGTGATTGATTGGTTTTATGAAGTTTGGACTTTGGTGTTTGTCGAATAACTTAGTTTTGCATAAGCTCAGTCCACCATGACAGTTGGATAAGCTGTTTAAGAACATGTCAACACCTGGTTTACCTACAGCTGCTATTTAGTGGCTGCAAACACACAAATATTAAATAATCTAAGCTGTTGGGTAGACTGGTTGTTTTGTCGGAATATGTTGTCAATGAACTTAACAAACCGTCTTCGAGTTACGAGTTCATGACCTATTAAGGTTCAACAGGCATTCAAAACAGAAACTGTTAATTTTGTTCGTTTCTTTTGTAATCTTGTTTTGTTTGTTCATGCGCTTTTGTGTCTGTTTTGTATGGTTGAACAATTGTCCTAGTTGTTGCCATTAGATCAGTGAATCTTATTTATGTGCTTTTCTTTGTTTATGCAGCTTAATAGGGAAGGGGTATTGCTTTTACGTGGTCTGGATTCAAGGCTCTCTAAAGATCTTCCTTCTGATCTTCAAAAACTTCGCTGCAAGGTATATAGAATCTCTCCCTCTCTGTCTTGTATTTCATTTTTTTACTGTATTAATGTCTACTCTCCTGTCCATTGTGTGTGGTTGAGATATTTAGCCTATTGTTTTTCTTCCAAATTCATCTGAGTTACTTTACATTGCATATTCTAAATTCTTAGTTGTTTGAATTTAGGTGGCATTTCATGCATTGAGGTTTGCACCCCCAATTTTGGAACTTGGTAACAAGCTTGCAGAGAGAATGCAGAGCAGGGGACCCTATCTTGCTCTCCATCTTCGTATGGAGAAGGATGTTTGGGTGAGGACTGGTTGCCTTCCTGGTTTGAGCCCCGAGTATGATGAGATGATAAACAATGAGAGGAAACGACGACCAGATCTTTTAACTGGTAGATCAAACATGACTTACCATGACCGGAAGCTTGCTGGTCTCTGCCCCTTAAATGCTATGGAGGTGACCAGGTGAAAATTTAAATATGAACATGCATATGTGCTATGTCAATCTTAGTACTTTAGTATATTGAAGTAGTTAACCATTTCCTTTTTCATATTACTGACTGAATCTTGGTTCCGTGTTATATAGGCTGCTTAAGGCTCTTGGAGCTCCAAAGAGTTCAAAAATATTTTGGGCAGGAGGGCAACCATTGGGTGGGGAAGAGGCCTTATTGCCAGTAACCAGAGAATTTCCCCATTTATACAATAAAGAAGATCTTGCCTTACCTGGCGAGCTAGAACCTTTTGCAAACAAAGCCTCGTTTATGGCTGCCATCGATTATATAATTTCGGAGAAGAGTGATGTTTTCATGCCATCTCATGGAGGAAATATGGGCCATGCAATCCAGGTATAGTCACTTTTCATTGGCAATTACCATATTCAGAATTTTAGTTCTATTAATTGTAGCCAAGTTAAGAAGTTACAAATATGGAATGCTTGAGAATAGTTGCCAAACTTGAGTAACTATCAAATAATTTGATAATAGAAGAAACAAGTATTTACTACTATGGCAATAACACGCTTATATTTATTGTTGCTGTAGGGACACCGAGCGTATGCAGGACACAAGAAGTATATAACCCCAAACAAAAGACACATGCTTCCTTATTTCCTGAACTCTTCTCTCCCTGAAGCGGAGTTCAACAACATCATAAAAGAGCTACACAGAGAATCCTTAGGACAACCTGAGCTCCGGTCTATTAAGGCTGGAAGGGACGTTACAAAGTATCCTGTCCCTGAGTGTATGTGCAGGGATTCACATGCTCGTTCCTCCTTATGACCTACTGCCAAAGGCTTCCAACATAATATATGATCAAACTACAGCAGACTGCTTCATGTACAAGTTGAAGCATTTACGGATAGTAACATGAATTTAAGCCCTCATGAAAACTAAATAGCAATGGCTTCCTGGGCAATGAGGGTTCTACAGGAGCACGATTTTGAAGATGAACTGCAGCCAGCTCCTCCTTTTCCAAGTACACACAGATTTATTCTTGCATATAAATACCATACATAGGGTTACCATTCTTTAATTCTTTATATAGGATTGTTTCCTTCTAGAATAGTTTTTCATTTCATTCTTTATATTGTATCTAAGTACTACAGGTTTATATGTACATATCAGTATAATATAATAAAGCAATTTTCCCCCTAACGAATTACTCTTGGCTTGCAAATTCATTATACGCTATGAACTGTGCTCCAGTTTATGTGACAGTCCAGTTTATAATTATATTTATATATTTTGTTTTTCCAAATTGTGTTCACATTGAACTCGAAAAAAATAAAGTATGCTGATATGGGTCAGGCTTTTAATTCTCAATGGGGTAGTTTCTGTGGTCATGGATGGTCAAGTGAAGTGGGGGGCAAGCATCTTCAACTAATGAAAGCAGTCTAGGATATGAATGGGAAAGAATATCCAAGTGCTGAAGAAAGTGACGGTCCCAGCTGTTCTCAATTATGCTCTCCTGGATTGCCAACAAGTCACTCCAATTCCAGCCTGTTACTAGTATAGTTTTAGTTTACTTTTCTCATGCTTATTCCGATCAAGTGGACCATTTTATTTTTTATTAACTTTCTGTGCAAAAATGTCGTTTTCCTGTTCCCATATAATACATGGGAATTAGAAAGACTACTCTTTTGCCAAAAATTTTTAAAAAAAAAAAAAATTGAAAATATTAGCTATTTCAGCCACTCGTGGCGTGCAAGAGGTCTTTGGATCAAATTTGACGAATAAGGATTCGGGGGTTTGGTTTACATGTTTAACATAAGTAAAATGAAATATTGCATGTGAACAAAAGTTGGCAAATGCCAATGCCCTGTATTGTTTCGTTCCAAGTATTCTGCTTATTGCACCTGAAGAGGAGTAAAGCCTCAGAAATTAAAATTTTGAGAATCAATAGCGTATGCTAAACAGCATTCTCTCTCTCTCTCTCTCTCTTTAATTTTTTTTTTTTTTTTGAGAATTTCTGCTAAACATCTTTTGCAGCAATTTCTCATACAAGTACCAAGTAAATATTGGTTTCCAAGGATACATGAGGTCCAAATTTACGGAAATATTAAATGTATCACTAGAGTTCCTATATTTTGACGATATTTTCGATAAATCAACATCGAAATTTTGTACTTCTTGCACATAGCAGAGAGATACATACATTATGAACTCAGCCGAACTGAATTGCAGTTCAAGGAAGGATTTCATGTCTTAGAATCCAGCATTACTACCAGAACTCGGATTGTTTCATCCTCAAAAGAGGTAGATTTGAACAACAAATCAACACGACAACTAAATCATTATTTTAAAGAATTTCAACAATTCATTGATTAACTCCATTACAAAATCAGGCTCATGTTACAAAAATTTCAACTCGAGTTGATCACAAATTTACCATCCTTTACAAAAACAAATTCCCCACAATTGGTTGAAATGGCAGGCTTGCTATAAGGCTTCTTGTGAGCTGAAAGATCAAGAATTCTTTTATTCTCCTCTGAAACATTTAAACTTCATCATGGCTACAGTGTGGATGTTGAAGTCAATCCTGGCAAGGACCAAGTGCAGCTTGTTGACAACTTAGTCTCCTAAACAATTACAGTAAATATCAAAACAACCTAGTCTACAGTGACGGGTTGTGTAAATTTACCTCATAACAACTTGTTAGATAGCATAACAACTTGTAAGTTATGGGTTGATCAAATGGTAGGTCCAAATGACAAACAAAAGTCATTCTTCGATCCGATGATGAATAGTATGTGCACCTCAAATATGTCTACTTAGCCTCAGCCATACAGGGAGCTTCTTTTGAACAATGTGGCCAAAATGGTGAAAGTAAAACAACCTTCCCTATGACGATTAATGTTGGTGATATCAACTCTGCTGATGTAATTTTATCAGCAAGATCCTTCAGTTCTGCAAAAACCTGCATGATTTCAAATGCATATCATGAGAACTCAATATAGGAACATTGTTCTTACAGTTTTTTAAGGTAATTCACCAAAATTTGCCTTCTCAGTATGAGAATCAAGCTTACCACACGCTGTTGAGGGGTCGTCCCTCTCTCAATTGCAGCAGCTGGTGTACTTGGTGGCAGACCATGATGCATCAACTTCAGTGCAAGAGAAGGGAGCGTTGATAAGCCCATATAAACAACCAAGGTTGAATCAGGGTCAGCTGCATTCTCGGCAACAAACAGTGGATCCTTTCCACCTTTTCTTGAGTGCCCTGTGAGAAATCTTACACTATTTGCAACTCCTCGATGAGTTAAGGGAATCCCTAGCTCTGCTGCGATTCCAGAGGCAGCTGTGATGCCTGCAAAGCAACAAAAACACAATCTACTATCATACCAAAGAAAGGCTTCATTTGCTCATAAGAAATAGTTCCCACAAAATCAGCTAAATAGTTTGAGGCTGTCTAGTACATTTTAACATATTCCAGAGAGTCAAAGATTTGCATGTGCATATGGAGCCTCACTTTTTTTTAGGTAATTTTCCACTAATGTCTTCTCTGGCCATAGCATTTTCTATTGATGAGAATCCAGAATATGGAAGACTTGTATTGATGGTATCACCAAGTGGAGTGGACCGGCCAAATAAAAAATATATCGAAGTCCTTGTAGTTTAGTTCAAACATTTTGTAAAGTGTGGAAAGGGCACAACTTCCAGACAAAGACATGGGGAGAGTTCTTGCTATCTTAGATAGACCTTGAAACTAGATTAGGATAAAAGTTAATGACCATTTCTCTGACACAGAGGATTTGATCGACACTCCCCTAGTTTTTATTCTTTTTTTCATGGAAAGCTTACTTTGAAAAACTGTGACATCAGATACTTAACATGTACATTCTGCATTTCATTGTTATAGCAATAACACCCTAGATGTTACATATCCAAATCAATCACAATCAAGGGGTTTTGCAATGCATCTCAGTTTGCTTCCCAATCTAGCAAACAATTATAATATAATTTTCAATGAATAATTTGTAAAACCAAACAAGCTAAGCGATGAATCTATTAACTAGAAATCCATACTCTGTCAACGATAAAGGAAACTTAGAGTATCGAAATTCACTGTCCTATTAACATTGCCACAGAACCACAATCATTTCCCCATAACAAATCCATCCTTGATGATGAAAAATTTTCAACTTCAAAACCATTTATATCTGTGGGACAATCGAAATAACCTTATTAACTTCGTAGCGATTTTCGAGACTGTATACTTTATAATACCTGGTATAACCTTCACTTGGATCCCTTGCTGTTGCAGAAAATCCATCTCTTCTCCGCCCCGCCCAAAAACCTAATCATTTCAACCATATCTTTCACAGTTAGTTCTCCTAAAAACCATATCACATTGCACTCCAAAGCTAATTTAAATTAATTTCAATCATCCCTACCATTCACAAACCAAAACTCACCAGTGGATCTCCTCCTTTAAGTCTCACAACAGTAGCTCCAGCTTCAGCAAAACTCAATAGCAACTCATGTATTTCCTCCTGCAGCAACACCGACCAAAAATGATATAAACACATTAGCCTCAATCTGACACCAAGCCAAGAACCAAACTTTCCAATCTTTCAATCCATATGAACAAAAACTCTAAATAACCTAATCATAAAACACTACAAAACAACAAAATTCACAGAGAAATCAATCAAAAACAGCATTTCCAGCACAAAAACTAGAACCCCAGCTCACAAATTTCACTATCTAAACAAAAATTGAAAAAAAGTTTCCATCTTTCTTACCTGGGTTCTACTGTGGTAGCCAGCAGTCTTGCCAACATATAAAAGCCTAGCATTTGGACCAACCAAATCAAGCACATCATTGGAAACCAACCTATCATACAACAAAAGATCAGCTTTTTGTATCACTCTCATTGCCTTTATAGTCAACAATTCAGGGTCCCCAGGTCCTGTCCCCACCAAGTAGACATTTCCTGGTCCACATTTCTCTTCCCTCTTCTCTCTCAACACTTGAAGCAGCTTCTTCAGCTCAGGAAGCTGCAAGGCAATGTCGTGTTGCCTTATGGAGTCCTCGTCCGAACAGGAGGCGGGGTCTAATGGTTTCTGATGTTGGAGGTTGTTGTATATCCACTGATCTCTCTGGTACCTCTCCAACGAGTGTTTTTCAGTGAATGGAGATGAGGAAGAGGAGGTTTTCAAGTGTAGAAAACAGAGTATGGGTTTTGGGTTGATTGATTTGGTGTTTGATGAAGAGAAAGAATAAGAAAATGAAGATAGAGAGAGTTTGTTAATAAAAGCCATTTCGGATTTCGCAAGAGAGAAGAATATAAGCAGACATATATGCAGAAGAGTGAAAGAATATAGATATATATGCGTCTATGTACAGAGAGAGACAGCTAGAGAAGAGTTCGATTTCGAATTGGGTTGCGTTACGTTTTGTGTGCTTTTGGGGATGACAAGGGGGCAGCCACCAAGAAGCAAAAAGTCATATTGTTATTTATATGTAGCTTTTTGGGCTTGCAGAGGGACGAGGGACGTGTTCTTTCAAACCGGTTAAGAAGCAAATAAATTTAATCACCAATTATATCTATTGAATTAATTACAGAAATATTATCTAAATTAATTCAATAATTATAAATCAATAAGATAGTAAAATTCTAAGAATAATCACTATACATAAATCTAATTTTATAAAGATTTAACCATTTACTGATTAGATTATTTTACTCAATAATTATAATCATTATATTATTTCAACAACCATCATTACAACCTATTTAATGTATGTAATTTATGAATAAACTTACTCAACAATTAAGGTACCCAAACTCTTATTTTTATAATATTAAAATATATTTATTTTTAAGATTTAATTATTTTACTAGTTAAATAAGATTATTCATCAATAACAATTATTATATAGTTATAAGGATATTATCGAAAATATCTAAGAATTGTTATTAATGGTAATCTTATCCAATCGGTCAAATCCTTATTTTTATTAAAATTTATTTATTTTTATAATTTTATAATATTAAATATATCTATATCATTCAATTAAATAAATCATATTTAGAATAAAATTTGGATTCTTATTAGGAATATTATGAACCACTAAAATTATAAAGGTTATTTTGAAGGAAATTTTTTTGTAGGTCTGCCGGTTTGTCGAATTGAGGTGAAGTACGAGAACGCCCTGATGAGAATCCAGTACCTTTTTTTTTTTTTTTTTTTCAAGGGATTGTAAGAATTTAGTACTTGGCTTTTCCTTTTGAAAGTACTCTGTTCTGCTATGTAGATACGTAGGCTATCAGGAGTAGGGCCATTACAGTTATTTGAATTTCAGGCCTTGATTGATTCTGTGGCTTACTCGGCCCAATTTGCAATTTTAGTGATTTCTCATTTGTCATTAACCAAGGCCGGTCGTCCGGAACGATGAAGACCAAGCCACAAATATTGCAGGCATCATCTATTCGTATAGCTATTCCAATGATATAAGGAAGTTCTTCCTATATTTATATTTTTATGAGTTAGATAATCTTGAATTCTATCACAAATACGAGGGGAAAACAAACTCTTTTTTTTTTTTTCCTTTTTTGAAAGAAAATAAACCGTTTTAAAGATATAATTCGTGATTATTAAACAATAAATTGAAAACTAAGTTGTTTCCATTATAATTTGTATTCGTGTATATAGTATAGGCTTTAAACGATATTGTTAATTAGTATAAACCTTACATATCATCCTATATATTTTCCTTGTTTTGGCTGTAATATAAGTATCATTATTGATAATCAATAGATGAAAACTACATTGGTCACGCCAATATTACAAATGAAATTAAATATATAACTTCGTAAAATTCACCCTCTAATTCAAGTCTGTTAATTCAACCACCAAACATCAGATTACAATAGAAAAACAGCATCCCCCTCAAACAGAAAAAGCTACTCTCCCAAATCCCATCTAAACATGATTTCCATCTTAAAAAGACCTCCTCTATAACCATAAATTATGCTAGTACCACCAACACATGATAATTGATAATTAATCATGCCGTTTCAACTAACTTAAAATCACAGCCAACATCATGCACCTTGAAGACTTCATGTAAGAGGAATTTGTTTTTATTAACAGAAGCAGAGATGATCATGTAACATGTCTATAGTGTCGAGACTTTTTCTTCGCAAGAGTTTCATTTGCTACAATAGGGAGAGCTGAGGAGTTGTAGGAAAGTAAGGTACAGCTCTAGTAGATCCAGAAGATTTTGATTTGCTTTTCGATTTCTCGGTTGAAGCCACTTTCACGACCTGGTCACCACCATCATTGTTGGACACTCGAGATGTCACAGAAGAAGGCATGAAGCAGGCCAAAAGGGAAGGCAAGATTGCCATTGTTTGATCAAGAGACTCTATGTATACACACCTTCTCTTTAAGCTAACAATAATTTCAACACCAGGTTATAGAGAATTCAAGTAAACTGCTTGTGTATTTATAGTGAGATGATAAATAACCAAGTCCAAGAACAATATTTTATACTCCAAAATAACTTCACGTGTATATTTCTACTATGCTTCACTTCGCCTTCCTAGAAAGACTTGACTTGAGGCTGCTTTTGACCGAATTCTAGTTCTGTGAATTTAGACAATATATGTTCTGCTGAATTTCTCTATCAACAATAAGATTGGCGAATGGGGTTCTACTAATTTTAACTTGTAGGGCAAGGAAGAACAAAAGTGTCATCAGCTCATTTGTGGCTGCTTTTTGACTGTGAGCTACAGTGCTTGATGCTACCTGACAATGTTGTGTAGTTCGTTTTCTTCATTTGTCGCGTCGGTCAAAGCAAAAATAACGTTAACGTGGGTGTATTGAAAATTAGTCCATTCTTCAACATTTAAATTGACTAAGTCTTGCTCGTGATTTTATCATGATCATTCTTATATCGTATTTAATTACAATTAATTGATTTAACAATTAATCAGAACCCACCAATTAAGAACAAGTCAGTTAGTCGTAATCTTGCGTCATTGAAGATGGGATGAGGTTCCTTTTGGTTATGGGCTGATCCAACAATATTTTATCTGGTAGTGAATTCATTATTATTAAACTTACAATGCTTACTTTGATTAAAACACTCCATGTGCTTATATAAATCTTAGTTTTGTGTTGTATAATTGTAGAATTATAATTTACTTCTGATTCTTGTATTTCATTTATAACGTATAGAGAAAATTATATACGAGGAAATAATTTTATTAAAACTTGAAGTTATATACACAAGACAAAAGGTGGGAGACGAAACTAAATACAATAATTATAAGCGAGACAAAGTGGAATTAACAGGAAAATAAGAAACTACAATTGGAGCTTTTGATGATTTGCTTTTGGGTTGTTTCTCCGAACTAGGTGAAGCCTTCTTCACATTAGTGTCGTCATTTGCATTATTGTTGGAGACTCGGGATGAGGACACTGGCTTGAAACAATTGCTAATGACTGAAAACACAGCCATCGTTGGTGCTGCCTTCTCTTGCTTTAACTAATAAGTTGCTGATCGGGCGAAGAGTTTTGTGGGTTACTTCTGTTTGTTGTAGATTGACTGATTGATGAGTTTGTGTGGTGAAGAGAAGATACTTGTAGTGCATTATTTATAGTGTACACGCATGGCATGATCAGAAAATATGTGCAAGTCAATGACCTTGGTGTGCAAGGAAGAGACCACATAGAAAATGATATAGCTAGGTATCTTCCTAGATGGTCCCCTACTCTCTACTTTGACGTGTCACATGTCCAATGTATCAACTAGTGTCATTTGCATTTGTTCGAATTATGTCTGTTTCATCACAATTCACACATGTTGATTCTGCTCCCAAATCTGAAATTTTATTTGACTCCCTTTATTTTATCATCTTTGACAAGTCAACATGTTTAGTATCCATTGCTATCTCTCTAGTCTTTCCCGTGTGTTTGGACAGGTCGTTTGGAAACATTACCTTATCTTTTTTGAATTTTTTGTTTCTTAATAATATGAACATATCAACTTATGTGGGATTGAAATCAATATATTATGATTTTGATTTGCAATTTCGGCAGTTTCTATAGTTAGCCCAAGTAACCGAACTTGCCATAACCTTGGTCCTCATATATTGTCATGGTTAGGTTACAAAAAAATAATAATAAATAAATGAATTGGAGTTAGAACACAGGTTTAATTTATATTAGGACAACAAAAAACTATAATATCACAAATTGAATAATAGTAATTATAAGTAGGAAACAGAGTATGGTTTTAGTTTGTAACTGACTTAAACAAATTTTGCCAAAACCTAGCTATAATTAAATTGCAATGTTTGGAAAAATTCACATTAAAATATGAGCATAAAAAATTGGATGAAGACACAATTTGAAATCCAAAAAACAATGAATTTAAATATATATATATATATATATATATATTACTTACAATAATTGTAAATAAGAACGCAACTTCAACGGTGATCAATTGAAGACTTTGATGAAACATAAGTTATAGAGTAAGACTTATGTTTAACCTACAGAAAATGATTATAACAATACATATTGAATCTATTTTTAACCCACAAAAATCATGAGTTAAAAGAGAATTTACATGACAAATATCAAATATTAATACTAAGTCAGCTAAGTTTGCTGAGTCTGCTAAGTCTGTTAAAATGATTAAACAGCATACTACATGCAGTGGTCAGCTGCAAACAACATGATTGTCGATGAAGCTGCGGTTAATTAATTCTCAAGGCCTAAACGGCGTCGTCTCCAGCAGAAAACAGATAATTGGCTTGGGCTTTTTTTAATTGTAAATACAATTGGGCTTTATTGCCTGCATTGGGGCCCAAAACTCAGGCTCATGAAAAAATGAACTTTTTTTTTTTTAAGTAATAAATAATTGAACTTATGACACTATTTCTTTTGACAAGATCAGTAACTCCCACGTGTCTTATATGAACCTGTTCAAATTATATATGCTTCATCACTTATAAAATGTTATATTATTATTAAAATAGCTTTTAATGATTCAAAGTTAGACCATTAATTATAAATACAGTTTAAGATTGACTTGGGTGGTGATTCTAAGTTCTTACATTGAAAGTGTGAAGCACCATCACACCTATTTGCAAGTTTCATGTGATCATCTTAATCAAAGAAAATGACTTTGCTGTTCTTTCTTTAATTATCTTCATTTTGGATACTAAAGGAGAACCATAAATTGTAAAAAAATTTCAATAACGTTTCAGACATTTTATTATATGCTGGTAATTTGAATTCCAATTTAGCCAGCTAATCAAAGGATATTTCAAGCATATGCGTGTAAGTTAGTTTCACGGTCTTTTGAGTTAAAGACTTCAACTTTTATAGTAGGATTTAGAGATTGGGGAAATCACTTGGAGAGCAAGGTATATAGACCAAGTTTCCTAGAAATTTCTATATGCGCGCGGCTGCTTTGACTACACTCTCCGAATAGACGACTCCACAACATTGTGTTTAATTAAGTACTTTTGAGTCAAAAGCAACATATATATCTTTGTCATCTAGTATTGCAATATATCACATATATATTAATATACTCCATCAAATGGCTTGCAGAGCACACAGCCTCTTGTGACAAAATGCGGTCGAATTTAATATGTGATATTTGGTCAAAAACAATAACAAGTGCATCCTAGTTCTTTCTTCAATTTCTTTCATAATCAATTAACGTCATGACACACCACCATTCAATAGAAGTGGTTGAGCATTCGTTAATACTAAAAGGTCAAAAGTTCAAATTTAACCTTGATTATAAAATATAGGATGTAGATGATTTTCTTTTAATTTAATCACTCTCCCCCACCATAAAAATAAATAAATAAATTAGTGCCATGAATTATATTTTGTCTAGTTGTGAACTTAAAACAATTAATAGAAATTACATATATTTTATTCTCTAATCTCAGTTTTGTTGTCATTTGATTGTAGTGTTAGTTTTAAGGTATAATGTGGAGGGACTAGACAATGAAATATATTTTATTAAAGTAATATATACAAATAGTCAAATACAATACAAAAGTTAGAGGATGAGATTAAAAATGAATACAATAATTATAGTCGAAACATATACAAATTAAATAGAAAATAAGAAACTATAATTGAACCTTCTATTGATTTGCTTTCGAGTTATTTCTCCGAAGCAGGTTAAACCTTCTTTACATTCAACACTCATCATTGCACCATTGTTCGAGACTCAATTAAGATGCGACCACAGTGAAAATACCGCCTTGAAACAACTGCTCATGAGGCTTGCTTGAGTGGTTTATTCGGCGCCGTGCAAATTAAGGTCACATATTCTTCCAACAATTTAGTACATTGACAATCATGTACTCACTACAATTGAGAGAGCATTGAATTAACTGGGAAGTGAGACACTACTATCGGAGCACTTGATGACTTTGATGAATTGCTTTTGGTTTTGGCTTTGGCTTTATCAGAAGAAGCTAATTTGTTTTCATAATCGAATACAGGCGAGGAAGACGTGGGCATGAAGCAACTAAATAAGGCTGACCAAAGAAACATATCTGAAGGGGCTTTTAGGACAGACAGTAGTTAGAGGTTGTTATTTTATTTTATTTATTTTTCCTTTTAGTAGAGCTGATCAGTAATGCAAAATGTTAGCAGAAAGACCAAACACAACTAATAAACCAGGTTGATGATCTTGTGTAAGATAACACTTGGGGTTTTATATATAGTTAGATGAGAGATGGGATCTTTGTCAATTCGCTTGGAGGGCAAGATATGACCAAGTTTCCTGGAATTGTAGACGGCTGTTTTGACCACAAACTCCAAATAGATGATCCCATTACGTATCTAGTACTCATGATGATATAGTGTTTGACTAGCTTAGTAGCTTTATGTGTCGAAAGCAACATTTTTGTAATTTATGTATCAATTCTACATCCACTTGCTTGTAAAGCACTCACTCTTGTTCACCAAGTAAAACATATATATATATATATATATATATAGATAATCAATACCTCCTAACTTTAAAAAATTAAGGCGAACCAATTAAATTTATCAATTCCATTTGAATTTAATAAGAGAAAAAATTTGTTTTAGGAAAAAGAATGGAATTGATAAATTTAATTGATTTGTCCTAACTTCTTAAAGTTATGAGACACTTATAATAAATTTATTTATATATATATTAGATAATATATGGCATTCGCATGGTTAATTAGTGTTGCGGCACCAAGTAGAATTCTAAAAACACTTATAAATTAATAATATATTATCATCATTGATTAGAAATTCAGAATCGCTTTTAATGGGGTCAAATTAGATGTATGTTAGATAGAGTTTGACAATGGTGATTGGTTTTGGGTAATTTGTAAGTGTTTATATTGAAATTGAGAAGCAACATCGGTAGTCACACAAGTAATTGCAAGTTACAAGAGTTTCATACAATATTTTGACCAGTAATAGAGTCAAAACTGATTCCGTGAGATTAAATCGTAATCAAATTGAGTTTTACTATATTTAATTTATCATTTGTCAACCCTTGAACTAGGTTTAAATGACACATTTTTAGGGGAACCCTTTTGCAATTACTCTATTGAAGTATATAATGGAGCAAAAAGATAACCTCAAAATAGCTAAATATAGACACATTTATTGATAGATTGTAATTCTTTCATCATGTTTTAAAATTATTACGAGAAGTTGGTATTTCTTTCTCTTGATAAATTGGTTCAAAATTTCAACCCTACGTATAAAAAACCATAATAGAAAAGATTTTGAAAGTAGCTTTTCGTTAGTTTGAATTTGATTAGACTCTTAGTTGGATTAGTTATGTTATTTTTATTTTTGATTAGCCAAACTCATTAATCACGTAAGGACATAAACAATACTGATGTGATGATAATTACGAAGCAATCGTGCAAGAGCCTTAGTCGAATAAAAAGTGCGTAAACATGGAATTCGTTCAATTTAATATGAAAATAATTGAAATACAAATTTTGCTAGTTAATTTAACAATGATGAGAACCCACCAATACAAGACGAAGCCACCTAGTCGTTATCCTTTATCATTGAAGACAAGGGAGGAGGTTCATTTTAGTTATGGGCCGGAAAAATGTTGCTTATTTGATTATCTACTAATATTTTATCATGTATTGAACTTATAACTAACAAAAAGTAATGATGTTGAAAAGACTCATTGGTCTCTAAAAAGAAAGTGCACTTTGATTGTGAGAATTGTAATTACCCTTTAATTTTTGTATTTCAGATATAATGTAGAGGAAAACAAACAATGAAGTAGATTTTATTAAAGTTACATATACAAATATAAAAGGTATATAATAAGACTACATATAGTAATTACAAACGAGAAGTATATGAATTAACAGGAAAATATGAAACTATAATTGGAGCTTTTGATGATTTGCTTTTAGATTGTTTCTTCGAACTAGATGAAACTTTCTTCACATTGGAGTCATCATTTACATCATTGTTGGAGACTCGAGACGTCGAAGTCGACGATAATGGCTTCAAACAACTGCTAATGACTGAAAGTATAGCCATGGTTGGTGTTGGTGCCTCCTCTTGCTTTTTTATTAAGAAGTTGGCTGATCGAGATAACAGTTTTGGGGGTTGTTTCTGTTTGTTGGAATTTATAACTGAGGAGGGCAAGTTCACAGAGAGCTGTGATTGACTGATTGATAAGTTTGTGTGTGAAGAGAAGATACTTGTACTGCGTTATTTATAATGTACATGCCGTGATGAGAAAATATGTGCAAGTCAATGAACTTGGTGTGCAAGGAAGAAACCGCACTAAAAAATTGATAGGTATCTTCCTTTATGATCTCTAATGTCTACTTTGACATGTTCAACTACCAACTCATGTGTTAATACGGACCTTTTCAAAATTATATATGTTTTCATCGGACAAGCTAATTCTATACCCAATTCTTGTTACTTTGACTCTTATTTTTATATATTTTTGACAAAGTGCATATGTTTGGTATCCATCCATATGTTTCTCCCACGCGTTTAGTTTATATTAATTAATTATCATTATGTGATAAAAACTATACAATTTTGATTAACAACCAATTTAATCTATTTAATGGAGAACTAAGTTGGAGAGTGGGATAACATATATTGCCTTTCTTATAATCAACAAAAATCATGTTAATTTAACAATGATGAGAACCCACCAATACAAGACGAAGCCACCTAGTCGTTATCCTTTATCATTGAAGACAAGGGAGGAGGTTCATTTTAGTTATGGGCCGGAAAAATGTTGCTTATTTACTATCTACTAATATTTTATCATGTATTGAACTTATAACTAACAAAAAGTATTGATATTGAAAAGACTCACTAGTCTCTAAAAAGAAAGTGCACTTTGATTGTGAGAATTGTAATTACCCTTTAATTTTTGTATTTCAGATATAATGTAGAGGAAAACAAACAATGAAGTAGATTTTATTAAAGTTTAAAGTTACATTAACAAATATAAAAGGTATATAATGAGACTACATATAATAATTACAAACGAGACGTATAAGAATTAACAGGAAAATAAGAAACTATAATTGGAGCTTTTGATGATTTGCTTTTAGATTGTTTCTTCGTATTAGATGAAACTTTCTTCACATTAGAGTCATCGTTTACATCGTTGTTGGAGACTCGAGACGTCGAAGTCGACGATAATGGCTTCAAACAACTGCTAATGACTGAAAGTATAGCCATGGTTGGTGTTGGTGCCTCCTCTTGCTTTTTTATTAAGAAGTTGGCTGATCGAGGTGAGAGTTTTGGGGGTTGTTTCTGTTTGTTGGAATTTATAACTGACGGCAAAGTTCACAGAGAGCTGTGATTGACTGATTGATAAGTTTGTGTGTGAAGAAGATACTTGTACTGCGTTATTTATAATGTACATGCCGTGATGAGAAAATATGTGCAAGTCAATGAACTTGATGTGCAAGGAAGAAACCGCACTAAAAAATTGATAGGTATCTTCCTTTATGATCTCTAATGTCTACTTTGACATGCCCAACTACCAACTCATGTGTTAATACGGACCTTTTCAAAATTATATATGTTTTCATCGGACATGCTAATTCTATACCAAATTCTTGTTACTTTGACTCTTATTTTTATATATTTTTGACAAAGTGCATATGTTTGGTATCCATCCATATCTTTCTCCCATGCGTTTAGTTTATATTAATTAATTATCATTATGTGATAAAAACTATACAATTTTGATTAACGACCAATTTAATCTATTTAATGGAGAACTAAGTTGGAGAGTGGGATAACATATATTTCATTTATTATAATCAACAAAAATCAGGAATTATTAAAAAAAAAATACTTTTAATAGTAGTAAATCTAAACACTTACACACGAAATGTGTTAAATCGGTCTGAATAAGCGTACTTAATCTACTCAACCAGAATCTGGGTTGATTATAGCTTGGGTAGGAAAAGCATCAACGTTCAATGTTGCAAGTAGAAGAGGAGACAACACATATAAATGTCAACTGCAAACGACACGAAGGTCGATGAAGCTGCCGAGGAGGAAGACGAAATCCAATTATTTAATTATCAAGGCTTAAACCACATCGTCTGGTTGTAACAAGTGGATAACTTAGATAGTTGGGTCGGGTTTAGGCCCAATACTCAGGCTCATTATTAATTGAATTACTTTACTCCTAAAGCAATCTCAAATTTCTTGGGTTTTTTTTTTATATATTTTAAATCAATGATTGCATATTAAAGTCTCGGTTTTTCATTAGTTAATGATTAATTAATGTTTTAAACTATGAACTTATTTGTAAAGCAATAAAGATCAAGTAGAATTGATGATCATGCAAAAATAATTATATATTTATTGATTTTGTGTGTGTGTGTAGATAATGTTAGGTTTCTCAAATATTTTATTTAAATTCATGTCAAAATAATGTGATATATGAATTGTCAAGATAAATCATGAGATGATATGATAATTAATAAGATTTTAATAACTAATATATCATATCATTTTGATAAAATATTCGGAAAGTCTAATATTACTCATATAGTCATATACAAATTAGACGGGATACTTGACATGATGACAATGAACGCTTGATGAGACAACTGCTAATGACTGAAACTATTGCCATTATTATAGTGTATATATACATATGCGATCTTTTCTTGAACTTCTTTGAAACCATGAAGTTGTTGATCTAAAGTCGGAAAAAAGTTATTGTCTGATTAATGTGTTTTGCGTATATGATCAGGAGAAGATGATTTTATTGTATTATTTATAGTGCCGTCATGTGGAGAGTAAATTAATGGAGTTCAATCATCAACTTGTTGAGCAAGAGACAAGAAAGATTAACATTAATATTGCGTTTTTTCAATCGTATCAACTTTCAAGTAAATTTGCTATATGCACCTATTCAAATGATATATGTTTTATCTCTTACAAAATATCATATTATAGATTGTTAAAATAGCTTTTAAGGGGCCAAAGTTAGACTACTGACTACTAGATATAGTTTACGAAAATAAATATTAGAACTGTATAAATAGGAATTGATTTTAATCAGTAAGGTGACAAACTTCTAATTTATTTGATGATAGTAAAAGAAAAATCTTATACTAGTTTCATTCTAAATAACATTCTGGCCTTTGGGGTACTTTTTTATTCATCTGAGAAATCTCTCTTGCAATTGCACCATTGAAAACAAGCGAGCCGAGAGGTACAGTAGAGCAAAAAGAACGTCAAAATAGCCAGAAAAAATTGATGCATTGCAGTTTTTACATGTTCGAAAATTTGTTGAAGGAGTCTTTCAAAACAAATTAAAAAAAAAAATTGTTCAAAGAAGACAAAGAAATTGAGTTAGTTATTGTCGATGATCGAAGAGAATTCACAGTCCAATACCTGTGATCAAAGTAAAATCAAGCAAGAAACACAACAAAAGAGTAGAAGACAAGAGAGAACAAAAACAACGAAGGTTTTTAATGTGGTTCAGCTAGTAAACCTCTGTCCACAACTGTTCCTCTTCTTAATTCTACAGAGTAATAATATTATATTACTTCTGTGTGTTTGTTACAATGAATCATGACCTTTATTTATAGAGA
Source organism: Litchi chinensis (assembly GCA_019925255.1). Lineage (NCBI taxonomy): Eukaryota > Viridiplantae > Streptophyta > Magnoliopsida > Sapindales > Sapindaceae > Litchi > Litchi chinensis. Next base: position 625,552 of record CM034474.1, read on the forward strand.
AAGATGCGTTACAATTTGAGTTTAAATGAAATAGGAAAAGAATCTCGCATTAACTATCTTCCTAATCGGTTAGTATCAAATCAAGAAACTGTTCCGTAGAATCCAATATCACGTTGACTGAATTCAAATTTGAATTAACTTCTAATTGTGGTGAGAAAATCATGATCAAATTGGGTAACTGCCTTTTTTGAAAGATTTTCGTATCTGACTGACTATTGAACGAGTTGTAAACTGTTTCAAACGATCTCGAGTTGTATCTCGCTGAGTAGCGAGCTGTATATAGCGCGAACTGCATAACGATCTGTGATATTTGCTACGTTGTGAGCTTTATGGGGCGAGCTGCAAAGCTCGTTTAAGTTGGATGTTGATAACTTGGGCCTCGTTTGCTGGGTCATTTCATTGGGTTGACTTATGAGGCTTCTATAAGGCTTTTATCAGTCCGTTTGATGAATCCAGAAAATACCCATAACAGTTATGTTGTCGCTTTATCTTGATAAATGAGCTCTAAATTTCGAACCCTGCTCTTAAAGAGATACAAAAAATATTTTCCTATTTTGGATTCAGATCATGAAAGATATTGATAGTAGCTTTAACTGCATCGAACTGATTTGATTTCGACTTAACTTTTCGTCAATTAAGTATCCTATTTGTTAATGTTGGTGAGTAAATTCAAATTTCAAATTATTGAAAAAAATATTTTAGATAATTTTCAAATAATATATATAATACAATAATTAAACTCTTAATTGAATCAGTTATGTTATTATTCTATTTTGACTAGTGAGTTCAAAGTTTAAATTCCACTTATTAAAGCAAAGAAAGGACAGAAAGGTATTGAAAGTAATTTTCGCCAACTCACAGTGTGTTCGCGGTGTTCGGCACGGTCAATGGGACGTTTGCATTTACCTTAAACAAAATCAAAATTGGCTTCGAGAACCCAAAACACATGACACGTGGTTGAATAACACCCGTTGCATGTTACACTTGGCGTGTCGACAAATCAGATTAACATGCATGCATCATTCACCATTATTTGTCATTATCTTGATCATCAGTCAGTCACACGTGTAAGCTTCTCCAACATTGGTCAGTCACACCTGTAAGCTTCTACAACATTGATGCAGGTAATTTGCTCTTCAATAAGTGATCTCTGAACTTCCTTAAACAATCGGTCTCTCTTTCGCGGCCCAATCCAACTCAACCCAAATAAACAATTACATACCGATCACAATATCTGTCCCCCAAAATACGAAAAAGTAGTGTTGTTTTTGCTCCAAAATGATAAACTCTGCGATAGCTGTCACGGAAGCCCCGATTCTCCAAAGGTTGGATCGTTTAGACAACGTGGTAAGTGCATTTTGTTAAAGCACTTTTGTTGCATAATTTTTCTTCTTATTAATTCTCTTTGCGAATAACATGAGCTAGCAATTATAAAATTGAGGGTAAAACATAAAGGACTCTTCTACTTTATAATTTGTAAATTTCATTATTATCTGATTAGGTAGTTAATTTTATGTTTTATGTTGCTTATTAGAAATGTTTCGGGTAATATATTTGATTATTGTAATAAACAACTTAAGAGGAGATAATTAGTTAGTGTGTACACTCTATAGTCACACGTTGTTCCCTTTTGTATACAAGCAAAATGTATATGTTTGTAATGCTTATAAAAGTTTGATTAAATAATTATAATGCGTAAAATCAACCTAGCTAGCTAGTGCAATCATCTTGTATGCAAAGTTGGAGAACAAATTACAATTGATAGATATTTCTTCATCAATTTTTTTTATTTTTTTTTATTTTATTATTTTTTTTTTAAACTTGGTTTGAAACCCTGTATATAAAGCACGCTAAAAACATTGAACATTCAAACTTTAATTAAAATCTCAATTTTTGTGTTCTAATGCTTTACGATATAGCTAATTCATTAGAAGAGTAAAAGTGTAACTGTCTGCAAGCATTAAGATGATTGATGCTTTTGTGACACGTGCATGCATGATAATATGTAGTTGAGGCACTTGGAGGAAATTGGAAGCTGCAACAGGTCACCAAAGAGCTCAACTCCATCGACTCCATCCACTGGGACCCTAACAAGTGAAGGGCATGTATCGTCCGTTGACTTCTCCCCAAAGAGTTTAGATAAGCATTGCCGTCCGATTGATCGTGTGATCATGGAGACCGAAGTCAAAGGAACCCTCATTGAGAGGCTAGACCACGTAGAGGACCGTGTCACAAAGGTAGTGTCCATATGATTATATGTATATCGACCAGGATCCTGTTAACCTATTTATTCAACATTTAACATTAAATCTCGATAGCTAATGTATACTAATCAATTTATCTATTAATCAATTTATATATTAATCTATTTATCTGATAGACTCAAAAATTTAAGTTTTTATTTATTTATTTTTTAATTATTGACATAGTTTAGAATATAAAGGTTTTATATTCAAATTCTCATTATTTCTATGAGATGAGCGTTTTGATTCAAATCATCGTTACCCCTATTTAAACTTTTTGTTTATTGCACTTATTTTATGGCAAGTGGCATTTAATGTCTGTTTGATGTTTACCACCTGTATATATTGTATATAAAGTATTATAAATTCCATCTACTATAATTTTTAAATATTATGGTTGGTTTTTTTCTATCATTTTAAGTTTTTGTGGTCTACGACACAATAAATATATGACTCACAATTTCAAAGATCACATGATAATGTATGATTTTCATGCGTGGCTCTGATGGAGGTTAGGTAGTATGGGTTGGATTCTGATCCATCGTATCTCAGCTATGCTTGCAGATAAAGGATGAGTTAGAAGCAGAAAAACAGAAAGTAGACAAAAGAGCCCATAAGAAGGGACTAATGCAACTTGTTAAACGAGTTTTCAAGGCAAGAGGAAAACATAAATCGAGGACAAATTAGTCATTATATTCAGATTATGTTCAATAATCTACTGTATATATGAATGTGTGTGTGACGTTGTGATTATTTCGTTTTTTATTTCTTGGTGTTGTTTTCTTTATTTTAGTTCCATACTTTTGATGGGAATTTCGTTCACACTGCAGTTTGTGATCACGAGCTGCGATCATGTTCTGTACTGTACTTTGTTCAATATTGTAATCCAGTGGTTTTTTTTTAGTACGAACTGACTTGCATCAAGGAATTACGCACATTTAATTTTCCTTTAAATATGTTATACATTTGTATAATATCTTTATTGTATAAATAATCGAATTTATGGTTATTGTTGTCGTAAATAATTTTTTATGATAGATAATGTAATATTTATAATGATGATATTTATATTTATATCAAAAATCATAATCGTTATATTTATACTCCATATTTATGTTATATGGATTCTTCTTAAAGTTGGAATTTGCAAATTAACATTGTAAAAGCCAGACTGACATTTGCAATATTTTTTTGTCTTAGATTGTTATAAATTTTTTAGTATCGTTCATTTGTTTTAGACGGTAAAACCTATATTGATAATTGCAACTTCCTTTTTGGCTTAGATTGTTATAAATTTTATTAGTATTGTTTTTTGTTTTAGATTTAAAACCACATTTGGAATATCCTTTTCTCTTAGGTTGATATAAATTTTCTCTACTTTTCTTGTAGTTCTAAAAAGTCAAATCTAGAAAAATGAATGTATGTTCATATCTAACTTATTATTCATAAAATTAAATTACACTTACCAATAATATAGTAGAAAATCTTTTATAGATGTTTAGTTAGTATTATGTTGATATTGATGTGACATTTCAATAATAACATGATACATGATATTTTTATTTCATAAAAAATTAATGTTGATGCAACTTTTTAATAATAACACGACGTATCACATAATTTTTTAAATAAAAATTTTTTCATATACAATAAAAGATACGTGTCTCGTTATTGTCAAAATGTCACACTAACATTAGCATAACACGTCAACTAAATGTTCTATAACATATTTTCTTACAATATAACATGTATTTTGGTCATAATAACGTGACGTATCACATAATTTTTTAAATAAATTTTTTTTCATATATGAGAAAAGATACGTGTTTTGTTATTATCGAAATATCACACTAACATTAACATAACACGTCAACTAAATGTTTTATAACATATTTTCTCACAATATAGCACGTATTTTGCTCATAAAATTAAGTGACCCTTGCTAGAAATAAGTTGTAGTATGTATTAACAATGGTGGTACCCATATGAGTGGTTAGTTAAAATGATTAGACTTTGTGATTTGTTTCCTTAATATCCAAGGTTTAAACTTGTTATGTGTATTTTCCGGATTCATTAAATGAGCTGGTAAAAGCCCAACTCAGACCCAATAAAATCAACCCAATCAAGGTTTATCAGACAAAGCTCATATTTCAACTCAAAGCCCAACGAGCTCCACAGCTCGCCCGGTAATCCTCTCAGCTTGTAGCAACAAGCTCGTCTCACAGCAAGGTTGTAGCTCGTTCTACCATTCTCCATAAGCATAGCTCACTATTCAGTGAGTCCAGCTCGAGGTCGCTCAAGGTGATAGACAGTATACAGCTCGTTCAGAGGATAATTAATGCAGTATCTTCCAGAACAGGCAATTACCTAATCTGATTGTGATTCTCTCTCCAGAAACGGAAGTTAATTCAAATTCAAATTTAGTCAACCTTATCTCGAGATATTTGGAGCAGTTTTCTGATTTTATTCAAACAGATTATGAAGTGTAATTAATTCACGATTTTCTTCCTATTTTGTTGATTTCTAAATTGTAACGATATTTCCCCTATAAATAGGGGCTAAAATCATTGTAACAGAGACATTGAATATCATACTGTCACTCTGCAGAATTTAAGAGAGACAGCTGTGGACATAGGCACACTTGCTGAACCACGTTAAAAATCATGTGCACTTCTATTTGATTCTTGGTTCTTTATTGCTTTGTTCTTGTTTTCTGTGCTTTCTCACATTGATTGCAGATATTGAGTATTGATTACTCGTCGACTGAATTTCAACGTCAACATTTTGTTTTAATGTTGACGATCGGAATCGGTCAACACCCGGTCAGGGGTCGGAACCTCGCCGATGAAACGATTTGTACGGGGCTGACGGTGAAGACCATGCCAAGCCAGGGGTGAAGACCACGCCGGGTAGTCCCTTTTGGTTTCTTGGGGTCGCGTCCGGAGTTGAACTCGTAACCTTTATAAGGTTTTTAAGTGCACAATTCCTACCACCAAACAGTCTTTGGCCTCTTGGGGTCGCGTCCGGAGTTGAACTCATAACCTTTATAAGGTTTTTGACTGCTTGGTGGTAGGAGTTGTGCACTTAAAAACCTTATAAAGGTTACGAGTTCAACTTTGGACACGACCCCAAAAACCAAAAGGGGCTGCCCGGCGTGGTCTTCACCCCGGCTCGACATGGTCTTCACTGTCGGCCCCGTATAAATCGTTCCGTCGGCGAGGTTCCGACCCCCGACCGAGTGTTGACCGATTCCGATCATCAACAAAACTCTTATAGACATCTACTTGATCGAAGACTATAATTTAATGTTATTTTAAAGATTGTAGGATTGATTTCAAATAAATAAATATTTGTAAGGTTTAAAAATGGTTTTAGTTTCGAACTCAAATTTGTTAAATGATTTCGAAATATTTTTGGATTATAAAAAGTATACGTATACACGGACAATGGTGCTACACGTGCGTGGGTATACATGTATTTTACTTCATTTTGTCTATACAAAGTATTTTAATTTAAATTACAATTTTGATCATATGTTACACTTCTTCTTGGTTTTCACTTTTCAATACGAGTGCGTAGATGTCATTTTTACCAATATTTCTCAAAGATATTTGAGAATCTACAATCTTCTTTTACGTAGTAATAGAATTGCGTGCATCGAAATTTCATCATGACTTGTTAAAACTAAAAAGCACAAGTGCCAGCGAAGGACCAATTTTTGTCCTGCTGTGATTTTCCATTTATTTTTCTTCTTTTCTTTCTCTTAATCACAATTCCTTGTCACACTCAAGTAGCGTCATGTAAATATTAATTATGGCAAAAAAATGAAAATTAAATGAAGTTCATTGGAAAAACAGACCTCCTTTTCCCATTCTGTTTTGTTCCTCGTTGCTTTCAAAGAGAACTTTTATCTCACTAACTTAGTAGCCATTTTCAAATTGCTAACAAGCGGACTGAAAAAGTGATTCAAAAGATCATTTTATATTTTATGTGACGTATTGGTATATCTAAATATCTAAACCGAATGAAGTATATATGATATATTCGAAATTCTTAAATATTAATATAAAAAATATCAAGGAAATAATTTTTTATATAGCTATTGAAATTGATATGTACATACTAAATCACTTGAAGAACTTGTTTAACGTCTTGCAAATTTCAAATCTTTGTTTTTAAACATCTTTACCGAGTGACATGCATCCACTTATAACTAAGTCAAACTTCCGATGAAATTTTATGTTTTTCCAGAAATTATTATTTTTTTTTTTTTTTTTTTGAAAGAATCATTTTATAGTCTTTAATCAGTCACATTTCACACAAAGTAGAAATGTTAGCAATTAATTGATACTTTTTTGTACAAAGATTATGTGACTGACAAGATGGGGATTGCGGATGTAATTTTAATAGTCCATTGCATTTGGTCAATCGTGTCCTGGACTACATACAGTAAATGGGCCCTACATTGTTTGAAAAACATGGCCCATGATCTATCACACCGTTGAGGGCCCATCATTTGACACCTTGGTTTCTGATAGTACAAATGAATGATTTATTGATTTATATTACTTTTGATGACTGATCAACGGCTCAGATTATCCCATATGGCCACAACTTAATGGAGAAGCTTTGTCTGATTCGGGACGCTGCGGATAACGGTGATGTGAGTCCCAATCTGATATGTATGATCTCCACTATCCAACACGTGCAAAATCCTCTACCAATTTAAAAGAGGGAATCCACCCCATGTAATACAATGATACACGTGCATTTCCATTGTGATCTTATTATATTTTCATTGTTATTGTGTGTCATGGTTTACATAAGATGCATAATACATCTCATTGCATCCAAATTTTCATCTATAGAAGAAAAGAAACCATGCGAAATGGTGCATATACATCCTCTCTCGGAACAAGCTATCTATTATTTAACAATATATATACACATATTTTATTATGATCATATTATACAATTGTTATGTAACTACGATCAAATTGAAAGTTATATGATGCATTTCATTGATATTTCTTTTCTTATCAAGTGAAAAAACCTATCATTTAAAAAGATGCATCTATTCATACGTATTCTCATTACAATTATACGGTTAGTTAAGTTTATACGTGCTACGAGCACAATAAGATATATGGTGTATCTTATTACATTTGAATTTTTTTCCTTACTAAAGACATTCCTTTGTAGAATAGTCATATTCCAATACTTAGCCGTTCCACAGTACATATATTTAAAAGAAAATTATCAATTGTGCTGGTGATTTTTGGTATAAATATGTACATTAACATTACATGATACAAATTTATTATCTAGATGTATGAAGGATGTAGTACGTGCAATAAAGGAATTTTCTTTCTAGGCCACTAATTTTCGATTTTCCTGAAGATAAGGTGCGAAAAATAGTTCAAGAGAGGAATAATGTCTTTGGCCTAAAAATTGATGGGTGAATGAATGTGAATAAAGAAGCAGGAAACTCATTAACAATTACGTAATTTGATATTGCGATTAGGACTTGACACGCCAAGTGTACGATGATGAGAGCATTTATCACAAAATCTTTGATTGGGCTCCACCTTGTATTTGTTCCCACTTGGGGGAGCCGAATGAATAGACCAAAGTTGGTGTCATCATCATGAAATAAAATGAGATGCTAGATTGAGATTGAGAATCACATTGTATGTGCTCATTGCCAAGAAGTGTTTTTCGATTTGGGACCAATTTATTTTTCGTTTGTTAGGAACAGGATGCCCTTAGACTTATGTTTTCCAAAATACTTTTCTTTTTAAAGTTAGATACTAAATAGATTACAGATTTATCGAACCTATTGAAATTATATACTATTTAAGCAATATGATATACATTTTTATAAACAAGAAATAACAACTCCCTAATAAGAGAAGAAAACTATAAACAAACTATAATCTTAGATGATAGAAATATTCACAACCATATATACTGATAAATGATATGAGTATTTTTCATATATTTTGAACATTTCTTACTTAAAAAACATTTTTCAAAAGTTGATTTCAATTATCAAGAAGTCGGCCAAACATTATTTTTTTTACATTTACACCTTTGAAATTATAAGTTCAAGCTATATACCTATTTTCCGAACTCCACAACAATTGTAATAGTTGAAAAAGTAAATAATTATTAATCTTTATTTTGTAAGAGAAAAAAAAAAACACATCATTTTTTTTTCATTAAGGAATTGTCTATTTGAAGCAAATGTTACAAACAACTAACAAAACTGTCTCTATTTAAATACATTCATAACAATGTAAAATATTCTCTAAGATTGATTAAAAATCTTAATCAATGGGTTGCTTTCAAAAGAGTTGAGATGAAGCTATCAAAAGAGGCCCTAAAAGAACCTTTTAACATAAAGTAGACTTACATTGAGATCTTGGATCTTGTAGGTATCTATTTATTTCTAGTTATGGGTGTCTTTGTAACAAATAGCATCAAATTCAAAGAACCTATGACTTAGGTATCAGATTAAAACCATTATGCCCATTACGTCGCATTTAAAACAGTCCAATCAAGTGGTCTATTAGCTCAGTTGGTTAGAGCTAATAACGCAAAGGTCGCATGTTCGAAACCTGCATGAGCCACGTTGCGCATTTTTGGATCCATTTATTTACTCTTTTGCTAAGGAACTCCATTTAAATTCATAAATTGCTGTTCACTGCCTAATGGAAAATAATCAACTTTGATACCAATTTATCATTTATGACAATTATATTGGTTTTTTCTTTAAATTGATACCGAGATAAGGATTTATCGAAACTTATGAATGTTAGATACTATAAGCATGATTCTGATAGCTTTTTACATGATATAGGAAACAAATTTCAGCACAATTGCATTTTTCTTAGTAAGATTTAAACTTAATTACCAACAAAAATGGAAAATGCACAAACATTTAATCAACAGTAGATGTTTATGCTATTTACGACATCGTTAACTATTTGTCTGAATACTAAAGCATATATCATACATGATTAAGTATGTTAGTTGCTCCGTTGCATTTCAGATAAATCAAAATATGATACATATAAATGAGATAAATATTGGTACTCCGTATAGGAGTGATGAATTTAAAAACCTCTGAAATCTGTTCAATTCAATTTGGTTGTGTATTTTATTTTATTTTTTTTCCTTGGTATTAGCAACGGAGGTTCAAAACTTGAAATCACGTCTTATGTATAAGAAAAGAATTGAGTGTGGAAACGGAAAACCTCTCACCATGTGTAAAGTAACTAACAATTATTTTTGTAATGCTTCATCTAGGGACATGACCAGAAAAAAAAAAAGAAAATGCTCACAATCTTTTATTTTGTCTTTAAGTTAGGATGCACCAAACTTTGAGAACTTGAGAAGTCATCTTCATATTACCAATTAAAGAAAGCATGCATCTTTAAAGATGATGGGATTCTTATGGCAAAAGAATTGTCACCACTACATTATTTAAATTAACATGTTGGTTGTGAAAACGAAAAATAAATAATTGCACGAAACATTATCTTAAATTTAAATACCGTCATAAAAAGTGACCACTCATCCTTACTGATTAAAAGGACAATTTTTTTTTTAATTAATAATATTATTATAAACATGGATAATGCATGTTTGATATTAAGATATTAGATGTGGCATTAGGTTCCTTTATTTTGAAGCGCATTTGTTGACATTCTACATTATAAGGGGAAAAAAAAAAGAAGAAAAGGAAAATCACACACCCAACCAAGAATAAATTGATTGGACCTAAAAATTGTTTTATGTGTAACGTATTGATCCACAATTAAATTATTCGAAATATCAAAATCTTGTTTCCATGGGAGATGTGAGATTATTGGGATCAAAAGTTGGCGATACTACTCATGCCTTTTGGCTTATTAATTTTAACATTTAACTAAAATATCTACATCTATAAATGTGAAAGGTTAAAAAAAAAAACACCTTGGATTGTAATGAGACCAACATAATTATTAATAATGAGAATTTATTAATGGAAGAGTGATAGGTACATTACAATAACAAGACAATTAGATACTAAAAATTTCCGTGAATTTTATGTTCTAAACGAACATAAGTAATTGAAAAGGCTCAAGAACTTCACGTGATTATTAATCTAGTGGAAATCTTAATAAAATCAATGTAACTTCTCACCCATTATGCTTCACTTGATTAAGATTAGTGCAGATGTTTAGCTAATTAATTGTAATTAAATGTGAAATAATCTCTAACCACCGTGATTCTTTTTTTAAAACTACTACTATGATTCTTTTTTATCGATATCAGTCGTCACTAGAACAATCAAATCATTATTCTCTTAGTATGAAAAAAGAGTTTCCTGAATACACTTACTATTTTATGATTAAGTGCAACTTAAAATCTAGTTATAAACACATAGCAAGAAGTGCACAATCACCTAATTAATGGTAAACGTGTACCTTTACTAAATGATGTTTGAGAAAGGTAAAATCATCAAAATTTCTTTTATCTTAATTAAGATAAATATACAGTTACATGATCATAACACGTTGTGTGTTAATATTGCTCTAACTTGACTTTCATATCACTGTCTTAAGAAACTTCAGATCTAAATAACCTACTTTCATTGTTCATATAAAGTTAAAAGTTGATGTCAAGGTTGATGATAGTTAGATATTCATAATCCAAATGCATACACATCTATCTACTGTGAAAAAGAGCAATCCAACTTATCAATGAGAAGGACTGATTCCGCTACATATATCATGTCAACCTACACATAATGCAATGATGATTTTTGGATCATCCACTCTTATCATTCTAACCGTTGTATATGCAATATTACCTTTCTAGATTATAATCATACTTTATTATATTTTGTTACTTTTAAAGTTAATACTAAATGGATAAAAATTAAACGAGATTTAACAAGATTAATCATTGTTTATGCGGTCCGGATATTAACTTCTACAATAATAAGACTTATTCTCTAATTAGTCTCGTTTAATAGGAAAATTGAAGAGATAAGATCACATTTTATTTGACAAACAAGGGACTAAATTGGATCTTGGTCCAATCACGTCCATCAAACATGCACTGAAAGAAGAAGACTCTTCATATATATATATATTTATTTATAAAATAAATGTTGCACATATTTATTATTTTTAATGGTTGAATGATCATACCTAATTTTTAACACATAAATTTGAGAGAACATTCAAATATTTACATTAGAGAATTAATTCAAAGTATATATCCATGGATGAAAATTTAAAAATCTAAATGAAATGTTGTATATGCAAATTTACAAATCTAAATAAGATGTTGTATATGCAAAAAGGTTAAAGATCTAACACCCTATCTCTTTCTTAGCACAAATTTGAACATAAGTTTCCAATCAATAGATTAGAAGGGTCATGCTACTATAAATATCAATGTAATTACAAGAGTGATTATTGGCCAATATAGTTTACTTTCAAAATTCATAAAAATAAAGTTTGAAAATCATGATTATAATAATTTCTAAAATGTTAAAATTTTCAAAACAATATATATCAATTATAACGACTAAGCCCTAAATTAAAACGCATTTTTTATTGAGATTGCACTTGATATGTATCGGTCTACCTAGTTCATTACTGTTTTTGTAATCCACTTAAAATTTTTATTTATTATTTTAAGATTATTGAAAATCTACAAACACTACTGAGTAATAGTCTATTAAGACGTGTCAAGATTAAACATTAGATATGCAAACTTGAAAATCTATTTCTTTTATTACACTAAGACCATGTTTGTTTGCTAGGAAGGGACTGGGTTTGGACAAATTTTTTGTCCAAACCCATGTTTGGTCCAACCAAGTGATCTTCACTAAATTATCCCACCACTCATTTTATCTCACTAGAATGAGTTAATTGAAACTCATTGAGAAGATGAGTTAATTTTATCCCACCTTCATCCCATTGTCTACTCTCTCTCCTCTCTGTCTTCTTCTCCTCCAGCTTCACTATTATCGTTGTTCACTTCTCTCTAATCCTCACGCCGATTCATGCCAGCATCGGTCGTCCCTCTCTCTCTCTCTCTCTCTCTCTCTCTCTCTCTCCATTCTTCTCTCTCTTTTCCGATCAAACCGCTTGCCTTCCACTACCAGTCGATTATCCAATTAGGAACTCGCTGATGAGGTTGAGATTTGCGTCGTCTTTGCCATTGTTCCAAGGCATTGATGCCTCCATCGCCCGTTTCGTCGTTGCAAATGACGTGGGTGTTAGATGGGTTTGAGGGGTGATGAGAGAAGAAAAAGGGTGGTGGTAGAGGAGTTGGAAATGGAAATATAAATGAAAATTTTCATTTAAGTCATTGAAAAATTTCATTTAAATCATATCCTATCCTAGTGTCATCAACATGAGATTACATTTAAATTAATCCAATCACATATTATCCAATTCAATCTCATATAAATAATTTAATTCTATCCCACATAATAAACGAGGTCTAAGAGATATTTATTTTATAACGAGAGAGAAATAAAAAACTCCATGCACATGTTGGTGGATATGTATTATGAAACTTAAATCTCTATTATGAATGTAACAAGGAAACACATCAATCACTCGAGTTAATAAACGAATAATACAATTTTTAAAAAAATTATTCAATTGATGCAATTTCAAATATTGAAAATGTATAAAACAACTATGTCCAAATTGTGCCAAAAAGAAAGACTATGGAATATTGATCATGCACTACAGATTTAAACAAAAATCTAAGGTTGTGATAGCAAGAGGCATGAGAAGTTCTCAATTTCAAACTCTTTCAAAATCTCTTTTTCCCTCTGATTGACTGCCACCACAAAGTTTTACTATAATTGACCACCGCCGCGACTCCTCACTCCTCTCTCTGCCTTTTATTGGCGGACTCCAAATCTCCAATTCCAATCCACCTTTTCCAACCACTTCATGTCCGAACAACCTTTCACCGCCTCAGCCAGTCCACTCACCCTTCTTCCACCCCCACCATTTTTATTACTTTTTGTTGGATTACACCATATCAATGTAATAAAAAATTGACTCAAATTTTTAACTTAACGTCTATCTATTCATTTTTCACTTACCTAAAGATTGTCTATGTTACCTTTTTCTATATATCAATTGAATAAAATAAATAAATAAATATTAAAATTGTAAATTTAAATTTATTTTATTTAAATTTATAAATTAATCTCATAAAATCCGTTTTTAGATACCAAATATAACCTTAAATCTAATCTCATAAAACATAAATATATATCAAAATATCATATCTAATTTAATTTAATTATATTCAATCAAATCCACGATATACTTTAAACGAACTTTAAACGTTTAAGCTAAAATCTTCAATATATCACATGCAATAAATTATCTACAATATGACATAATCTGAGTGATCAGATACTTTTTTTTATCTTCTAAATTTTCTCCGACCGATCCGGTTGAAACCCTCTTTTACCTGCCAAACCGGTCACCCACCCCACTCACTCTCCCTCGCTTTAAATTTCACTCTCATCTCAATTTCATTTAACGTGCATTTCAACACCATTTCACTTAATTTGATCCTCAAACTTCAAATCTTTTTTAAAAATTCAACTTCAACCCCGCAAAATTCCGCATTTCATTGCATTTCGCTTCAATTTCATTTTCATTTTCATTTTCCAGAGACGTTTCTCTCTCTCGTTTTAGTTTCCTCGTGAGCATCGAACTAGAAGGAAAAGATGCTATCTTCTTGGTGCAATTATTCTATAAAGCACTTCATCAACTTGTCTGGTTTTCGTGTGTCATTGGAGGGCTGATCTTCACTCTGCTGCAGATCCATGAAGCTTCATGGTGGTGTCTTTTCACAGTCTGTCTATTTAGATCCATTGACTTTCGCGTGAGCTGCCCTCTTTCGCGCGTTTTAGCTTCTCTTATTGGGTGAGCTCTTTTTTTTTTTTTTTTTTTTTAATATATATATTTTCGCCAAGTCTCTATAATATAATCATGTTAAGTTTGTGAAAGTTTTTATTTTGATTTGTTGGTTTCACGAAATGGGGATTTTTGGTTTGGTTTGTTTTGTGTTTGGTTGATGAGAAAGTGGAGGAAACTGAACAGAAAAGTGAAAGCTTGGATTTTGATATTGATTTTATGATAGCTGATATGAAGTAGTATGAATTTATTTGTTTATTTATTTTTTTTTTGAAAAAAAAATCGTCTGATATGTTTGATTCTTCTTGTTTATAGCCCCAAAAAAAAAGTTTAAATTTTGAGAATAAAAATCAATGCTTTCACCTATACAAAAGCTGGTTTATATTATCTGTAATGGTCGAGTAGATTATTCTAGATTATAAGCAGATCTACCTTTTATTAAGTTTATCTTTGTTGTTGGATGATTATTATTTTTTTTATTTTGACTTATCTTATCTTTTAAGTTTTCTGTTGATATGATGTTGTGTGTGTTAGAATTTGTGTATGATTTTATACTGCGGTGATCCAGTTGAAAAAGCTAGTGGTCTCTTTTGCATCCTGGTGTGTTTTCATGCTCGCGATCAGAGGTAGACAAGTCTGTGTGCTGTTTTCGGCAAGTAATTGACAATGATTTTATTTGATATGGTGTTTTTCCCTATTAGATTGAAGTTTCGTGAGGTTCTGCAATTTTTAGCTTGATATATGTATATATTCTAGTATGTGATTTCTTTGATCGCTGTGTATTCATGGTGGTAGTATATATTATTTTCCTTTGAAGTTGATATTGATGCATATTTACATGCTGCATACACATCTGATTATGAAGAGTTTTGAATTTTGAATGGTTTTTTTTGGTTGTTTGGTTTGGTGAGATTATTACTCAAATCATTTATTCCAATTGATGTCACATGTTTTCCAGCTCCTGAATGGATTTATTAGTTTACTTGATTTGTGAGTTCTCATTAATATTTCTTTTTGGGTCAGCTAATTGGAATATGTGTGGTGGTCCAGAACAATCAAAATCTAGTAACAAAGATATGAATACTCTAACTGCTGCTGAAGATTCTTTTTCAAGTGTTCTTGAACTTGCTGCTAACAATGATGTTGAAGGCTTTAAAAGTTTGGTCGAGCATAATGTTTCTTGCATTGATGAGGTTGGACTGTGGTATGGACGTCGAAAAGGCTCAAAACAGATAGTTCTTGAACCCAAAACTCCATTGATGGTTGCTGCTATCTATGGTAATGTTGAGGTTCTGAAGCTTATATTGATGCACTCTGAAGCTAATGTGAATCTCTCATGTGGCTCGGATAAAAGCACTGCCCTTCATTGTGCTGCTTCTGGAGGTTCTGTTAATGCAATTGATGTAGTCAAGTTGCTTTTATCAGCGGGTGCTGATCCAAATTGTGTTGATGCCAATGGTCATAGTCCTATCGATGTTATTGTTGTTCCACCAAAACTACAAACCATGAGGATGGTTCTTGAAGATCTTCTTGGAAACAATAATTCTTGTATTGTTGTCTCTGATGGTGAGCACAACTTAACGGTGTCCATTAGTTCAAATTCTAGCTCGCCGCTTCTTTCTGCATCGCCTACAAATGGATCACCATCATCGCCTTCGGAGTCACTATCTTCACCAATGGCTTCTAAGTTTAATGAGGTACATGTTGGTACTGTTGCTGAGAAGAAAGAGTACCCAATTGACCCATCGCTCCCAGACATAAAAAACAGCATCTATGCAACCGATGAGTTCCGTATGTTCTCATTTAAGGTCCGCCCTTGTTCCAGAGCATATTCTCATGATTGGACTGAGTGCCCTTTTGTACACCCGGGAGAAAATGCCCGTCGAAGAGATCCCAGAAAGTTCCACTATAGCTGTGTGCCGTGCCCTGATTTTAGAAAGGGTGCTTGTAGGCGTGGTGATATGTGCGAGTATGCTCATGGAGTGTTTGAGTGCTGGCTACACCCAGCTCAATACAGAACTCGACTATGCAAGGATGGCACAAGTTGCAACAGGCGTGTTTGCTTTTTTGCCCATACAGCTGAAGAGCTTCGTCCCTTGTATGTCTCTAGTGGATCAGTAGCACCATCACCTCGCTCATCTGTTTCTGGTGCTAGTGTCATGGACATGGCTACTGCTTTGAGCCTTTTGCCTGGTTCTCCTTCATCAATGTCTACCGTGTCACCAAACCCTTTTGGCCAACCCATTTCTCCTTCAGGGAATGGGCACTCATCTGTTTCTTGGCCTCAGCCAAATGTACCCACACTTCATCTCCCAGGAAGCAACATTCAATCAAGTCGCTTGAGGTCTTCCCTGAGTGCTCGGGATATCCCACCTGAGGATTTAAATATGTTGCCAGATTTTGATGCCCAGCAACATATTTTGAATGATCTAACTTGTTATTCACAACCGCGGAATAATTCTGTGCCTATGAGTCGTTCTCTTCGGACTAAAACACTAACTCCTTCAAACCTCGAAGAGCTTTTTTCTGCTGAGCTCTCTTCATCACCTAGGTACTCTGATCAGGCTGTGTTCTCGCCAAATCACAAATCAGCTGTTCTCAATCAATTCCAACAGCAACAACAACAAAGCATGTTATCTCCTGTCAACACAAATGTTTTCTCCCCCCAAAATGTAGAACATCCTTTTTTGCAAGCTTCATTTGGTGTTGGTTCTCCTGGTAGAATGTCACCCAGAAGCATGGAGCCAATATCCCCAATGAGCTCTAGGCTTGCTGCATTTGCTCAGCGTGAAAAACAGCACCAACAGCTGCACAGCCTCAGCTCGAGAGATCTTGTATCTAGCGATCCTCTCTCCAATGTTGGATCTCCTGGGAATGCAAATTCTTGGTCTAAATGGGGATCTCCTAATGGAAAGCTGGACTGGTCTGTAAATGAGGATGAACTGAATCTGATACGGAGATCATCTTCTTTCGATCATCGGAACAAGAACAACAATGGCGAGGAGCCTGATTTTTCTTGGGTTCAATCTCTTGTCAAGGAATCACCACCTGAGATGATGAAAGAGAAACCAGCAGTTCCCATCTCCGGTGCTGCACCAGGTGAGGGTTTGGGTTCTGATACTCAAACCGATCCTGTCGATCATTCTGTTATCGGGGCGTGGCTTGAGCAGATGCAGCTTGATCAGCTTGTAGTTTAGTGAAAGTTAATTTTTAATATCTCAATTGAAGATAGGTAAAAGAATTTCTCAGGTACATACTTTCGGTTGGGAAGGTAAAGCAGTAGTGAAACTGGAACATGGGGTTACATCAAGTGTTCAAGAATGTGTCTGCAAAGGTTCAGGGTAATTATTTCATTTTTTTTTTTTTTTTTGCCATTTTATTGTTTACAACTACAGAAGCCTTTCTCTGGACATAGATTAAGAAAACTAGTCCAGGTTTGGTCTTTTTCTTCCAATATTCCTGTTCTTAGGAGGTTCATTTTTTTTTCCTGTTAATTTGCTCTTCAAAGAAGCAGATACAATAGCTTTTGTATCTTTTGATGTCTGAATTTTTTTCTCGGATAAGTGATTTTACTGTGACTGAACAAAGAAAGCTGAGGGTAGAGAAGAAGTGCAGGGGAGGGAAATTCTTTTGAGGGTTTTGAATTTCAATGTAATATGAATTATGTGTTCCTTTTGAGTGAAGACATTGTTCTGGTATGAGACAGTGAAGAATGTGCAAGAGCCATTATGTTTCCTCTGTTGATGTAAAACTCAATCAAAAGTTACAAATATTTCAATACTTCAAAAGTTACAAATATTCCTCTCTCTCTCTCTCTCTCCTCTCTCTCTCTCTCTCTCGCTCCCTCTTTGATTTGTGGGATGTTAGATGTCATTTTTTTTGTCCAATGTGTTATTTTTGACAATACAGTGTTCTGGGATGAGACAGTGAGGGATGTGGGGGAGCCATTATGTTTCCTTTAATGATGTAAAACTGAATTAAAAGTTCACTAATATATCAATATTTTTTCATTTCTTCAATCTTTACTTCTCTCTGTTCTATGGATGGTTGATTTTGACCTGTAATGGTCCCCACCAGTTAATGAGGATTGGTTGTGAAAAATCAATTTTGGATTCTTTGTACAATCTTTGTTGAGAAGATAATGACATGTGGGAAATGGGATTTGAAAGACGTGGGGAAGTGAATATTTTAATCTATTTTTTTTTGGGGCCTTGAACAGGGAATGTGATCTAACTTTCTAAAGATGATGGAGATGGTGATGGTGCACCTTGGGGGGAGGGTATCATGTACCTTTTGTTTTGATGCAGAATTCAATCCATACTCGCAACTCATAATAAAGAAGTGTTATGGTGGGTGGGTGTGCAAGCCATTAATGGAGTAAGAGAAAAAATGGTTATGTTTCTACTTGTAACTGGATAGTGATGTGAGTGTGGGACATGTTTTAGGACTTCTCGGGCATTACTTTATGATCCTCGGTGGTGGATAAATATGTTTTTTCGCTTACATTCTAAGTTATGATGTTTTGGTTCAAAGCATCATCAATACCTTATTTTGTCATACTAGCACGTATAATGGTAACCTGCGGGAGTTTCTCTAGTGTAAACGTTCGTTATTCAAATAATAAATTTGTATTACATATTCGCTAAAGACAACACAACAGCAATAAAGAGAAAGGAGTAAAAAAATTATTCAAAGCATATCTTGTTTTGAGGATTAATAAGGTATGTGAATTTCATGGAGTATTTGTTTTAACTGAAGAATGACATTTAGCAAGAGTTTTTTTTTTTTTCTGAAAAATATAAAAACAAAAAAACAAAAACCATGTGTGCAAATAAATACAATGCATACGTGTCTAATATCAAATATCAACCATTGAATAGTACAATAAAGTTTCTATTAAGGTCGGTCGTAAGTGTGGTAGGACAAATCTAGTAAAATCATAAATTGGCGGAAACTTTGTGTTGAATTTACCAGGGATAGTCACCACTCACCAGTACTCCATCGTCCCTTGTGTACCAAAGTGTATAAAACTTGATTATAGTTGGAGAAATGTCTCTCCTGACCAAATGATTGTCATCATCATTTGCAACTATTTCATCTTGAAATGCTTGTGACCTTAGAACGAATCTTCAAGATCAGAAGATGTTCATTAAAAGTTGATAATAAATGAAAGTTACGTGCCCCACTATGAAACTTTGTGCTACTAGGTTACTAGCTAGCCAGATCGATGCTCTTTATCTTGCCAAGTGACTAAAACGAGCCAGGAAAACCAGATGGGTAATCCCAAGTCCAGTATCGGTTCCACCATGTGGTCTACTGGGCCCGAGGCATTGGGTTGGCCCAAAATAAACAATTCGAGCCCAATGTAACATTGCATGTTGATGAGAAATTTCTTTCATTTATTATCATCGTGTAATTAATATTTGTTTTGGCTGCTGGCGAGGAACGAATTTTATAATATTATGGGGGAGAAAAATACTTCTACACGAAATTGAAAAATGCCCTTTATGAGAATCAAACCTAATATCTTAGTGAATGAGAAATTGTACAACCACTTCTACTAAAAGATGATAAATATATCATTAATATTTTCAGGACGCATAATATTTTTCAGGATGATAATATACAAAATTGATCATTTTAAGGACTTGAATACAGAAGCAGAGAGGAAACTGCTCCAGAAAAGTACACTAAAATATAAATAAAATTCTAAAATCTTTGTCGTTAGAAATAGTCTCCTTTTCTTGTTATTGTCCTGCATCAAAAATTCTAACGAAGAAAAGATTTCGTAAGAAATCAATGTTTCACTTAAAAAGATTATTTTTTGTTATATTTTAAATATTTCAATATTGATTCCTTCAAGTAATTGTCCCTTTGATCTTTTTATATTGATCTTGTAGTGGATAGAACTATGATGTTAATAAATAAGTGAAAGGTTTGATATCATTGGCAACGCCTGTGGGCTGAAGATACTTTTTCGGAGTGTTAAGAGTCAAGTGCATTAGGATGCTTACTTTTTCTGATTTTTGCTAACATATATGACTTTTTTCTTTAAAAAAAAAAAAAATCTCAGGTGTGCTGCACCTCTGCATGGTGGGTTTGGAGCGTTTGGTGATGCTATATTTTGGGACTCGATGACCCCAGGAAGACATCACTTTTTTCTCGCGACCCACGAAGGCTTGCTCCATGATGAGAAATACCAATTTTAAGGGTGTGTACCAAGTAGTTTATAGTTAAGAAAGCCGGAATATAAACCTGGTTTGAGACAACTGAAGAATGATTGCAATTCCTGCATTGAATCAGCAGTTACAAATTCCGAATAAAAAGTGGTATTCTCTCTACTGCAATTAGACAAGTCATCTTATGCAGCAAACAAATGTCTACTTGGATTACAAGCAATTATGAGAAAGCAAGTGTTGGTTAATTAAATGTGTAGAAAACTAGAAATTGAAATTCCTATTTTCTAATAGAGAAGCTATATACTTATTTATATGGTGACAAAATCATGCTAGCACAACAAATTATTATGCGTCTCCAAAGTTAGTTGATACAGTCAGGCAACCAATGCCGTATATGGAAAAAAGACAACAGAAACATTATCATCTTTCTATTTTATGGGGTGACTGAGAAGAGCAGCAAAATATCATCCACAAAACCCACAAGTTCGGGGTATTCTCAACCAAGAAAAAATGCACTCTTAGACTTCGTTTAATATAGTTTCTCTATATAGATATTTGGAAATAGATTTTTTGAAAATTGTTATGCCTATTTTTGGGACTGTAAAAATGGGTTGGTAAAAGTCCAAAAATTCAATTTAATGACAGACTCAATTGCAGAGGCCCAGGATCCATCACCCAGCTCAAAGCAAGCTCGCAGATTTTTAAGACATTCCAGCTCGCAGATCGCAGCTCTAAGCTCACTAAATATTCAGCTAACAGGATCTAGCTCTCAGCTCGCTAAGTATTCAGCTAGCAGGATCCCGCTCTCAGCTCGCAACTCGCAGCTCGCAGCTAGCTAAGTATTCAGCTAGCAGGATCCAGCTCTCAGCTCGATAAATATTCAGTTAACAGGATTAAGCTTTCAGCTCTCAGCTCTCATATCTCAAGACTTACGCTCAGTTTTAGAAACGAGATCGATATGTCAGTTCACTGAGCTCATGCCAGATAGTCTTCTAGAAGCTTACAACAGACCAATTCAAGAAGGAGTCGAACTCCCTGATTTTGTGCAGATCTGATCCCCAAAATCTCGGGATCAGTTTCGAAAATCTCTCCTGATTTAAAAGAGATAGTTATGGAGGACAATTAATGTGGATATTTATTTCCTAATTTGTTTTGTATTCAAATTGTACAATCCTCTCACTATAAATAGAGGTTGAAACTAATTGTAAGAAAGAGAGAGAATTAATAATATACTGTGACTCTACCAAAGTCATCAGAGAACACAGTCGTGGACGTAGGCACCATTGTCGAACCACGTAAAAATCTCTTTGTGCCAACTGTTCTTCCTTTTGCACCCCTCTTTGTTTTTTATTTTGTTTCTCATTAATTGCAGGTATTGGACTTACAATCTCCGGTCGACCAAAAATCAACGTCGACAAAAATAGATCTTTTACAAGTAGAACTTTTAAAAAGAAGTTGACGGTTGATTAATTGTCAATTTAAAAGGTACTTTTAAATTGTAATTATTTGGTTATATCATTTCGAAAAGTTCTATTAGATTATAAATTTATCAAAATTGACATAGAACATCATTATATTTTTTACTCTAAATTTTTATCAAAAAGAATATATTAGATTAGAGAGTATGGATCTAGAAGTATCTTCATTACTTAGGGGGATGTATTCAATCTAGATTTTGTTGGAGTGTTTTTCAATAATAGATTTTACTGGATTTCATAGATTCCATAAATTTCATTAGATTTTATTAGAATTCTATTTAAAAAGTTTATTGGATTATTTAATGGATTTTATCAAGTTTTATTAGAGTTCTATTTAGAGTTTGTTAGATTTTTTACATATATTTAAATAGAATTTGATACATTCAAATGGAATTGTTAATGATTTATTTTTAAACAAAAAATTAATAGATGAGTAGTATGTTATAAAACTTTCACTGTTTATATAATTATTTTATTTATATAAAAAATTATTAGTTTCAACAATCTCCAAATTTTTTTGAAAAAAATAGTTCTAAATTGACAAATATAATAAATATGAAATGATGTACGTTATGAAAGTCTAAAAAAACTATCCTTTGTAATTGTGATTATCTAATCTGATTCCAACAAGCACAACTGAGACGTATATCTCACTTTTTTAAAAACCTCATCCACTTTAAAAAACAAAAAACATATTAAAAAATAAAATTATAAAACGACGTCCTTTTAGCCTTTTACATCCTTTTGACTTTAGTTAAGATTTGCAGAGTGATAAATTTTACAAGATAATCATTATGCAGTTTTGCTTCTCTACGAAATTTGTTCTCTCATTGATTTCTCTAAAAGCATCTACTTTTCTGTTTCTTTTTTTTTTAAAAATAATTTATAAATTGCATGTAAATGTTTAAATAATTTATAAAGCATCTACTCTTCTAAAACAAAATGTTTGCATGACTACCTACCAACTGTTTGATGAAATGTTTCAATGGTATTCTTAAAATTTTAAGGCATTCGTTCCCACCTTAATATTTTTATATTTGATCAATGCGAGTTGTTCAAAATTTTTTTCTCTGCATTTCTCTGCTTGCATTTTCTTTAAACTGTCACTTGGTAATTACATATTTATTATTTTCAATTAAAAAAAAAAACAGTTAACAAAACATATGATAATCATCCACCATAAATTATTAAAGACCTTAAACGAAACGAAAAGCATAAAATAAAAAAATAAAATTATAAAATTCAATCTCATGATCTTCCTTAAACAAAACATATAACAATCAATTAAACTGAATGAATCAACTATAAGTATTAAAATATATATAATTGAAAATCGAAATCCAAAATATATATGAAATTGGTTGAATCAGGAAACTTGTGAAGTGGATTTGAAAGCCAAAATCGAAAATACAACAATTGAATATGGAAGAGAAAAATACAAAACATACTTTCAAGTCACCACCACCAAAAAAGTATTGTGAGCCAGAGGAAAAAAAAATGTATGAAAAATCAAGCAAATCTTTGGGGTGAGGGCAAGATTTTATATGGGTTTTTTATTTATACTTAGGGTTTAAAAATCCATCACAATCATTTAAAATCCAATTCTAATAAAGTTATTGATTTTTTGAATACATTTAGATTTATTTGAATTTATTAAAAATCTAAATTGAATATACCAAAATTTCATTAGAATCTTTACAAATCTAGATTGAATATACCTAGATTTTAATGGAATTCTAAAAAATCTAAATTGAATACACCTAGATTTTTAAAATCTTTTAGATTCCTATAAATTCCTAGGTTGAATACACCCTCCTTAGTAAATTTTTACAAAAAAAAAAAATACATGACAATCTACAAAGCACTTTACTAAGTAAAGATAAAATATGTAACAAACGTATCAATGAAGAAACATGCGTATCAGTTAGAAGTGTTAACCATACTTCCGTCTCTTCACCATTACCAATTGCAAGTGTTTCAAGCAATCTGATTCTTGACTTGTACTTCTCCTCATAACTCTTGAAAAAACTATTTTGCTGGAGACATAACTATAAAGATATTGGTCAATAGAAACCGTGGAAAATCTATTGAAAGCAAGAAACCAAATACGGGTTTTACAATTCTTAGGTGTTCATTTTGTGCTTTGCAGGTCCCCCTCCATAAAAAATATGGTTGTAGAGTTGAATGTTGTCCTGGTTACTCATGTTTTGCTTACATGCAACATGTGAATTGTTTAAAAAATGTGCATAACATTATTTATGGTAATTATTTTGTTTTAAGAGTATAGTGAGATTAATACAATATAATAAGAACATTTTAGATATTTTAATCTTTTAAAAAAAGCTCAAAAAGATTTATTTGAAAAAATTCAAAATTTGAACTTCTTTAAGTAGATCTTTTTCAGTATTTTTAATTATTCAAAAGCTCTGATGGAATGACGATCAAATGATGATAAAAAAAAGTTTAAGTTGAACTGTTGGTATTAAAATTTTTTTTTTGATTAATAGATAAAGTATATCAAATGTACATTTAATAATAAATAAAAGAAAAGGTGCTTTTGATTTGATGCTGACGACGATTCGAGCTTTGGTTTTAGTTCAATGCCGTCCACAATTGAGTGGGCCGACGTCTCTTTCTCTCTTTGGCCCATTTTCAAGAGTCTTCCTCAAAACAATCCCCATTCAAAAAACAGCTCACACAATTAGAAATTTGTCTACCCATATTTTATGATTTCATTAATAAAAACGGGACTCAAATCTTATAGCTGAACAAAAGACAAAAATTTTATTATGTGAAATCATTGCTGTGACAATTGATAATCATGTCATTATGTGATATGATTAGATGTAATCTAACTATCTTTAACTTTAATCTCAAATAATATTAGTAAAATTAAATCATACTTATCAATAATGTAATATAGTAGAAATTCCAACTCTAATTGGGAGAAAAAAAGTTATATTCACATATTATTGTGTCAAAAACAAATATAACAAATTATGATTTTTTTTTAAAAAAATAAAAAATTACAAGGCAGAATAGGGCCTCCAACAAGATTGGGGATTTACTAGAAGCTTCTGATGTCTCTCCAAAACAGAAACTAGGGTTTTTCAAGGGTTTAATTTAACTCCAAACCACCACCACCCCCTCCAATAAAAATCAAAACTTTTCAAGAAGCCCACAAAACACTTACGCTAATTTCAATCAAATGGTTCGCTCTAACGGAACCAGACTTCTTCTTCGCGGTCTCACTCGAAATCTTCTCCAAGATTCTCCAATTCCTGTAGATCATCTTCTTTCTCTCTTGTTCAATCTTTTGTTTTCTGTTTACATGATCGCTTTTCGATTCTGACTGCTTGAATTTCGTTGCAGGTATTGAATAAGACACTAATTAAAGGCTGTTCGAGGAGCTTCGTTACTGGGCCAATTGGGATTTCTGCGAATTTAGCTTCGAAAAATTGTAAATTTTAGATTCTAGTTTCTTAATTTTGTTTCAAGACTTGAAAAGATTGAAACTTTGAATTGTATTTGTTGCTTTAGTGGATTGGGTTTTCAATAAAAATTCAATCTTTTTCTCGTATTGGCTGCCAAATTTGCATTGTTATTTTTAACCAGTTGTTTTGCTGAACTGGGTTTTGAAGAAAATCAAATTTGCTAACAATTCTTGATAGAAAGTGTTCTTTTTGAGTGCAAGTATTTATTTGTTTTAGATATTTCGAACTGCAGTTACTAACCATAGAAACTGGTTGCTATGTGGTCTTCTCAATGTGAACCTGGGTGCAACGAGGTCGTTTCATGGCACTGGTAAGTAATGAAGTTTCTTTTGTTTGTGTAATTTAATTGACTTAGGAAGCAAATAGTAAATTTATATATTTTGGCACCTTTTTTGTTTAATTATTTTTTGGGTCTCAGCTTCTATGTCTGCAAGAGATTATTACGAGATTCTTGGTGTGAACAAGAATGCAACTTCATCTGAAATAAAAAAGGCATATTATGGGGTAAGTTCTATGCTAATTGGGATTTGGTTCCGTTTACATGTTCGTGGTGAAGCTGTGGGTGGAGATCGATGTTCTGAGTTTAATTTGACCGTCATTTAGTTTAATTTCCTGTGTTATTGAAATTAGTATTTACTTTTAATATTATGCTGCAGCTGGCCAAAAAGCTCCATCCAGACACAAACAAAGAAGACCCTGAAGCTGAAAAGAAGTTCCAGGAGGTTTCAAAAGCATATGAAGTAAGGTTTTTATGTTAGGACCGTGAAAGTGGAACAACTATTCTTGCCTATTATGGATTTACGTGACTGGCTAAAAGAACTCTCTTTATTTTATTTTAGGTTTTGAAAGATGAAGAAAAACGTGCAATGTATGATCAGGTGGCTGATCTTTTATGACTCTTTAGCTGAATTTCTTTCCGTTCAGTGTAAAATAGATTCTTGACTATTTCTCTATCCCTTTTGCCTGCCACACTCTTTGAAGGGTTG
Organism: Litchi chinensis; assembly: GCA_019925255.1. Classification (NCBI taxonomy): domain Eukaryota; kingdom Viridiplantae; phylum Streptophyta; class Magnoliopsida; order Sapindales; family Sapindaceae; genus Litchi; species Litchi chinensis. Next base: position 651,889 of record CM034474.1, read on the forward strand.
GAATTTCTTCTGCTCATCATTATATTATCTCATGATTTTCTTTATTTCTTTAATCAATTGTGTATTTGAAGTCTCTTTTTCTCATTTTATTGTTTTCTTTATGTTAATAAATTATATATGTCATGCTTTTTCTTATTTTGTATTAATGACTCTACTAGAATTGGTGTTGTGTGGATCATATAGGTTGGCCATGAAGCATTTGTACACCAAGACACCAATGGTGGTCCGGATTATGGTGGCGGTTTTGGAAATCCATTTGAGGATATCTTTAATATGGAAAATGTAATGACTTCCATATTCAGCATTGTCCTCTGGTTTTATTTCTTTATATTATTGGTTATCACTTGATGACTGCCCCATTTTCTTTCTTTTATATAATTTGCTTATTTTGTATTTAAGTGACTTTTGATGTTGGAGATGTATGGCTGGTTGCTTGTGCATAATATCGTGTTTCCAACAACCTGGCATTAATCTAATAGTATTAACATTTTTTCCATTATAGTTGCTCATCTAAAATATTTGGTGCCATTGTTTCACAATTAGTTTTCTGATTTTAGAATTTAATTTGTTCTTTTAAATTACTGTATTAGGTGATTGTTGTGCAGTTTTTTACGCTTGTTGTGAAATGAAGCAGTCTTGATATTATGGTGTTTACTATCTGTGTGTATGTTCTCATGAAGGAATTTGTGATTCTGCAATGTTGCTAGCATTTTTGTTCTTTAAGGAAATGAAGTTCTGACTTGATTTATCTGCATGATGTTGCTATGTCTACAATGATGATCAGATCTTCAACATGAAAGACTTTTTCAGAAACAGGATGAGTGGCCAAGATGTCAAGGTTATCATTCTTCCTCCTTATTTCGCTTTGGTCATGCTATTATATAATTTTGACAGTTGAATTGTTGACGTACATTTTTGCTTCATCAATGAATAGGTTGCCCTTGAGATATCATTCATGGAAGCTGTTCAGGGATGTACCAAAACTGTCACATTCCAGACGGAGTTGCCTTGTGAAGCTTGTGGTATGTTTGTAATCTGTCTAATTACTAGTTACATTGGAAGGAAAGGATCCTAGTTTAATTTGTTTTTCCGTTCTTTTTCTGCATTATTGCAGGTGGAGCAGGTGTCCCTCCTGGAGTTAAACCTGAAAAATGTAGGCGCTGTAGGGGCTCTGGCATGGTAAGTTTTGATTGAATATAAGTTTCACATGCATAATTATTTGCTTGAATGCATCCACATGTTCACTTCAGTATGCATGTAGCGTGTGTTTGTATCTATTTATGATCTTCTTTATCTGTTTATGGTTATTAAAATAAAAATATGAAATTGCTGTTTCTTCTTGTTATACTTATATTTTTCAGGAGTATATACAGTCTGGCATTATGAGCATCAGTCAAACTTGTCGACAGTGTGGTGGAAGAGGTCATATTGTCTCGGTATGATACATTAACTTCTCCGTCATCTCATGTTTGGAAAATTCCCATTTGTTTTGTAAATAAAATTAGGATGGAACTTTCATTTGTTTTGGTTGCATCTCTACACAGAAGTAAGGTTTTATAAAAAATCTTTCTTTTTTCTCTTTCCCCCAATTGTATATCATATAGGTGCTTAAAAATCTGTGGAAGGTTTTAATTTTGCAGAAAATTCCTCAATCTGTGCATGGATCTTTTTTCCTTTATGATATTTGAGTTCTAAGTCTATCAAGTTCAAAAATCTGTCTATAAAAAGCCAAATAAAAGGTATTATAATCTTGTAATGCCAATTGTTTACTTAGTTCTATCTTGTTTGTTCAGCTTCTGGTCCTGGAGATTGCTATGTAGATTAAATATTCTTTGGTGTGAAATATTTTTAGAATTTGGGATTTGCTTGTTAACTAAGTGGTTGCCTCTGTCTGAAATCTTTTTTTGCATTCAGATAAAATGGTATTTATTTAAGAACTCTATTCTTGTAACACATCCATGTAAACATTGTGTTAACGTCCTAAAATTTGCATTTTCTTAAAAAGATTGTTATGTGAATTCTAACAATGTTGTTGGCATCAGAGCCTCTGCAAGGCATGCAAAGGAGGTAGAGTAGTGAGAGGAGCAAAGACAGTGAAATTGGATATTATGCCAGGTATTTATTCAAATTTTGAGTGATTGGTGGTTGCTTGCTAGAGGTTCACCTTCTTCTTAAAAAAAGTAAAGAAAAAAGTTTAATGATATTTCTTTACTATGGAATCATCTATGTTTTCCATCAAATGCATACACACTCACTATATTTAACTTTTTTATGCTTGGCAAAGGTTTATACACATTGAAGTAGTATTGATTTTAACTTGATACATTCATTAAAAATTGAATTATAAGTTTTGGGCAACAAGAAGTATATTTGGAAAAGATTAAATGAGACTATTTTGATTTGAGACTTATTTTCTTCTATTAATATTCTATTAGATGTAAGCCTATCACCTTCATTTCCAGTTTGTGGTGATTGTTGAATCACATTTCTGCTGTTTTTGTTTGCAATCCATAGCAGTTCGTATTCTGAAACTCTGCTGAATCTAATATGTTTTAAATATTTGCCATTTGTAGGAGTTGACGACAATGAAACTTTAAAGGTTTTTAGAAGTGGTGGAGCAGATCCTGATGGGAATCAACCTGGGGATCTGTATGTTACTATCAAGGTAACCTTTTAATCTGCTTCTGCTAGTAGTCTTGTCATGCAGCTGGGATTGTTTCATTTTTTGTTTTGGTTATAATTTACTTAAACATGTCAAATTTTCTGTTCATTAGGTCAGGGATGACCCTGTTTTCCGTAGAGAAGGCGCTAACATTCATGTAGATGCAGTTTTGAGTGTCACTCAGGTAAATCTATTTTGTATATTGGGGTGTTGATCCAGAAGGTCTTAAATAGTGTGTTTGATTGGTGGTTCTATGTAAGTGTGTGCTCTTCAGATGATATGTCAAGTACCTAAACCCAAAAGTTCATTTTCTTTCTTTATGTTTTCTAAGATGATTCAGTAAGTTTTCCTGAACACCTAATGGAAGTGATACTGCAATGGGCAGGGATACCCTCAGGAAATTACACTGTAGAAAACAAATCAGGCCTCAAAAATGGAAAATGAAAAACGAAACCAAACCTAACCAATTCAAAATAGTAGACTTAATATCTCAGACTAGCCGGTTAGTGTTTTCTTGATATACCAATTTTTTATAAAATTCTTTTTATCAGACAATGTACGATTCAGTACTGATGACCAACCTTATACCTTGCCAGAAGCTTTTATAGTTTTCTCTTTGGCCATGCAGCCTCTTAAATATAGACATATATTGGCCTAGTGCGCTGATAAAGTAAAACTTAGCACTTCAAGTTTTCAGTTGACTACTACAGCTCCCATGCACGTGTTCTCATTTCTTTAATCTTTACAACTGCAAAGAGCGAAAATATGTTGTCAGTTAAAACAGAATTGACCTATGGTTTACCAATGAGCTTTGGCTTCCATTGTTCAAACAGTATTGCTGGCTTATAGTGCATGTAGTCTTCATATATATATAACTTCTGTTAAACAAAGATAAATTATTATGTTGATCAGAAAATTTATCTCTGGTTCTAAAATTTTTAGGTGTTACTGTGCTCATTGTTTCACCGTGCATTGTATGATTGTCAAACTCCATACACAGATGATTATCCTTTTGTCTGTTTGGAATTAACGGGGTTGTGACTGTGCAGGCAATTTTGGGAGGGACAATCCAGGTCCCAACCCTGACAGGAGATGTTGTACTGAAGGTTTGTTGAAATTTTAGATGTTTGTCTTTTATGAAGTCGATTACTGGTTTCTGGCACACCATTTGATCCTTTTGCCCACATGGTGATAATATGAATTAACTTATATTTTATTTCTTCAGGTTCGTGCAGGCACTCAACCTGGTCAGAAGGTGGTCCTTAAGGGCAAAGGTACATAGCCTCACTAATGATTCCTATTTCTTTTGCTTCTAGTTTGTATAATTAATCACGCTAATCTTTTCTGGTAAATGTAAGTGATGTCTTGGGATTTTGGTCTTCACATTTTCTTGGGTTTCCATTGAGAGCATTGTTTTGATTTATATGTCAATATTTTTATTTTCCTGCTCTACTGCAGAATATGTACAAGTATAAAATCATTTTCTAATGCTGTAATAATAGATTTTTGAAGTTTTTTCTTAATTTAGGAATCTAGTTCTCTTGCAATTTTCTTGGATGACAAGGAGAAACTTATCTTTATATTGGTTTTTGATTCGTTGTCTGCCCTCTTCTCCTTCATTTCATGATTGAGTGTGTACAAGGTTCATGTGCTGATTGATTTTAAGTAATTCTTAAAGATTGAAAAGTGTGTCTAGCATAGAAGTTTCTCAACCTCTATCCTTTCTTGTAGAGTATAACTAAGCTAGTGCTATCTCTTCCTAAAGAATTTACTTTTGTTTTTTCAGGGATTAAAACGAGAAGCTCTTCCTCATTCGGGGATCAGTTTGTGCACTACAATGTCAGCATTCCGACGTATGTCTTTTGTTCTCATGCTTTACACTAGTAACTTATTTTTCTGTTTGACACAAATAGCATGAATGTTCTCGAAACCCTAGGTACATAGAAGTGCAATCTCAAACATATAGAAGTAGCCAATATGCCATTCTTTTGCTCATCTATATATTTATTTAGTTTAATTAGAGAATACAGTGCCTGAGTTTGGAAGAGTTTCGTGCAGGAATCTGACCCAAAGACAACGTCAGTTGATTGAAGAGTTTGCCAAAGAAGAGCAAGGTGAATACGATAAGCGCGCTGCAGCCGGAGCATCCAGATGAGAATACTAGAAAAAAATTAAATTATGTCTTTCCAAATTCTTTTTCCTAAGCAGAAGGTTGTAGTAGTTTGCAAGATATTAGCCTATAGTTCCCCTTTTTTAGGAAAAAACGAAAAAAGAGAAGGGTTTAGAGAGTAGTAGTTTTGGTAATAGCCAACCTGCTTGGAAGTTTTGTAGGAGTGATATTTTGGCTGTATTTGACTGATTTATTTGTAACTTGTGTAATATTGGTTCACATATCACAGTAATATTTGCCATCTTGGGGCTAAAGTTGATTGAACTTGAGTAGCCGTTATTGTATATACGTTCACAGTCAACAATGCTTATTATTAAGCAGAAGATTTGGTGTATTTTTTGAAAATAATCTTATAAAAGAAATAGACTTTTGAGTTCTGAAACATTTTATCTTGTCGATATGATAAGTTTGTGTTAGTTTTCAAATTGTAAGGCTCTGATAACCAGTTAATCATACATGTGGCGTATCGCACGTACACCCACACTCGGATTGAATTACACGCATAAGCACCTTCCATTAACAATTGTACCCGCATTCATTTTTAGAATGACCCAAATTATATTTATACACAAAGTACACAAAATTGTATTAAATTTCATGTTGAATTATATTTTACGTTGACATTTTCACTAAATTTGTACTGGCTAGTATTAAAAAAAAAAAATGTCATTTTCAGAAGGGCTTTAATGTCATTTCAAATTTCATTCACATATAAAATAATTTAATTCAAGATGATAGGTGAAAAAATTGTTTCAAATTCCATGTTAAAAGGCTTTTTATGTTGACGTTTTCACTGTTAGAAAAACTATAAGGTCAGTAAACAGACCAGCATGGATTTTAACAATTGTTTCTGCTAATAAATAATCAATTATAGCACATAGCTGCACAAGATAATATGAGACCAGCATCCTTGAAAAACCAAAATAATACAAATATATACATATAGTAAATGCAAATAAGTGATATTTGAAATTCAACCTCCCAAGTTACTAAAATGGATTAACTAACTATTTAAGGGAATAGTTTACACTCAAAACTGCGAGCATAAGAGCCGAAATGCTTTAAAACAAATGGCCCCCCTACCTCTCCCCAAAAATAATTAACAATAAACGGAAAAAGAAAAAGAAAACTTATAAGGGGTAGTAATCTCCGTGCCTAAATTAACATATGAAGAGCCAGATTATTGGAAAACTAAAATACAGAATGGTTCTGGCTTGTTGGGCACATCTCAATACTCTCTTCTACTTTTGTGAGAAGGGTGGTGGTGGCTCATCTCACACTTAAATCTCTCTTCCACAACAAATGGCAAAATACTTCCAGCATTTATCTTGTTTGCCAAATGAAAAAAAAAAAAAAATCTACCTTGCAAAACTTCAAGCTACTACTTTAGCTTTTGTTTTCTGTTTCTTAGAATCCAATGATGATAAGCCCTTCCCCAATCCAACAGGAGCTTGACCTTCTTGTTCTGATGATACTGGTGGTTGGTCCTTCTTGGTATCTTCCGGGACGTCTGATGGATGGCCATTTGCTTCCTTGTTTGCAACATCAGTAGTCCCACTTGGGCCACTACCATTGACATCAGGAACCATCCCCGAATTGATGAGGTTAAGGAGCTGAGTAAGTGGCGGCAAAGCTTGGGCTGGAAGGCCATGTGGGCGTATCAAGAGGCCCTTTGCTGCAGCCTTCTTCCTAACTTCAGCTGCTGCACGTGCTGCCCTCTCATCAAATCCTCTTCCTCGTGGAAGGGTCTCACCTAGAACCGCTGCATTCAGAGAACTGTTTGCAGAACCAGAACTCCCAGACCCTCCACCCGCGGCAACAGCTTGGAAAGCATGTATCAGATCAGGATGGGCCTGTCAACAAAATTTTCAAATCAACACTTCCATAATTGGATCATTCATCCTAATTGAGGATTTTATTATTTCACAAACTGATTTCGTTTGTCACAGAGGGAGAGAGAGATTAAATAATACCTTCAGGATATCAATGGCCTTCTGTGTAGAAGCTGCATTAAAAGCCTGTCCTTTCTGTTTTTGTGCATTCATCTGCCAACAAGAAATTTACAAATTTAGAAAGACAAAAATGGACTGTTTTGCAATGTTTAGTGTTTTTCGTTCTTGAAAATCCATTTTGTTCAAGAATGGGTGCAAAACAGTTTTAAGAGCTCATATTCATTAGGATAAGTACAATTGTAAGTTACACTCCAAGTAATACAGTTAGGGTACTTTTTACACTCATTATAAATATTCATTATTTAATATGAGAAACAAACTAAGAACTCTTTTTGGGTACCCTTCAAAATGAAAATAACATGAAAATATTCTGGCAAATATGCTGCTAACTAATAAAACAGTTGTTTATTTGTGTAGAAAAGAGAAGTTTTGAAGAAACAGAAAACCAAACACACACCTAAAAATAAATCCGATCTCCGTATATATGGGAACAATTCAAGAACTTTATATTTCTGATTTCTATTGCTATGAGATAAACAATCACCTGAAGCTCGCGCATCTTAAATGTCTTCATCCAGTTTTGTGAGTCTTTTGTCCTTGAATCCTCCTCACCAAGTTGTTTGACAAGTATATCATAGGTTTTCTTTTCATGCTGTATATACCAAAAGCTAATATCAGTTGATTACATTTTATAGCATCCCTTCTACACCACCACAAAAATTCCTAAAAAATGACATACCTGATGAGAAAGTTTGAAGGCACCCATGCAATTGAATGCAATGGCAAGAGCATGGTAGCAAACAGCAGTCTGTATGTGCTCCTCACCTAGAAGCCTCTCATTCTTTTTCAAGGCCTCTTGCAAATAGCGGAGAGCTGTGTCCATCTTTCCAATATCCTGATACATCATGGCAACATTAATGAATGTTCCTGCCACATCAGGGTGATCCGGGCCAGATGAAAGACTCAGCAAGAGTAATGCCCGCGACATGTGTCGTAGTGCAAGTTCTGTTTGGTTAAGTCCATGATAGAAGAGAGCCATATTGCCATAGCTGCAGTGGCATATTGCAGATCAAGTGAGTCCATATTAAGATCAGGAGAAGATAAAAAGAGTTCAAAATAATTCTATCTCAGCTCACACACCTATCACATTATGGAGCATCATGACTTGTATTTTTATTTTTAAAGCATATATTACAAAATGCCTCAAATATTTTATTTCATATTACACACAAAAAGTAGCATTCAGGTAATAGAAATTGATTTATAAAATTTCAAGCAACTCAAACCACTCAAAGTTAACATTCAGGCAGGCATGATTAACACCCAAAAACAATAAAATGAATATGCAACGAGCAATGGTACCTGTGAGCAGTATCAGGGTGGTCCAAACCCAAGCAACGTTCATTTATGATCAGTTCTTTGTGCTGTTGCATTATGGCCCCAGCCATGTCTCCAGCATGATACAAAACCATGGCAAGGTATCTACATTGTTGAGAATAATGACACCATTAAGATTAGCCAAGATGTAAGAGAAAAGCCAGAGAAGCATCAAGGAAGACAAAAAACATGTAAATTAGTGCAACTTCCAGAGTTACTGCAGCTGACTATTCAACACAACATGCACAGCTTGGTTGAGAACTTTGGCCATACCCTTTAGGCTATCAACTGAAGCCTAAGCCCAACATGAAGACACTCATAGAAATAATGAGCCACACCTGGAATCCTAGGCTTCATTCACTGGCTGGCCCAGCTATCTTACAACTGCTGGTATTCTAAGGAAAACTTTATTAATACTATTTATCAGCCTAGACCAGTCCACATATATCAGTTAAATTTTGCTTTGTCGATGTTTATGAATATCAAATCAGAAATACAAGAGAAGGGAAGATCCATTTTTCCCAAAGTGCATCAGGTATTGAAAAATGCCACAACATAGGGTCCAGCTTCCAGCTGTCCCAAAGCAGTTTCTTATTAACTGACTAAACTAATATCACGTCTTAGGAAATACTTTAAGATACCGACTCAGAGATGTGAGAAGAAGTCCAGAGCGCATGCTCCATATATCAACCCAAACATACAAAGTGCAAATCCATGCTCAAGCCAGAAACTATTAGGCTTTGGGTTGGGCTAAAGCTCCAAGCTCAAATGATTGGATCTCAGTTCAGCTTAGAGTAGAACTGGATCGATTTGAAAACCACTGATATAAGCAAACATGTCTGGAAGCAAAAGACTGCACAATTTGCCATGCTTACCTACAGCAGTTAGCAACCTCTCGATGCATTGGACCAGTTACCTGGATTCCATTAAAATGGTAAATATATACCCCAAATGAATCTGAAGAATCAAATACAGAAATAGTAAGGCCCTACCTGCTGAAGTATAGAAAATGCCTCAGAAAATAATGTGTAGGCTTCACTAAGAAGACCCTGCAAACAGACAACAGCAGAACTTGATCACATTATTCTCCACAAAAAAACAATTCATAGGCCACAATTCTAGCATTTCCATGCAGTAGAAATTGCACAAAATTCATGTGACCATACCATCTAAAGTACAAGAATTCATACATGCACTTTTTAACCCAATGAAGAATGTGATGTGTGCACTTCAATCTAAAGCATAAATTTATCCAATTATAATAAATTTATGTCTGAATTTTACCAACATTGCTTTTCCTAAGTTATAAAACTTCCAGTTGCAAATATTTCTAAGTTCCTTCTCAAGGGTCACGACTAAATTAATAAAACACAATGCCTACCTCAGCTAATTGAACTTTCCCCATTTCAACAAGGTTCTTAGCTTCAGAACACACAGGAACTGAATGCTTGACCACAGGTTGAAGATTCAATATATCTGATGTTTGGAAAGGAGCGGTTGCATTGAAATCATATTTGCGAGCTGCAATGCTTATGCCCACCTGTTAAGGAAGAATATCGAAGTTAGAAAGCTCAAATGCAATTCCAGAAGCAAATTCAACCATTCAAGAGACAGCGATATAAATTATATATACAACCAATACAAGCAAATCAAACATTGAACGTAATCCAGACAAAGAAGTATTTCAAGACTATGCTACCTTCATATACCACTCTTACCAACTTAGATCCAAAATTTATGTATCATACAAACACACCACCCTATTGCATGCAATATATAATCCAGTAACAAACTCATGGTAAAACTCGTATGTCCAGTACATTTTTTGTCAGCAATTCAAGTTTTCATATATAAAATATCAAAAGAGCTGCACCTGTATGTGCGGGTTCAACAAGTATCAATCACAAAACCTAGTTTAGCATGAATACCGGACAACTACTAGTTTCAGTGTGCTTACTAAACAGACGATGTTTAGTATACAAAATCCAGCCCCCATGACAGTTCTGTACAACTCTCAGCTAAAGCAAATACAATGTGCAACAATATTACCCATATAGCAAATCTGAACTCTAACCCAACACACACCATTCCGTTATTTATTTATTTATAAAAACTGAGGTATCCGGATTCAAGGATTAGCAGAGGTTTCTTTACTGAAATCACAAAAGCTACTCAACAGCTAGATCAAGTACAAAAAATAAACCTAAAAGCACCTACTTGAGCTGAAAGACATGCAAACAAAACTTGTCTCTGTAAAGTAAAGAAGTCATGGATTACTAAAAGCAGTAAAACCTCCCAACACAGCAATAATTACAATTACAAATATCCCAGCAATGCATTGAATTACTGAGGCCCATCCCCAAAAGTAGTCCAAGGACGATTTCATTTTTCAGGTGCAAAAAATAACTTGTGAATAGCAATTGCATACACAGTGAAAGAAATGTGCATGATTATAGAGACTACAAACCAATGGGTAAAAATGGAAAAAATATTAATTTGACGAGAATGATGTACCTTTTGACTAAAGTTACGCATGACTGAAACCTTCTTTACCCGTGATCTTGCATCATCCGGCAACTCAAACTACACCAAATAAAAATTAATTTGAAAATATATCAATGCACTTCACTAGCAATAAAATCACGAAAGTGAGTATCTGTGGCATTTCAATAAAGTAACTGTCAGTCCAGCAAGCACTGAAGACACACCATCCCTCACCAAAGATCATTAACAAATGCATCCTAAAATGCCTAAACTTAAGCAATTAGGGCAATGAACTCAACAAACTTCCAATTCCCAAGGGCTATCTACTATTCCTCATGAGCATCATTGTAAGTAATGAAATACCTGATATTTGAATTTCGCAAATTCTTTGAGGTCAGTCCATAAAGATTCTGAGCTGACATTCATATAAGATGAATGATGCTTTCTTGCAGAAGCTCTGCTTTTCCAACTGGCTTGGGCCTTAGAAGACTTGCCTGAAGATTGATGACCTGCTTGGTCCTGCAAGTACTTAAAAGATTAATACAAGATCACTCTCAAGGTCAACCAAGTCACAGTGCTCAAGTGCCATAGGTAAACTAGTAATTTACAAAAATTTAAAATTATAAATTCTTTCAAATTTCTGGCTTAACTCCTACCAGGAAAAGCTTGGGTAACAAGGAATAGATTATTGTAGTCATAATTATGAAATCAGTATCCATGGGGTTTAAAAAAACAATGTATGAGAACTTAGTACTAAAAATACATACATAAAAAACTACAAAATCAGGAAATCAAGCATACACAACACATACTTTCTTTTGAGTTCTGGATTGCATATTGTTAGCAGTATGTTTTCCCCCAACAGCTTGACAACTTCCAAAGAAACAGTTGAAAAAATGAGCAATTGCTGGCGCTAGATCATGATCCTCTGCGTCCCTCAAAACATCCTGCTTAACAAGAGAAAGGGAACAAAAAGGAAAAACATCGTTACAGAAATTAAATACATAAATACACAGAATAAAACACTCTCAACGAAAATGAGTAATTGAAGTGGTTATTACCTTGAACAAATGCTTTGCAGACCTAACTACAATTTCATTAGAACAAAGATCCCACAAATGAGGCAAATGTTTGGTCCCATCAGCTAGCTGGTAGATTGATTCAGAATTGAAAAACAATATAAGAAAAGAGCACAAATGATTCTATAAACCAAAACAAACAGCTAAATTATCATAGTATAAACTGAAAAACACAACACTCACTTTTCCAATGTAGCGAATATTAATTCCATGTGCATGCAGAGCCTCAGTCATTGTCTGCCCATCCATGGGCGAAACTTCAAGGGAGCAAAGATCCTGTACAAACTTCGGAAGGACAACATCTGCAAGGTATGAACTAACTTTCTTTACATTCTCTTCATCTGCTGCTAGCTCCTGGATAATTCAATGGGAAAAGAGTAAATTTAAGAATGTTTCTATCACAATATTTACAAAAGGAACATTATATGGTTGTTAAACTCAACCTCTTGGCTCCCAGCCAACTTAAATTCGGTAAAGACATTGGGGTTAAAGAGTAATTCCTTGCATGATTCAGAGTTTTCTGCAGGAGTTGAAGCATATTTGTCGGCAATGACCTCAACTTTCACTTGTTTTGTCTGCTAATGAATAGAATAAGTCAATAGATCAATTCTTATGGAAACAACTTTTTTATACAGATATTACATGGACGATTTGAAAGTAATAATATATAGGCATAATTTATTAAGCATGATATCGTATTATACAAAAGAATAAAGGTGATGCCTCAGCAATGCTAGGTACACAACCCAACCTTCCTGGTTTCTGCAACTAGACATGCCGTTTCTAGAACATGCTAGCACTAAAAATTTTTTTTTTTTTTTTTAATCTTGCTCATTTAAAGAGAAAATGAAAAAGCACCTTGCACACATAATTAGAGAAAGCCCAAGCAAGTCACATAACATATATAAGATTAGTTCATCAAGAGAAGCCCAAATAAAATAAAAGAAATTCCAGTACCATAAACCTTCAGGAAAGCAATAAATGCCTGAATTTATGGATGAAATCAGGTAAAATGAAACTACTTACCTGACTGTCATCAGAATTTGCAGCTACCTTAGCCTCATTTCTCACAGGCTCTTCAGCACCAGAAACGTTAATGGAATCGGCGGTCCCTTGAGCCTCTCCCTCCTCCTTAGGCTTACTTTTCAATTTTTCTGCAGCTTCAGACTTCTCCAACTAAAGCAAAATGACATAAGAAACAAAACATAAAATACAAAAATAAAATAATGTCAATGTTGTAAAAAAATTAAATACCTGGCAAAACGCAGTAATTAGTTCTGGTCTCAAAATACAAAATCGAGATCCAGGTCCGGTGTAGTTTGCATCACGAGGAGTTACTCTCATCAAATCAAGAAGATAATGCCTGAATTGAATACAAGGTAAACATATATAAAATCGTCAAATAAGCATGAGAAGTAGCTGTAATTAGAACGACAACATTGAGGTTCAACACAACGCAACTGACCAAGTATCGATCTTTCAGGATCTGCTACGACGATATTGACAGGGGGCAGAAATACTACATATAAAAGAAATTACCTGTCATCACTGCCAACAATGCCCTTGCATTCCACGGGAGCGGCCAATTTAAACTCATTTCCAGATGCATCAAGGACTGTGTGTTCCTTCAAATGAAGGCGTTTAGCAGCCTCTACAACCTACAGAAGCACAATGATCAGCACTCGTGACAAGAAATTAATTTCATATAGAGGATCTAAGAACCCAGCAAAGTATACAAAACCAACTTCTTACTACATATTACAAAAATATAAAGATGTTGCCACAAATTAAATATTTTCTCAAAAGATTAGGTAGCACATATATGGATAACTTCCAAAAAATGAAACAAGAAGTTTTTTCAAATTAGTGTGGCAATTAACAAAGACATTATTAGCCACTTATGTCTTAAAGCTAAGACAGGTCAAATTTCATATTGCACCTCACCTTGGAATGAAAATCTTCATTCCAGCATATTTTCTTGCCATTATCAACAGAACCATATAGAAGAGAGTCTGATTTATCTCCTTGAAGGATGCCAGGTAAAACACTCTGCAACACAATGTGCATAACACCCAATAATATAGTATGTCACATCAAAATAAATTTAAGCATGGACAAAAAGATAGAGAATATTAGTCAACTATATTGATGAGTAAAGAAGTAAAGGAACATCAACTTCCTGGAAAAGGTAAGGCAGTAACATCTTAAATACACACCTGAGCTACCACTCTATGACCCCTGTAATCAATTATAGCCATAGCAAGATTATAAAGTCCAGGAACATCAGCTTCCTGGTATGCCTTAGTGCCTTTCAAATCATTATTTGCAGAAGCATATGTAGCCTGCTCACTCTCAGCCAGCTGGGTCTCAGCAGACTCTTGACCTACTTCCACAACATGATTTGGTTCCCCTTTACTCTCATCATTGGAAATTCTGCCATGTATTAATTCATCGGAAACCTTTTCAGATGAATTAATTGAAGTGTTCATATTAGTATCTATTGCACGTTTCCTTGACAGCTGTTCAAGGTCCGCATCAACCGCAAAACTGAAGAATATATTGTTGTGCACATACCTAAAATGAGAAAGGACAATATGAAACAATTTTAATCAAATAAGTATGATTATATACATTGAATAACACATAGCGTGCCCACACATATTAATATACGCATGTGTGTGTGTGTGTGTGTGTTGTGTGCAAGCATAATGTGAACGATAAATAAATGCCCCAGCCCTTCCAATGAATATTCTGAGGTGTTCCTTTTATAAATTATCCTTATGTGAGGAAAGTTGGTCCACTCATTCTTTACATATCTTCTTTCCACTACAATCTTTTTTTTCCTATCAAAAGAATGTAAAACCTAAAGCCTTCAAATTGAAGCAAGAAGACACCCCGCAACCACCTTTATGTATGTGTGCATGTGTACAAAATAGGCTGTAAACATTGGTATAAAACACTGAGTTATAAAAATGAAAGGCACTTCATAGAAATTAGAGATTATTTTATCAATAAACCACATTAAACAAAACATTCAAGATAAGAAAAAAATTTATGAATTATCCAATTATCAGTTACACTAACATGTGAAAGCACTCTGGATCAGTTGGATTTATGGGGGGTATACATCTGCTAATGACTCCAACAGCACCGCTAATTGCAGCATCAACAAAATCAGAAGTAACTTTGTAGAGAGCCCTGTCCTGCAAAATCCTGCAAACAATTCATCTTCAAAAGTGAAGGAGATACGGTAAATGAAATAGCAAAAATCAAATGTCATAGCAATTGACAAAGAAGTTATATGAACTTCATGTTTCATTTAAAGTCATCAACAAATGAAACCACTAAATAACATTCATAAACAGATAATCAGATATCAAATAAACCTTTCTTGGGGGGTTGTATGTGGAAACTCCCGACAAGATTGCAACTCCTCATTCCAATCCCTTTGCATGCCAATTAGCTCACTACCATAGGAAAGTGTCAGTGCATCCTCAGCTCTAGCTGCATCACGTTTATGATCTGCCAACAGACACAGGGAAACCACAACATGAGAGCAATTGCTGGGACGAATGCACATATACATACTGACACAGATACACTTGAAACTTCAGCAATAAAGAGAAGGCAGTATGCACCCTCTCAGAGAATCTTATGCATCTTTTGTTTAGGGTCTTAATTTGGCAATTAAGTTGAATTCTCTCAGCACTCTTGTGCCAAAATTAAATCAAGGGTAAAAAACATCAGATTAGTTTCTGAAATGATGAACTCACCAGGAACAGGATATAATCCCAGCCAAGAATTTGGTGGCAACAGAGATTGAACATTTTCAAAGGGATGCGCATTAGCTTTTCGCTCCAAAGTTTCGCGGAACGCTTCAAATAACAAAGAACACAAACGAAATAACTATCAAAAACCATCATAAAGGTACTGGACCACCTTCAAGCATTAACATCACAACCCATAAAATAAAAATTAAAAAATTAACCATTTTCAAATACCTTTCTTGAACTTGGAACTAATCTTTTGCAAAAGACCAATAAGGGTGGTTGCTTCAGAAGTTGATTTACTTGGCCTAGGGTCTAGGACCGTCCCAGTGCTTGAATTGACATAAAACATCTTTGTGGTTCCAGTAATACAATATTTGTTCCCCTCCAGTGTTACTACATCCAAATAAATTAAATCCCCAACAAGTCTGGAGACAATAAAAGCAACAGATGTTATATTCCTAATACCGATTCAAGAAAACAGGTGCCACTCCATCTATGGAAATTAGGGGAAAAAATCAAAGCTCATAATGCCAAAGGAATTTCTGGCTCTACCTTCTATAGCTAGGTGGAGGATTGAAGGACGAAAATACAATACTCTCCACACATTTAATCTCTTGTGTTGAAGATGATAACAACTTTCCTAGTGAGCCAGAAACATCCTCCATGAAACCCAGACCATCAAGCTCAGGAACCTCAGTTTTAGCCACATCTGGATCACAATGATATCCCCAATCATTCTAGAGATAAATTTAAATACAAGGAAAATGAAATAAAGAGCAATAATTGCAGGCTCAATATCCCAAACCACCTGAACTTGAAACTTTGCTTTGTGAATTCTCATGCTGCATTGCAAGTGATGTAGAAAGTGAGGCGTGAAGTGTGGATAAGGAAAGCAAATCCCTTGTGCGGTGAACATGAGCCCTGATAGATCTATCATCATAAAGGGCTGCAATGTTGGCCTAAAATTAGAGCCCACAAGTATAATTACAACCACAAAAACAAAGTAACATTTGCGTTACCAGCAACCATCTCCAATGAGCAACCACCAGCAGTAATATCAGCCACCTCAGAGATTTCATTGTAATCTTCGAGATGATGAGTTGAACCATCTTTTGTTTGCAGCAATAAATCATAGCATGTGTAGAAACATGTCTCTGAAGCATCAAGAAGAAATTGTCGTATATCCATGACAGAATCTCCCGGGTTCAACTGCAAATTGATATTGAGTTAACGATTCAGCAATTTCTAAAAGACACCAAGGTTGCATACTGAAATGCAACATTAAAAAAAATTGCCACAAAATAAACATTGAAATGACTTCCAACAATGATATGCGAGAATAAAAATTGCACCAAACAATAAACTACAACTTGTGTGCACTGTTCTTCATTATATAAGAATCTCCAAAACAGGAGCAAAACAAGAGGCAACGGTTTCCTAAATAAGTTAGCTCACTTGTTTGTGTTAATTTCCAAAATAGAAGCAAAACAAGATGCAATGAATTCCTAAATAAGTTAGCTCACTTGTAGTTCAAGCTTCTCGCCACTTTGTGTCTTGACAGATACCGGATAGAGATGAATATCACCTGCAACCACATTAAAAATTTAATATCAAGATGTTATATGACACCATGAACCACATCTTATAAAGATACTTAATCAGCATGTGACCTGTCCTAGAGCAACATCATTTCTACCAAAACATACAATCAAATATTTACACAGCTTATTTCACCTTGTTTTGTTTCACTTGCTGAATTCGCTGTTTCAGACTCCTTGACCTCTGGCTGAGCAGCAGTTGATTCACCCTCAGCCACAACTCCATTAGCATCGACTTTGGTTGACTCCAAGGGACTCTTTTTATTATCTTTCAGAGAAGCATCGGATGAGACCACCTGGTCCGAGGTGTTGGCAGCACCATGTAACCCCTTCCGGTTCCTCCCTTTATTAGATTTCCCAGCCATTCGGAAACTTCTGAACTAGTACCAATAGAACTTCAAATTACCACAACAAAAACCCCCAAAATCATTACCATCACATTCAACGATTTACACACACAACAAACCTACTCAGCAATTATACACACACACACACACACACATTTCTGTCTCTTGACTTGCAATCTTGAACATAATGACTTCTTCAAATTCAATTCAATGAAGAATCAAAATTATTCCTGCTACCCACTTTCACAAATTGAACAGTATAATCCAGTGTACCACATAACATCACTTCAATGATAGCAGTCAACACACGCCTCTTCGTTTCAACTCAACATATACACACAATATAGAAACAGGTAAATATACAACACATATTAACAAATCGCTATCAACCCACATTGACAATAAAGACACTATCCAAATAACACCTAAGAAAAACAAACCACAATATCAAACCACAATAATCATATAAGAAGCAGACAAAGAAGAATCCAAAAACACAACACATGCCCAACACTTTCCCCAACAAACGAAGCAAAAACAAAAACCCATTAATATAACAGCCCAACTAACCAACTGAACCACTTAGTTGGAACAGAAACACACCAGAACAAAAGATTGAAGAGATGGGTTTGGTTTTCGCGGCAAATTCCCGGAACCAAACAGAAGATAGAGTAAAGGAGAGGATATATTACCGGGGAGAGAGGTGCTACAGACGCAGATGTAGGGTTTTAGAAGGGTACGAGGAAAGAACTTAAAAGAGTGCGTAGGGACAGGGCACATGTGATGTGAGGCGGCGAAATTTCGTTTGATATATCGAAAAGAGAGCTCGCAACCTGAGACTGTTTTTTCTCCTGCTTTGATTGAATGACTTTGGGCTTTGGTTTTGGTATTGGGCTTGGTTTTATAATTTTCTTGAATATGGTTGTTTTGTAATTGAGAATGGACACTTGCACCTTCTCAAGCTATTTGTACACCCCTTTCTTAAGTTCATCCCATTACATGAATCATTATCATAAATTATTATATCATTAACATAGAGTATTGTTGGATTATTTGAATAATATGATATGTAAATTATTACATCATATAAATTATAAAATAATTTGATCAGTTGCATATATTTTGTAATATATATGACACAAGCCATAAATTTGTTTAAAGATTTTAAATGATTTAACATTACTCGTTAGTTACAACTCATATGTTATATTGTTTAGATATAAATTTATACTAAACACTAAAACACATCATTTTAGTATAGATTTCAAACAATCTAATTTCATACTTCATAACAAACTTTCATTAGGAATATTAAATACTATTTTTACCCCATGTATATCAGCGAACAACATTGCAAATTTGCTTGTGCAAGAGTCTCAAGTAAGACAACTCCCAAAAGATTCATCAACATCCTTTTTTTTTTCCAATTTACTTTGACTTGGTGATATCCAACAAGTTTGAAGCCCATTAATATAAGGCATCTACGTACAACCCATTAAATTTTATTGACATTGAATTCATTGTATAATGATGGTTGTAAGCTTGTAATTTCAGTTTGATTAAAAAAAAATGAAGGAATGATTTGGAATTGTGCAAAACTTTCTTTTCCATTACAATAATTGTTAAAAGTTAAAGATTATAATTCTAAAAATAACATAATGTCATCTTCAATCATATATAATTCTCACAAATTATTATTCCTTTTTTTTTGGGAGAAACTATGCAGATTTCCATAACTTAAACTAATAATATTTTAATTTTCATTCACATTTTACGATTTTAAAACTATTTCCATATTACATAAATTTTTAGATAAGCTATATCTCAATTGATAAAACGAAAGGTTCAAAATTTTGTAATTATTCATAAAACCCATAGTTTGTCAATGTTATAAATTACAACTTTACAAGACATCATCAAATTGAATAATATATATATATAAAAAAGCTAATACTTGGCATATTATGTAAATATTAGTATGTTACATCCAAAGTATCAATGCTCAAAATTCCAAAATACTTTGCGTGCACAATAGTTGCAAGCAAGACAAATCCCAAAAGTTTCACTAATTCAAGACTTTTGAAGACTATTTAATCAAGGAACCTCTATATGCAAGTGAATGTGATTATTTTATAAAATTAAATCAAAATTGGATTTGATTTTATTACATTCGAATTTTGGTTTGTACGATATATCACCTTATCAAGAGTGAAATTATTTTCCTAAAATAACATGTTATATTAGTATGAATATTGGACAAAGATTCTTTGTCAATATTGACATGATGCTAATCTTTTTATGAGAGCAATTTAAGTTTGAGTGATGTATGAGAGAGAAAAAATCTATCAATCTTGATCATTCATTTTTTGAAATGTTAATGTGTAATTAAATTATCAAAAGATTAACAAAAAGAGAATCTTTACTCATGAATATTATACATCCTTATTTGTTAATTTTGTTGTAATTGATTACTATACACATAAGCGGGAGTAGCTATATAAACTTGTCCAATACTGTCTGATTAGTCTTAATGAAATTGACAGCAGTTTCAATATTAATTTTATATATTTAAATGGTTGACCAAGATACCAATTTTGGAACCTATAACAATGTATATCAATATGCATATAACAAATTTCCAAACTACTCAAACAGTATTAGATTTCAACAAATCTCGTACACCCCTAACCATTTGAAAAAGTCAAATTATATGTCGCAAGTTGATCAATCATTACTTTCATATGTTTATACCCATATAATGAAATTTAAAAGAAAAAAATTTCTTTTAGGAAACATTTAGATATAAGACGAAATTCTTAAAAACGTAAAAATATCCAAAATAAATTGATACGCAATAATCACAATTTCATTGCAATTAAGTCAACTTTTAAATTTAAAAAAAAAAAGAAAAAAAAATCGAAATTACCATTGACACTAACGTGCGCTGGCACACCACTATATTAAAATACGCATCTCCCGCCATGACAAAATCCACCAAAAAGCCAGTCATTTTGCATTTTTCGTCTCTCAAAAGCTGAAATCTTTGAAACCAAAAAGCGAAAGGGTGTTAACCGATGGAGCTACCGGTGATAGATCTAGCTCCCTATTTGTCTGCCGGAGAGAAGATCGGCGAGATGGGGAGTGAAGTGAGTGAGTCGTGTCGGGAAGTGAGTCGGATTCTGAGAGAGACGGGGGCGCTGCTGGTGAAGGATCCCAGGTGTACGGTGGAGGACAACGATCGCTTTATAGACATGATGGAGAATTACTTCGAGAGTCCGTCGGAGTTCAAGCGCTTGCAGGAGAGACCCAGCTTGCATTACCAGGTTTGCGAGTTTTTGTTTTTTGTGAAAATGGAAGGTTTTGAAGTATCGTAGGGGAAAAAAGATTGAAACTATATGTGGATTTTTGACTAATTGTAAAGCCTTAATTCGCATTATCAGGTTTTGGATATTTTTTAAAATTTTTGTTTTTTTTTATTTGTTTGGCTGGCGAGAAAGTGTAGGAAAGTTGAAGTATTTTAGTTTGGTTATTGAGAAAATGTTGGAGAAGAAGAGAAATTTTGAAGTAGAAAGTGTAGGAAAACAATGAAAAAGATTGAAACTTTTGGACTTGTGTTGTCTGCTATTTTGTTTGGTTGATGAGAAAATATGGGTAAATGAGGGATGTGTCATGGAGAATTGACTTTGTGGCTTTTAAATCAACATGTCAGTAGAAAGAAAAAAGGATCTAATGATTTGATGTAATGAAATGGTTGGATACTTAATTGAGTTTGCATTGCTAGGTAAGAATAAGGAGTGATGACCCCTCTGTGGATTTCATAGGTTGTCAATAAGAAAGTGTAAGAAAAGGAAACGAACAATTTTGGGATTATGTTAAGGGAATGAAGACAAGGGTGCGTCTGAAATCAGCGATGTCATGTTTGTGAGAATTGTTTGCTCTTTGTTTAGACAATTGTAAATGCCATTGAGGTCTTCTTTTTGTTTGTTTAGTGCGAGAGAGTGTTTTTATCAACTAAGAGAATCTGTTAACAAGGTTTTCTGGTGTGATGATGGATTAACAGGTTGGGGTAACACCAGAAGGAGTAGAAGTTCCGAGAAGTTTCGTTGATGAAGAAATGCAAGCGAAACTAAATGCAATGCCAAAAGAGTCTCAGCCATCCCTACCCAAGGGACCAGATCCCAAGTGGAGGTATATGTGGAGAGTGGGTCCTCGGCCATTGAAAACCCGCTTTCAGGTTTTTTTATGCTCCTTCGTTTTCAATCATAATCATTTACTTTGACTAGCATGATCAAATTTTTCACCCTTCTTTGACAGGAACTTAACTCAGAGCCTGTTATACCTGAAGGATTTCCAGAATGGAGAGATACTATGGACTCCTGGGGATATAAAATGATTGCTGCAATAGAGGTAAGTTGAGACAGCAGTTCGTTTGTCAGTAATGCTCATCATGATTTTATATAATGGTATCATGTATACTCATATATTGTTCAGGTTGTTGCTGAAATGGCAGCAATTGGGTTTGGCTTGCCAAAAGATGCATTCACTTCTCTTATGAAGCTGGTAAGAAAATGTTTGATACTTCAAGCTCAACTAGAAGTGTCCATTTAATGTCTTCATGTCTGTCTCCTACTCATTCTTGCCAATTAGTTTTTGAGACTAAGAGTTGGATAGACCACAAAGCAAGATATTGATGCAGTGTGTGCCTAATCAAACGGTTTTTGAAATCACTTTAATTGAACATTTACTTTATTTTATCACTTCTTAGGACATTCTCTGCTTTATCTGTGAAGTAGGAACATTCATTTTCATTTTCTATTCTCAAATAATGACATGTGGCCCATAATCTCAGCAAAGATGCTTGAACAAGTGAAAAAGATGAAGAAAGTAATATGAATAATAAATACAAAATGATTTATTTCTGAATCCTAGATATTATAAGTTAGGTAATGGAAATTCTGTAATTGCTGTCTGATCTTATGATATAAGTTTAACCATGTGATTACTTTGTTAGATTCTGTAGTTTTTCATTGTAGAGTTGAGATATGTAGTATGCAATCTGCCTTTAAGTATAATTTATAATCTGTATTCAATGAATTATCTCATCAAAATAATATTGTGATTTTTATCACTTGGCATGGTATTTCGCATTTCCTTTGTTTTATCAGAGAACTTCTTTCTATTTATTTATATTATGCTTTTCATTGCAAGTTGTTTTCCCTTTGAAATTCAGGGACCACATCTCCTTGCTCCAACTGGGAGTGACCTAAGTCGTTATGGCCAGGTGGGGACTGTGTTTGCAGGATATCACTATGATTTGAACTTTCTAACAATTCATGGCAGAAGTAGATTCCCTGGTCTGAACATTTGGCTAAGAAATGGTCAAAAGGTTGGAGTGAAGGTTCCTGTTGGATGTCTTTTAGTTCAGGCAGGGAAGCAGGTAAGAGCACTATTGCTGTTTCATATCAAGAATAGTGAGAATAATTGTGGCATGAGCTGGTAGCTGACCACTAAATGTGCTGGCAGTCAAAATCAAAATAGTAATTTCACATTCTTAGATGTTCTACTCCATTAATTATGAGTACTTGGAATTATTTCAACCATTGTGGCAGTTGTTAGTTCTTAGTTGACATCTTTTTGATGTTGGTTTTCATCTGTTATTGACATATCATCTACATAGAATATCTGTTAATTAACTTGGTAATGAGACATAGAGCACTTTCTTGCCTTGTTGGGTGAAAGAATGAGAGTGATGAGCTCATCATAAATGGCTAGCAGCTTCTCAGGACTGCTAGTAGTTTCTTTCTCTTTCGCAACATGTTTCTATTTTCATTGCTTTTGTTTTGAAGCTTGTGGACAATGAACTATTGGGGTCCTTGAAGTGATTCATCAACTAATCGCAAATATATTGTAACCAACTTTAACACCAATCTCTCCCCTTTGTTTTGCATGCAGATAGAATGGCTGACTGCAGGAGAATGCCAAGCTGGCATGCATGAAGTTATCGTCACAAGTAGGACAACCGAGGCAATCAAACTAGCATCAGCACAAAACCGCAGCTTATGGAGAGTATCTTCAACAGTGAGTGCAGTCAACCATGTCATCATCATCACCGTCTCTTTGTGCTTGCTAGCTTTTTGTTTATTGTCTTTAAGTTTTGCATTCTAGCATTGGTTGCAACTGATTTATCTCAAAGCATAATATGTGTCATCTTCTTCTTTGTCATCATCATCATGATGCTTGCTAACTCATTGTTTGTTTTCATTGTTTGGCATTACCAGGGTTGGTTGCAACTGAATTATCTCAAAGCATATTACGCTTATCCATGACATCTTCTTTTCTGTCTTCTGTAGTTGTTTGCCCATATTGCATCAGATGCTGTGTTGAAGCCTCTAGGGCACTTTGCAGAATCCCCTCTTGCCGCCAGATATCCGCCCATTTGTGTAGGGGAGTTTGTTGAACAAGAGCTTGCAGTAATCAATTTAAAAGGAAAAAAGGAGGAACCTTGATGTAACTTGTAACATTTAAAATCCCTCATTGTTGTTTCTGAAAAGGTGCTTACATCTTTGTTGTTTCAACTGACTTGCAATGAAGAAGAAAATTATAATGATTTTTCATTGTTGTGGATCAAACAAACAGGATCTTTCAATATTTTATTGGGGCATCATTGAACTCCTTGTATTATTGAACCCCTTCTTACAATAACTCTGCATTTGTAAAATTTGCCTAGTTTCACTATCTTTAATAGAAATCTGACTCAATTGTTTTTTTTCCATGGATGCTGATCTACTGGTGCGTAAATAGAGTTGTAAAAACCATTAAAGTGAATCAGGGTCATTGATTTGTAATCCAAAAGTGGTTTACAGAAAGCAAAAGATATAATTTGGGGTTAGTAGAAATGATTCATGTATAAAATACTTTTGAAAATGATGATTTGCATCTTTTCTATTAAGAAGTTGAGAATAAATATTGGATTACAAGTCAAATGCTCCAATTTCTTTATTTAATCTGATCATTACAATGGAGCAGCTGAATAGCTGATTACTGATAAGCAACATCAAGATACTAAACAGAATTTTGTGATAAATAAGCAAGAATTTAATATTGTCTTGGTTCATAAATGATGAAATGGGTTTGATTTACTTTTTTGGATTCTTTTTGCAAATGCAATTGATAGGCAGTAATAGTAAAATTAAACCAGTTTCTTACTCCAAACAGATATCACAAGTTCAAGAGAGTCATGAGATTTGAATTTATCAACTGTTTCAAAACAGTCCATTACTCAAGTTTAAGGATGATTTGTGGATGTGAATCAGGTCAGAATCAGGCAGAGTTGGCAGGTGGCATGAGCAGTATGATTTGAAGTTAGGACAGAGGCACAACACAGCATGAGTGGTCCATTTTCCTATATATATACACAACACACTACACATTGATTTCTTGTGTGTAAACAAGAATTTTCAATTCATTTCAGTTTTAAAATTTTAATGATGATGAAGGCTTTTGGCGCCAAAGCTTTGCCAATGTTGGTGGTTATTGTTTTGGTGATGACAAGTTTGGTGGAGCAAGGGAGAAGCCATCCTTGTGGAAGCACTTTTTTTGGAGCACTTGTCCAACTGATACCTTGTAGAGCAGCAGTTGCTCCCTTTAGTCCAATCCCACCAAGTGAAGCCTGCTGCAATGCCATCAAGGCTCTAGGCCAGCCTTGCTTGTGTGTGCTTGTAAATGGTCCCCCTATCACTGGCATTGACCGTGACATGGCCTTGCAGCTCCCTGACAAGTGCACCGCTAACTTCGAACCATGTAACTCTCTCTCACTCTCTAGGAACAGAAACATAATTTCAATATAGAAAGATTCAATAACTAGAATTTCAATTTTGTTGAAATGGACCTACATATGTAATAAGAGCTGCCATGTGCGAGGCATGGGGGGCCTGATCGCCAGAAACATAAGTTCAATATAGAAAGGTTCAATAACTAGAATTTTAAATGGACTAAAATATATATAAGAGCTGCCTTGTCCGAGGCATGAGGGGCCTGATCCCCAAGCCTTGAAAGAGATCCGCCTTTACGTCTCTTTCATACACACACACACTCATGCAACATGCAAGACATTCACATAAAATGTGCACAAACAAAACGCTTGTTTAATTTTTTTCTTATATACTCTTGTGCAGGTGATATTCTGAAGTAACAGTATGAGTAGCAGGAGTGTATGGGAAAGTTATAAGAATAAGTACGTGGAGAAAGCTCCAAGGAGCCTTGTCCTAGAAGCATAATAAACTGGCATCGAGTATATGTATACTATTCTATTATGTGTGTTTGAGCTTTTTATTGTAATTTTTTACTATTAGATTATATATTATTACCAGAATGGAGGAAACAATATTCTTATGCAATGCAATGAAACCAAAACATTTACTTCTACTTTCCATTTCCTGTAAGCAAATGCAATCAGATTTTCTAAGTTGACATGTCATACTAGTCTCATCCACACTACCGTATAGAACTTCTATTATTGTCACAGAGAGCATAATAATCTTTACTTTTGTATTATCAAATATTAAATTTCAACACAATTCATGTTACTATCCAATAATCCAATAAATTATTCAAACATGACAAAATAAGGACAATATCTCTTTAAAATGTCACAAAACTCCAATGTTATTGTTGTAGGTGTATATGGCAACAAAACTGACAATCATTAGTTCAATCCCAATTACCATTATTTGGGATTGAACTATGATATATTTGGGCTCCAGAGTCCAGTACACAAAGTGAGCACCGTTAGTTCAATCCCTCTAGGCCTGGCTATGGCAATCACAACTGACATGGATCAATACTACCTAATCTTCTTCTTCTTCCTCCTGATCTGTATGATTTCATCAAAACTATATCAACAGATTTTCCATAAACCAAGTAATCTAACTAGTACTCATCTTAATCTCCCTCCAAGTCCACCAGCCTTGCCAATTATTGGTCACCTGCATCCTCTGAAACCAGCTTTGTACAACTCCCTCCAATCTCTCATCCAAACATGGTCCTCTCCTCTACCTTCGCCTAGGCGCTGCTCGTTGCCTGCTTGTTTCATCAGCCTCAATGGCCTCAGAAGTCTTCAAAACTCATGACCTTGCCTTCTCATCGTGCCCTTTGTTTAGCTTCGCGGACAAGTTACCCTTTGGTACTTCAGGGTTTGTCACAGCCCCTTACGGAGATTACTGAAGGTTCATGAAGAAGCTTTGCGTCACAGAGTTGCTTGGAGTGAGACAACTTGAAAAGTCAAGGACTATTAGACGCGAAGAGCTGAGGAGACTTATTGTGAAAGTGATGGAAAAGGCCAGCAAAAATGAGGTTCTTAATGTGGGTGGTGAGCTAATGAAGCTGACAATCAATGTGACCTGCAGGATGGTGATGAGCACAAGGTGTCCAGGAGATGATGAGGAGTCCGAGAAATACATAAAGCTGGCGAGGGAGTCCTTTGAGTTGGCTGCAAAGTTGTGTTTTGGTGATGTCCCGGGGCATTTGAAGAAGTTGGGTTTCTGGATTTACGGAAAACAGGCCGTGGATGCAAGCAAGAGGTATGATGAGTTGTTGGAAAGGGTCTTGACGGAGCATGAAGAAAGAGCAGAAAGAGACGGTGAAAGAGAGAATGAAGATGTGATGGATATTCTGTTGAAGGTTTATAAGGATGAGAAAGCTAAGGTCGAAATGACCAGGACTCACGTCAAGGCCTTTTACTGGTAACTCTATCTAATTCCTTCAATGCACTCAATTTTAAATCTTCTTATAATGAACACATATATAACCCAATTGCTTTTCTTAACTGAAAAAATGAACCGGTATCAAAACTGTTTGATAATGCTTCAATGGCCTGCAACAACATCAAAAACATTTTCGAAGACATGCTAAAATCAGGATGACTACATATTAGAAGGGGAAATTTAAATTCTATGAATTACCAATGTTTTAATCAGTAGATATAATGTTCCCATGTTTCTCTTTTTATCATTATTCATATAGCACAAAGGCGTTACACATAATATCCATCTCTGTAATATTTAATGGATGTGATCTCTCAAGTGCGAACATCTACATATTATTTTCTAGTAGAATTTGATAAATTGTGGTTTTGAAACAAGTTGTTATGGTTGCATTATTTTGTCAATTCTCAGGTGTAATATAGAATTCAACAGCCGACATATATGGCAAAAGAATCATCACACACACGCATATATATGCGACAATTCCATTTTTAAAATTGTTATTTTATCAATTGGTGACATATGGTAAAATTCTGGTGAGAAAAATCAGGGTGGTTTGGTCCGATAAACAAGAATTTGGTTATCTGTTACGTCTATCAATCAACACTTGTCACAACTCAAATCAGCCACCCCGCTCTTCTTCCTCTAACTTACCATATAAACTATACTAATATTAAAGCCTATTCAACCATAGCACTGCGGAATTTACAGTTTCTTTTGGTACTATTCTCATTCTTAGGTACCAAGAATTGTATTCTTTGATTTGATTTCACCATAAACATTGTTTGTTATTTGTATAACAATCTTGGTATTATTTTCAGGCACGGATGGCAATATTTTTATGCTGCAAAACATTATGGCCAGGGATCCTAGCAGGGTCAGGAAAACCTTTACTCATGAATGGAGGACTTTGTCTAATACCAGGACAAAGCATTAACATTGATGTACCCAAAGCGTGGTGAGGTTGGGTTTGGGCTCGTCGTGGCTGCTCATTCGATAGGTCTGGATAGGGAACGTTTTTGACGGGTGACGATGGTGGTATCCTACTATGTGCTGGTGCAGGAGGAGCACCACCAGCAACACTGGCAGAGTTCACTCTTGATAGCCCCATTGATTATTATGATGTTTGTCTTGTTGATGGATACAACCTGCCGGTTTCCATAATCCCTTCCAGAGGTTCCGGCCAATGCAAGAGCATTACATGCCTTTCGGATTTGAACCATCACTGCCCCAGAAGCCTGCAAGTAAAACGGAGACACCGTGTTGTAGGTTGTAAAACTGCATGCTTGGCATTCAATAAGCCTGAATATTGTTGCACCGGCGCTTACGGAAGTCCTAATACATGCAAGCCAACAAATTACTCTATAGTGTTCAAAGCTTCTTGTCCAGCAGCATATAGTTATGCATATGATGATGCCACAAGCACTTTTACATGCGAAGGAACTAATTACTTGATTAGATTTTGTTGAAGTTCATGTAAATATGAGTATGGATCCATGATTGTCAATGGAAATGGGATAGAGCATCAAGATATCATATTCAGTTCACATTTTTGCCATTCAGCTCTAAAATATAAAACCATGACACAAGATGTAAACATCTATGAACAAACGTGCGACAGAAGACAAGCATAATGCAAAACAATGTAACATAGGACCATAATACAAGGCCACACAAGCAATGCATTCCATCAGATCAATATTGCTGTTCATTCAACGAAAATGCCGCCCAGAAGTTTGTTTTGCTGCTAAAAGGCTATTCAATTTTCAGATAATATTGCATTCTGACAAGCATTCAGGTACAAATGAGAAAGACATTTTATGTTCTCCATTGCACAATGCAGCTAAATATCATTGACAAGATCAGCTAGTTTTGTCGTATAAATGAGTATTTCTGCATAAAATTCAGCACATTGTGTCCCAACCAACCAACTTCTCGTAGAGGAAGAAAATGATATGCCATTAACCCTCAACAGGTGTGACAGAATGATCTCCTGATCGACAAACTTTTTGTCAAGAGAACATGTAAAGACAGGTTGATCATGTAAAATTGAAGAAGGGTATGGATATTAATACGAAGGCAGACATTTACAAAAAGATATAAACAGCAGCAATCCATGAGGCAACAGGTGAAACCAGAAAAATTCCTATGATGAAGTGCAACAGTAGTAGCTCCTTCCTCCAGATGCTGGCTCCTGCCCCGGGACAACAAGCTCAGTTCCCTTGAGAAGAGATGAGCTTCCACCAGATTCAGGTTCATCATTGGCCATAAGAGATTTTTTGCTAACAATTCGATAAATCTCTGTCAAGACTGTGAGAAAAGCTGATTCAACATTAGTAGAATCGAGGGCTGATGTCTCCATAAAGAACAGGCTTTCTCTTTCGGCAAACTCTTTTGCATCCTCAGTGGGTACAGCTCGAAGGTTCCCCAGATCGGACTTGTTGCCTACAAGCATAATGGTGATATTTTTATCCGCATGTTCCCGCAATTCTTCCAACCACTTTGCCACATGATCGAAAGACTGACGCTTACTTATGTCATAGACCAGCATAGCACCCACTGCACCTCTGTAGTAAGCACTTGTGACGGCCCGATACCTGAGATCACCACCAGCAGAGTACAGATAACAACACAAACATAAACATACAAGTTGCTAAAACATGGTGCCAAGAAAGCCAGAGTGAAAATTTAAAACTACCCATTGAAAAAAGGAACAATGAAAGAAAAGTGAGAACTCAAGCATTATATATACGAATTTTAGTAACAATCTCCGTCCAGTACATATGGTACTCCAAACAATTGTAGCAAGTTTTCAACACCTGTAAATAATTATTGAGTTCAGAGCGCCTTATCCAACTTTTATTGTTTATTGATAAGTACTACTAGTATTAACAGCAAGTAGAAAGATGGAGAAATCTACATATCACAACAATAATCCAATATCATCTACCCTGATCCAGCTACATTTTCTTCAACACCATGGCCCCCTTTCTTGCAATACATTATATGTTTACCCAAAATCCATAGCTAACATCACATCACTTCACTTCCCAAGGAATTATTATGATATCCATATCTAATGCATCACGACTAAAAGCTCCTTTCATCATGGCATGCTTTCCTTGAATCAAGTTATAGTGATGAATCCATCACTCAATATAATCACTAAATAAGACTCATTTTCTCCGAAGGATGCATAACTCATGACCATGATTCTAAGCTCGCACCAAGTAGTCTCATACAGTATTAGCTCGGCCACCACATTCAAATTGGTCTCTTACCGAGTTACCAATCTGCAAAGATCAGTACAAGGGATCCATAGTTCTAGTTTTAAACATTACTCTTAAGTCTTAATAATCAACAAAAGATTACAACAAGTTTCTCACTGTAAACAAGAGAGGAAAAATGCCAATAGAATGCAATCACCAATACAAACTTTAGCTTTTTTGTGGTCTTCATCAAAACAAACCAAACTCAAAATCATCCAATGAATCCAAACAACCAGTTTTACAATTCAGAAACCAAAAATTCCTTGACTAGATTACCTCAAGTTAAACCAAATCAAACATAAGTCTTCTAAACAATTCCATACACTAACATGTCAACAGTAACAACATACGTAACATGAGCTTCACAGAATCTAAGATCTCTCTAACATGCAACTCATCAAAAACCAAAACAAACCCAAATCAGCAAAACCTCTAAAGATTCCAAAAAACACACCTTTCTTGACCAGCAGTGTCCCACACCTGAGCCTTGATAGTTTTGTGGTCCATGTTAACAGTTTTAGTCTGAAACTCAACGCCGATCGTGGCCTTCGAATCCAAATTGAACTCGTCCCTCGCAAAACGAGCCAGAAGCTGAGATTTTCCAACCGCAGAGTCCCCGATCAACACTATTTTGAATACGTAATCGATTTTGCCATTGAAGTTGCCTTGATAGCTCGACATATCCTTCAAGCTAGCTTTTTTTTTTAAACACTCTATGTATGTTCTCACGTACAAAAAAGCCAACAAATTTTTTAATTGAAAAAATGAAAACTTTGAATAAAAGATTGGATTTTGAGAGGATTTTGGTGGTTCTATGGAGAAATCAGAGAAGGGTTTTTGCGTTCGTGAGATTTAGAGATGGTTTTGGACATGAACAGAGACTAAACACCCGCGTCTGAAACACAAACACCAACGGCTGCGTGGACTCGTCAAACTGTTTTTGTCTTAGTTATTGTTCGTGGAAATGGGGATTTGACTTCTACCTTTTTTTGGCATAAAAAAAAAATTATACAAAATTTAATATAATGAATCGAGGTAGAGTGGTTCTCTATAATCTAGATTATGATTTTATATTTTTTACATATTTGATATTATTTAAAAAGTGTAATATTTGATCGATTGTGATCCTTGTTATAATTGTTTATGGTACAGATTATTGATGACATCTCATGTAATTATTATCATGAGTCATTATATGAGTATGATAATTAGGATCATTACAGTGGATGACTTATTTCTTTTTTTGTTGTTATATATATATATATATATATATTAACAAAGTTAAAATACAAATATTTTCAAGCTAAATGTTCATTGAATACTGCACGTTAGTTCTAGTTCTTGAATTTTTTTTTTTTTTCCTCTTCTCCTTCTATTTTATTTTTCATCGAACTTGGAAGGACCTTAGGTATTTTAAAGGGTTTTTGGAAGCTTTTTCACATACCAAAAAGTTGAATAAACTAGTCATCGTTTATTTGACAACATACATCAAAAATAATATTTTTAAAATACTTCGTCTTTACACTCTGTGGCTTTAACAAAACATGTTAGTAGGGTTTCCCAAAGTATCTTATCACAATTAATAAAAATTTACAAATGTGAAACTAATGTTTCTAACTTGCCATGTTTGTTGAACATCAAAACCAACACAATTCTTCTATTTCTTGGCCAACAGCTAAAACTATGATTTGCATACAAGAAATCATGAATTGAAAAAACGATACAGTTCATGGAAAAATGAGAGCCTTTTTTTTTTGGGGGGGGGGACCAACTGAGATATTAATAAGACAATAGGCTACTGATACATCATACACATGAATTGAAACTTACAATAAAAATACAACATCATTTTTTTCAACTCAATAACCGACCTCTCTTGCACATTATTTTTTTAAAGAGAATTTGAAAATGAGGAGTTAGCTTTCCTTTTCATCATTTTCCCAACTTCCTACTCCTATGATCTGTACAGAAACAAATCAGGTAGCATGATCTCTGAATTATTCATTATTGTTTCTGTTTATGTGAACACATGCACTTCGCTTTCGTATCCGTGAGAGTCTGCAAGAAAAGAAAATAAATAAATAAATAAAGTTTTTGGTGAGGGAAGATGGTGTTTGTTAGAGACATATGTGAGTTTGAGCAAAGGGTGGTAATTTATTTAATGTTACCTTGACTTGCTTTTGAAGATCTTTGATGTATTCAACTGCCAAATCTAACATATCAGCTGTGTTTGTTTGCTGCCAAGAGGAAAATGTTGCAAAATTTGAGTTTCAAGTAACAACAACTTGGACTAAAACAAGTGAGTGAGAGCTCTACAGTCTTAACTACCTTGTCCATGTTTGGAAAAAGATCTTGCAATTTTCTCATTCTTTCACTGATCCTTGTTCTTCTCACCTGAAAATTTACACACCCCAATTGAAGTACTTGTCAAATATGATGATATAGAGACAGAAACAAATTAAATAATCACAATAAAATGTACAAATTAATTGTATGTAACGGATGAGATTTAATTACCCTCTCAGCAATGCTACGCGGATGAGTAGCGAAACCTCTTTTGGCACGAATCTTGCAAGGAATGTAGCCTTGAAAGTGCAAAAACTTCTCCGCAGTAGGTATCTCAGAAGGAGGGTTAGGCAAGCTCAAATGGCGAGTCAGGGCATTAGACCGGCTTCCAGCGTTTCCATTCTAATGAATCGCGATACCATAATCAGTAACTAGACACACATTAAACAAGAACAAAGCGAACAAATAGAAATATATAGTGCAAATCAATGTTGCTACCTGAGTTGTTTCCAAAGTGTTCAAACCAAAATACATGTTGCCATCATTTCCTCTAGCTCTCTTCAGGCCATTGAATGAAGTGTCATCCCAAGAATCACTAGCAAAATTGGACATGTACTGTCTATTATTGCTACCATTATTGCTCCCCAATCCTTTTTCCGGGCTACAAGTCCCCATGTTTTGGTTCCCAATTTCACCAATCTGAGGCATATTAAGTCTTGAAGAAGGTCCAGTCGAAAAGTTTATATGATTATTTAACCTACTAGTTGATGCACCAGATTCTCCATTGTTACCATTCCCACCTCTAAAACATCCCACATCTTGCATCACAGCAAATCCTGTTCATTTAAGATATAAGCACATCAAATTAACACTTAATTAGTATTTCAATAAAAGCCTGAGCAACTCAAATTGTCATCATGCAAGTTGAAATTCTAAGAGTTCAAATTGTAATACAAAAGTAAGAATTTTTGTTGTTTCATCTTCCAAAATTCTTCTCCTCTTCTCTATATAGATATATTCTCTTATTCTTCCATTCTATTTTCTCAAGTAACAACAATCTTAATCAGAAAATAATTGAAGTAAAAAGGGAACAAAAAACGCTTATCAATTAGTCAACTCTCTCCACATAAAAAACAGCCCCACACACATCAATCTAAATAATATGTTTACAAAGGAAGACATTCAATATCTTTAATCGCTTAATAAGTATTGAAAAACAATACATCTCTATATTTTATATATTATATATTACTATTGTTATTGTACTTCTGACTATAAAATTTTCATCGATTGCAACTTGAGTTCACACATGGTTGAACAGACATAAATCATTAGATTCAATCACAATTTCAGGACATATGTGAACACAAGTTGGCATAAAACAATATGCAACACAAAAACTGGTTATGGCACCAAAGAAAGTAAAATATACCATTGTCAACGCCTAGGTTGGAGAAAAGTCCAGCTGGGGAGCTGCTTTGCCTGATAAGATTGGAGCCATTTCCGGTAGCCATTTTTGACTCCAAGACCATAGAATTGGTAACACCAAATGAAGTGTCCATTGTCTTGTTGTTGTTATTGTTATCATTATTTCTCTGCAGACCCTGAACTTGTAGACTCTGGTAGATCATGTGGGAGGATGAGCCGTTAGAGTATCCATTCTGTGGAGGGATATCAGTAGTAGTAGTAGTCTCTGCCTCTTCTTGCTTCATAGATTTCTCTCCAAATTGTTGCAAATCATGAGAACCCGAATCACCAGAATTGTTACTTGGCAGCATATATTTTTCAAGAAAGGTGTCGATTTCAGGACTTGAGGATCGAAAATATCGATAGTCCTCACCACCGCTGCTGCTACCATTGACAAGGCTCTCTAAGAAAGAGCTTGGAGCTGAACTATACCGCATTAGGCCAGAATTATTCTGCTGGTGCTGGTGGTTATTGTTTTGTTGTTGCTGTTGTTGATGATAATGATGATGATGATGATGATTATAGTGAGGACTTGAATCCATGAACATTTCCTGGTTCTTCCTCAAGTGATCTCCCTCAGGATATCTGAAACTAGTAGAATACAAAAGGCTCATATCTCCTGAAGAATCCTGAAAACCATCAAAACCATAGATATATCATATCAATCTTATAATTTATTATTTCCAACTTTTTTGACTATATAATCATGAATGTTACATACCTGAGAAAGATACGCTCGATTGTACTAAATCCAAGCTGTGATATTGACCTCTAAACGTTGCTTCAACTTAAACAATCAATAACTTGTCCTTCATAGTTTGCTCAAAAGGGTCAATATATAGATTCCTTTTCCTTCACACAAAACCTGCAAAAAAAAAAAAAAGAAGAAGAAGAAGAAAGTTTCAGGAACGGAACACCCCAGATCACAAAAAATTGAACTTGCTATATTTGTGACTACTCACGAGCCTAAAACACATCTCAAAATCAGCTCATGACGACAAAACTTAAAGACAACCAAGCCTAGAATCTTTGTTGTTTTTTGTTCCTTTGCCATGAAAAGTAGGTTCAAGACAGGGAAAAAAACAGACATATATATTCACATGCAGTATAGTTTTTAACACCAAAATAACATATTTATCATCATCATCATCAAAACATCAATGTTTTGATGAATCATGTAGTACCTCTCTCTATCGAAACTATCTGTGGGAGGGGGGGTGTGTGGGGTGGTGTCTGAATCCAAATTCCAAATCCAACCACTGTTTCTTTTTTGCTTCTCAATCAAAACACTGAAATCAAGAAACAGCCAAAATAAAGCAAAGACAAGAGAGACAGGACTCAGTGAAAAAGAGAGGGAGAAGAGTCTCGCAGCAGCCCAACAAATTTGCCTCTCCATTAGGCCATATATCTAAGCATGTAGTTTCACAAACACCCTTGATGTTGCAACTAATTAAAGACTTGCCATTGATGATGATGTCATGTGGTCCAAAGACCATGACAAGTGACATGTAACTCATCTTGCGAATTGACTAAACTACCCTATAATTTTGCTATGGAAATTCACTTAGAGGTCCTTAATTTCACCTGCTTACCTAAGCAAAATACATCTATCGATAAAACAACAATTTTATATTACCGACACGTTGAATTGTACTATACCATGGTTGAGAATTTATATTGGGACAAAAATGTATAGTAAATACAAACGTTTGCATTGGAGAAAAGGAAAGGGGGTATTATTTTATAAACAGTCTTAATTTTACAAATGAATAAAGATTGTGAGATATAACCCATCTTGTAATTACCAAAGGTTAAGCTAGAATTAGTAATAAAATTTCAGAGATATTAGTTGAGCGAGGGGGAAAAAACTCAAATTCAATTTTATTAACGAAAATATGAAAGATTTAAAATTGGATTGTCTCAACTTCCTAACGGTATTAACACCAATGGTTAGGAATCTATTGGAATAAAATAATATTAATAAAGTTCATCTTAACTTTTTAGGGGTATTGATATCAATTTTTATGGATTTTATCACGTGTTAATCTTAAGTCATAAATATTACAGTTGAATCATTTCTTATCAGTTTAAACTTTTAAGTTTGATGATAACTAATATGATATCAAAATTTGGAGACCTCTGATTCAAACTCCATCTCTCTCATTTATCTCAAATTTCTGTTACAATATTATATAATAGAAAGTGTTTAGTATGTGTCCGACATACATAGATGTGTCACATGTCATTTCTCAAGTTTTAAACAGAAAACCTTATAATGATATAAAGAGAAGTCGATTCTTATTATGATTACAGAATTAGATAATGAAAATATCAAAGTCTTTGAAAATGTACTAATATTTGAATTATAAATGAATATGTTTGGAGCGTTTTAACTAGTTATATATATATATATATATATATCACATGTTTGTTTGTGGGGGACGAAAGGGTGAAATTAATGTTTTTGTTTTATGTATTTTATAAAACAACCTTATCCAAGCTTGAAAGCATAAGTAAGATTCAATTAATGATGCTTTGCTTCTGGGTCAAGTGTCTTTCATCCAACGTGGAGAGTTGAATGTGTGTGTGGGGGGACTACAAAAAAACGTAGCGTATCGGGTGGGAGTACTGGCCGCGGTGGCTGTGGTGGTGCTGCTCTTCGGCTCCATTGAAGAGGCAACCATTTCTAGGTGCATTGCATTGTCCTTGTTTTTGTTTTCTTCAATGAGACTTCTTTTGGGCATTATTTTATTTTTAACTTCTTTCCAGTATTTTAATATTTGCAACCTAGTCGTAGCAATCTAGCTGCAGCTCATGTATCAACTTCTTAGTTTTATTAATTTTGATTAATATATTTGTCTTCTTCGTGTGAGCTTTTTCATGTCTTTATCACTTTATTTGTAAAAGAAGATTAATTTGTGTGTTGCTATCGAAAGTTGATTTAAAATCTAATCTTATTTTAAATGGCTGGTTTAATTTGCAGGATTATGCTAGTTTGTTTCCTTTAAATTAATTTTTTTGGGGAAAGATTTTAAATTAATGTTTTGCAAGTAATAAGTTTGATGGATTTTATATTAACTGTTACTAAGCATGTAATAATATGATCTATATAGATATAGACAATCAAATTTACATATAAATAAACATTTAGATGGAAAATAATAGAATATCGAAATCCCTTCATGTTGAAGACAAATTCAAACAATTATATTGAATTGGATTAATGTTTCTTATCGTGGTTCGAAAATCATTTTGACAATTCAATGGAGTCATTTTGACTGTACCCTACTTACCACTTTTGTCAAAACCACACACGTGCTTATTTGTTTACATATGGATGTACTAATACTATGAAGCTTCCAACATTGTTGCATAAATGAAAGTCAACTACTGGTTTATATAAATTAATCATAGATCGATATATTAATCCAATAGTATGTATATTTAAGAAAATTATCATAGATGAAAAAAAATATAGAACATGTACCATTTTTATGATCTTTATATTTATATATCTATTAACATTATTGAGTCAGCTAATATTTATTGATTTCAATCTATTGTTTGAATAAACAACTGGATCTCTTCAAAAATACATTCATGACTACACAATTTTTGGACATTATTGAGACTCTCTATAAATCAAGGACAAATGTGGAGATTTTCATATTAATTATTAATTAGTAGAATAATTAGATTATTTGGGCAATAATGAAATTATCACAATATATAGTGATGTGAATTGTGATATGTCATCATTTTGACTAATTTCTAGCCGATAAAGGAACAGTAGTATTAAATCATATTCATATATCCACTTTTTACCTAGAATTCTTTGAAATTTTAATGAATTTGAAATCATATTTTAATTTTGTTATATTATATTAATAAAGGGTTGTTACGTGTTGACCCTTTGAGCTTAATTAATCATGATCTATGGCAATTAATTCTATTAGGAGCTACAACGACATTTAATGAAGAAAGCGAAAAGGACAAAAGAAGATTAGGTCTATGGTCAATAAACTAAATAAAGTTAATACTCATCTTGTCATGAAATTATGCAAAACAGTGTTCTTAGCTGTTTCGTTAATGACTGTCGGCCTTGCTTAATAAATAATTATTCCAATTCTTGTGGCTTTGATATGTAACTCATATGATACCGATGGTTTAATATGTAACGCAAATGATAATAACTCTCCATTAATATGAATTTTACTTGTGTAAATATCAATTTTAAGTTAACGAAAGTGATGATTGATTATAAATTAATAATAACAATTCAGAAACTTAAAAGATTGGATTAACAAATAATTGTTGTCTCTTTGATCTTTTAAAGAAATGTCATGCTTTAATTATATAAGGAAAAAATTATATTGGAATTGATACACTGTATCTTCTTAATTGATACACATAATTGTTGTCTCTTTGATCTTTTAAAGAAATGTCATGCTTTAATTATATAAGGAAAAAATTATATTGGAATTGATACACTGTATCTTCTTAATTGATACACATTTAACTGATGATCACACAAATGACAGTATGATATTATTTCATACAAGATTATCTCCTAATCGTGATATTTAATGCACTTGTGAATTTGATGTTTCATTTACAGCTTCTAATAAGTTGACTTTCCATATTTTCAAAATCATAATTCATGAAAAAAAGTCAACACTATTTTTGAGTAGATAAGCTCTGGCCTCTTGACCATCTTTATCATTCCAAGTCAATCGTTTTGGTCAACTCTTCTACAAGGAAGCTACTATTATTGACCACTTAACAGTTCTTCAACAATCTAAATAATTGGTTTACAAATTTTCTTTTATTAAAATTAAAGGACAATTTGGCATGTGCTTGAATTTTAACTTGATTACCTCATCTAATAATTTAAGGCAATTTACACGTAGATATCTTCAACAACAAATGAAATGTTAATAAAATAATAATTAAATTCAAATTTGAAATTTTAATGACTAAAGAAATCACATGCCTATACATTTTCTTCCTCAATTCAATTACCCAATATAATTTCACCTAAATATTTTCTTTTTCAATGGTTTAAGATCTTCTTTCATGTAGTTGGTGGTATAACTTGACAATAATCACATTTCTTCGTAAAGTAAAGGTTTTGAGTTCAAATCTTTTATATATATATATATATATATATATATATGTTTATATAACAATCAACACTGATAATGGAAGTTTATTTTGTTTCTTTATATAGTTACAAAACAATCTAATACCAATGATGGAGACCTATTGAAATTTACCAATATTAAACACTATATGTGCGATCGATAAATCTGCTTTCATTTTTAAAGATACATACTCATATAGTATGGAGAAAACTCTGAATGTTAGTTAATAACCTTAATCACAAATATAAAAGAGAAGTACACTAATCATTTTATGAACAAACATTCAGTCTTTTCCTTAATTAGTTCAATATATCAATTCTTTTTATATATTTTACATTAAAAAGAGAGAGAGAGAGAGAGAGAGAGAGAGAGAGAGAGCGATTTCCCATTTTACATATAATTCAATTCAATTTTCTGATTTTACTTTATGTTGATTAATTAATCCATTCCAATGAAAGTTTGGATTGACAAATTCTATCTTAATTTGTACAATCATCTTATATAAATGATTATTGAATAGAATTTAAACCTAATTCAATTACGCCGGGCTATTCGATTCAAAATTGACCATATTCTTGCAACCCATTTAGTTAGGTCAAGGTTTAGCCAACTTGACATGACTAATTCCGTAACTATATTCCCCCAACAATTTCGGTTGAATTATTATTTGCTCTAATTTGCTTTTGAAAAGTATTCATTTTGGGACGCAAAAGCAATTTGTCATACAATAATTACTCTCACTTTTGTTATCCTTAATAACATTTGTTTCTTGACAAGCATTAATAACTTATTAATGCCTGCACAAAAGTGAAAGGATACAAAACTATTCCAATGGATAAAAAGCCATAATATCATAATATGCTTTTGTGCCTCCCGCTTGCCGCCCATGTCATATCTTTTTTTTTTTTTTTTCATTTCATTCTTTACCTTCTTCTACTTAATTATCACTTTGTTTAAGATAATTATAATATCTAGATGAATGACTTTGTTAAACTTCTTAGACGAATAATATGTCACAAGATCATACTTTTCTTTTCTTTTTTTTTTAATAAAATAAATGTAATTTATATCAAAGTTAAATTTTGAAATCGAAAACTTGTAATTATGTTTTTTCTTTCTTCCATATACCAGCAAATGATTGGACACACAGTTAAAAAAACGATAGGACACTCTTAATAATTGAATTAGAAATTAAAAACACATTTATAATTTACATCAAAGATCTTTACCTTTTCTACCCTATTTGTTTTTTAAAAGAGAAACAAATAAAATCACTTTCCAAATTGATGTTTAAGAATTCACTAGGCATCAAGCGATCGTCCACTTGGCACCTATAGTTCTCGGCTAGATAGGCACCTAGGCGGTTTGACTATCAATCAATGATCAACATTTGACTAACAATCAAATTTAATCAAACCTATAAAAAAATAATTTCCATATAGACAAAATATAATTACATAGCTACAAAACATCATTAAACTTGGTCTCATGCAATTTCAAAAGCTACTTTAACACAAACAATTAATATAATAAGTTATATAACATAAATAAAATAACAAACAATTAACAAGTTAATAATTAATATAAAGAATAAATAAATAACAAACTTGCTAGCATGACGATAACAATGGCAACCAGCAGCGGTGACGATATGGCGCGATAAAGGTAGACCGACAAAGGTGATAACTTAGGGTTGCAAAAGAAGGGTGGGTCAGGATGATTTAGTGGTTTGCAAATTGGGTTAAAAAAGGTTGCTATTGCAACTTTTTTCTTTGTTTTTTTTTTTTTAAGTTTCCAAACACTAAAACAACATTGTTTTAGTGTAATGGGTCTAAAAAAAAGGGGCTTCGTAGCACTTAACACTAAGCCCTGAGTTCTTGAGCTAAACTCGGCTGAGTTGGTATCGTAGAATCTCCAATTTAGGTGTTCTCGATTCGCCGAATAGCTGCCAAATGGTTAGTCGGCGAGAACTCGACGCCAATTCTTGAAACACTGCTCCAAACCAATAGCACA
Source organism: Litchi chinensis (assembly GCA_019925255.1). NCBI lineage: Eukaryota > Viridiplantae > Streptophyta > Magnoliopsida > Sapindales > Sapindaceae > Litchi > Litchi chinensis. Next base: position 693,268 of record CM034474.1, read on the forward strand.
AAAGGAGCCAATTGTTAGGAAACTTACAAATATAATATATATGATAATTGTTCTCACCAAAACGTACCTAATAGTGGCATTTAGCATACTAGTGATTGGAGAATTCATCGCATGCACTTAATAATATAACTAAAAATCTTTTCATTCGATGAGGTTAGTTCCTCTTAATGAAAAGTTAAGCCTGTTTTTTGAAGGATATAAAGTCTATCAATTGTAATGCAAAAAGGTGCTTTAGGGTAGATGTTCTCGTCTCTTTATTTATTATATGTACTTGGTTTTGAGTGATGGTGATTACCGATAATTTTTTCCTTTATCATTTACAATATTTTAATGGGGATCATTTTTATAATAATTTATTATATAACTATTTACGATTTTTCATACCATCAATTACAATCAAGACATTTCATTTTATAGTCACACATGATCATATTCGAATAGAAAAATGTACCCACCTCATTTTTATGTAATTATTTACGACTCTTCATACAATCAATTACAATCAAGATATTTTATTTTACAGTCATACATAACTATATTCGAGTTTAAAGGAGCAAACCTTATGTATTTTGTACTCCATACAGAGAATCATTAAGAGGAAAAAAAAAATCAAGTTTGTAACTATGCTAGATGTATTGTTTCCGGATATACCGTAGTGATGGAAGCAAAAGCACATTATAAGTAGATAAAAAGCTATTAATATTCTTGTATCTGATAAGCACTTTTCATTTGATTTTTGGGCTTTATAGGCCGAAGCTTTAAAGGCCAGAAATTGGACACGCCATAGATCTTGTCAAAAGAGAGACAAAAGTCTCAATCAAAAGTTTTGATTTTATCGATTTTATGAATCTTAGTAAGTGCTTTTGTGATAAGCTGATTAGCTGTAACCACCATAACAAGAAGCTAAGTGGTGGGTTGTGGATTGCGTTTAGCTAGCATGAGTGCAATTGGAGGGGCATTTTCTAGAATTTTGGTGAAGGGACTTTGGTGGGCAAATTCCACTAGAAGACATGTCGCAACAGTGGAATCACGAGATGATTTATTAAAGTAGCAATGACTTTACTCAACATTGTATAATAAATAACAAGCCAAAAGGAATAAAGTTATTAAGAAATCTCAACATACGTTAAGCTAATCTCCTGGCAGGACCCTTGATTGGTGGCCTTTTCAGATTTAGCTTGACTTTTAGAGTCATGTGATTAGCTAATTATATAGTTGCTGGATGGGTGGCTGACTGAGATAAGGAAAATAAATAAAAAAATTTTAAAAAAAAAAAAAAATTAAACGATGTCAAGGATAAGGGGTTTTTTGAGACATGTCAATAACGATCAAAATTTATACTATTTTGTGAGATTAAGCATAACTATTCATGAATAGCGTTTAGATAATTACTTTTACAATACTAGGATGAGATATGTAAATACTCAATTAAGAGTGAATATTGTGCTGCTTGTTGAGATCGATATCAACCAAATCAAATGTAGTTAAGATAATTACTTGTACAAAATAAAGAAGTGATGCGTAAATACTTAACCAAGAATAAAAATATATACTTAGTTTAACAAATTTTAAGGAAACTTTCAATGACATTTGATAATTTAAAAAGTGTTATCAATAATTAAAAATGAGTTTTAACGAATTTTAATAATTTTTTTACGTATGTACAGAGCATAAGTCAAAGAAGTTGAAGGTTTATAAAAAGAATCAATGTTTACCTTTCAAAATATAAAAGATAGTACGTTGTTTTATGACGTTATCGGTTCAAAGGAAATCTAATCGATCTTCAACTTAAAAAGATTGGAGACCTAAGAAGATAACATTAAATCATTTTTGCTACTTGCATAAACAGTACATATTCATTGTGATAGATAATCCAAGAGTTTCTTCTTTTTCCACTATTAGAGGGAGAAAGACAAAAAAATAAAAAGACAGTTTCTTGATTGATATAATTTATTCATTAAAATATGAAGAATCATGGAGGCATAAAATGGTCACGAAACTTTCAAAATAATGTTAGTGTTGCGTGGCGTAGATCCCAGACACGTCGAAGATGTTTTCCATATCACAGATTAGGATTTTTCTTTCATCAAGATTCGTTTAGAAATTTTCAAATGAGTACATTTGCACAATAAATTAAAGTAAAATTGAGTGAACAGTGATGAAGAAGAAGCTGCTTTGCATTGTAGTTTGTAAAATGTAAACCAGATTGTTCAAAAAACAGATTTTGAATGCCAATAATGACACAAAAAGCACTGATCGAATTTTACTAAAAAAAACCAAACTGTCTGTAGAAAAAGGTTCATTCTATCACAAAAACATCACTCTGATTTGCCTTTTCACCAAACAGAAATTTTATTCCTTGAAGCCAATCTCTAAGAGGAAGACAGGTCCTATTCTTGAGTCCAAGGCCCAGTCAGTAGTATGCCTTTCGGGGATTGTTCTGCAAGAAAAAACATGATCATGAGGTTCCAAAAGAGGATATAGCAATTACAATTGATTGTGTCGCCAGCTTCAGTATCCGGAATGGATAAATACCAGAGGATTGGGTCTGTATTTGTAACCAAGCATCATCCGCTTCTTATATTGCTCATATATATCATCATCAGCAGTCACCTCGCCAGGTTTTTCTGCACCAACCCCCAAGTTGTCCTTCTTTACATCACCAGCTGCAATCGGATCTGCAATACCACTTTTCGAGCTCCCCAGACCCTCACCTGCAATCCAAACAGCCAGGTGTCAGAAGAAGCAAACAGAAAATGATAAAACTTAAATGTTTGTTTCAAAACTGCTGGATTAAATCAATTGAGCAGAAATATTTTAGCATTCCATACACCACATCCACCAGAGAGCACTAGCTTAAATCACAAGACTTCTTGACAGGGCCACAGAATTAACAATTATATCATCTAAACGAGGACAATTATGCTGATAGTCTTTACTAGCATAGCAGTAATCGAAGAGTACTTGTGAGTTCAATAACATAATTAGATTTTGTAATATTTCTGTCTATCTTGATTTACTCCATTAACTTTTCATGCTACCGTAGTCAAATTTAACATGCAGAAGGAAGAAAAGAAAAAACACCTTCTCTCCAACCCATTTTAGACAAGAGTCTATGCCCAATATTGTCTGCCTGGATTCTTGCCCTATCTGCAGCCTCTTTTGCAGCTTTCTGTGCAGCTGCATCATTACAGGTAGCCAAGAACTTTTCAAGCTCTTCTTGCGGAATGTAATCACCCATGTGATGTCCTCTTTTTGCAGATGACCCCCCTGTGATTAAAGAATTGGTGACATACGTTCATTGCATAAAAAAGTAAATCAAGGAAGACATAAAAAATCTAATTCCTGCACAAAGACTTCAGCAAAATTGTAGCCTACCCAATGGAAATTTGCTTCAATTGGGATCAAATACCAACCTTGAAGGGAAGGGGGCGGTGGCATCTCATCCTTTGACTGTTTAGGCTGCCTCCTCCTCTCTTCCTGAGCAGCTTTTTTCATGTAAAACTCCATCATAGCTATAGGATCTGCACCAGTTGGTCCACTCAATTCACCTGCAATTTAAGCAACAAATATAAAATACAGCAGCAAATACAAAGTACCAATAAATGTTATATCATAAATTTGTTAATTCAATAGGGTCCCAAAACAAAGTGACAAATTGACACTGAACATTAGAAACTCTAGCATAATATACAACTCCTTCTACAACAAAAAATACTTCTACAACAATGTCGACAATAATATGAGGCTTGGTCTGAAAAAATACTGCAGATTGTATAAAAGGACCACTTGTATTATAAACTCTATTCCATTATTCTCAATACAGATGAAAACAAGAAATATGTTTATGGGCAAAATAGAAAAGAAAAGAATTAAAACTAAACTCTCATATAAAATCCCATGATAAAATAAAACTCAGGTATAACGATACCAGCTCTTCCTGCAGATGCCGCTGGACCTGAAGCTGCAGAAGATCCAGGCTCTTCAGCATGTTCATATAAAGCTGATGCAGGGGTTTGATAATTTTGCTGCTGCATTGATCTTTGAGGAGCACTGGTTGATTTGGGGGTTGAAGTGCTGCTCATGCCACCTAAGGGAACAATATACCAAACATAACACCAACATTTCCAAGATGAGATCATGATTTGCAAGATAAGAAGTAAAGCAACAAGGCAAATCAGAACACAAAACTCAAAATGCTAACTAACATATATAGCATCTCATGTCAAGAGTGAGCATTTTTTTCCTTCAAAAAAGCTACTAATCTAGATTAACACAGCAGAAATGCAGATTTTCAAGTTCTCACCACTATGAGGTGTTTGAACCCCCTTGCTCTGTGAAAGAAGTTTCTCCTCTTCAGCAAGCTGATATTCATAATACTTGTAGTCTGCACAACTCTCATCGAAAAGAAATCTGCAGATCAAATATAAAGCAACATATGTCAACCTTAAAACTAAGAAGCTCATGGTAGTGAAACAAGAAAGCCTACATAGTGTGTAAGTTAATTTCTCCAACTATGCTCACAATCCAACCCACCCAAACGAAAAGCACACAGACAAAACGCAGAAGAAGGAAAAAGAACCAAGCAGATAGAAAACATAATATGCTAATAAATAAACCCCCAAAAGGTATTACACGGAGAACTTACTGAAATGGCGTGTCTCCAGGATTCTTTTGACGAGTAATATGCTCAAACTGCCTTCCATTTTTGGCAACAAAACTTGCTAGTTTGTCTGCAACTTTCTTCACAGTAGGATCGCTTGGGGAAGGTGGTGCTGCATATCACTTATAAAACTGATTAATACCGAGAGCATGAACAAGGGAATGCAAATTACTCTTGTAGCAGGCCTGCCACATATTCCAAATCTTTCATTGAACATCTCTTTCCACCAATGTTGATTGGTACTTAAGGTATAAGCTGCATTCATGAGACAGAAATATTCAAGAATGTTTTGTCCTTTTCATCCACCAGTTCAAGATCATTGAAGACATACGCCTAGTTCATTTCCCCTAACATAGTGCACTCGATGAAGGGGACAAATATTAATTCAAATTAGTAAAAGTATCTCTTTCTATGCAAGTGGTATGATAGTTTTAACATCAACAATTACTTAAAGTGAGCATAACAAGACAGCTAAAAATGTTTGACAATAAGTTACTCATAGAGAATAAAGTAAAAAATGGAGTATGTTTAATGGTATTAACTGCTATTAATCCATCAAAACTAGATGCATACGTTGAATATCTTTCCAACGTATCTGTTACCCTATAAAACAAAATACTAGAAAATCCACAATACCCCACTAAAACCCAATTAATTGAGATAATGTTCATATATAAACAGTAATTACCAACGCCAACTTGTCTTGCTGATTGCTCAGATGCATCTGGTTGACCTAACTTCTGCCTTTTCACTGCCACATCAGCTGAGCCATTCTCAGCATCTGTTTCATCTTCATCCTCGTCTGCACCCAATTTCACAGGAGGTGCTACAAGTTTCGATTTCTGTTTCAAGCTGAACGCAAGTTTGCCACCTGAAATTGCCAAATTTGTCTTTTGAGCATCCAAAGTTGGCTTTTTCATGAACAGTTTTGGAGCCAACTTCCCCGATACAATCTTGACAGGTTTAGACTCCTCTACAAATGTGGAGCCTTTCTCCTTCTCCTTTTCCTTATCTTTGTCTTGTTGAAGCTGTTTAAACCTCTCCATAAACGACCCATCATTCACAAAAAGGCTAGAAGGCGTTCCTTTCTCCATTATCTACGAACCAAAGTAGTTAGACTGTTCTAGAAGATACCACTGTTCAACAAGCAAGCTTCCAAGCTGTTTAGACATCAAAATTGATCTATACATCTATCTATATAATCAATCAAGCAAACACCGATCAATTTATTAAAAAAAAAAAAAGACCCGCAGTATCTTAAGACAGACCACAAAATCGAACACCAATATCTTAAAATAGAAACACGATCATCTCCCGCAGCACAATTCATCCAGAACATAATTCCATTCATACAGAACCAAATGAATCGAAACCTTCAACAGCTCAGAATCCCTACTTTAAATTTCACAATCTAACACATTACCATAAAACCATCATCTAGAATACAACAAATACAAGCATCAAACCACTCACCCATAAAATTAATTAAAAGAAATCCTCATCCTAAAAACACAAAAAAAAAAAAAAAAAAAAAAAAAATCCAATCTTTAGGGTTTTCACTATCTTAATCGAACAACAACTCTATCAATTAATAAACTACAGCTAAAATCCTATTCAAAACCCTAAAACAAATGAATCTACCAAAAAAAAAACTCAATTCAAACCCTAGAACACAATTAAATCACAACTCCCAAATCCACACCAGAAACCATAAATCCAAACGAATAAAAATTAAAATCATGCCATAACAACAACAAAAATTAATCAGAGAATCAATAACACAAAAAAATAAAAAATAAAAAATTATAATTTGTTACCTGAACACAGATTGATCAAATCCGGGACTAATTGGACAGGTCAAAAATATACATACACAGATAAATATGTATATATGTAAATATGGGGTGACGAAATCGTGATTTGGCGAGACGAGATGGAGAAAATGTCGTTGGTTTGTTGTAACGAGAAATTGAAGCCGATGAGAACCATTTATATAGAAAGGAGGGGGACACGTGGCCTTCTTTTTAGGGTTCTCTATTTTTCTATTCAACAACTCCGGTTTTTGGTTTTGCGATTGTGGGCTTCCTCTTTAGTGATATTGATTTTCCGCCCCTCATTTTCTTTTAATTGTGTTGTTTTGCTTAATAATTTCACATTTTCAACATTTATAAACATTTGTTAAAACTAATTAGATAATTTAGTTAATGAATTTTGCAAGCGATATTAATAATTATATATCTAAAATTTTTAAAATTCAAGCAATTTTAATGAAAAAAACGTAAATAATGAATATTATGAATTATTGAACCTAATAATTATTATTTATTAAATAAAATTATTGTTATTAGTACTTTTTATTTATATTTGGTAAATAAAATATGTTTTCATCAACTTTTTACCAGTACTAAATTATTTGTAATTACTAAAATGTTATTCTATCTATATAGATTGTTCTTAGAACACTATCATTGTAGTATCATATATCATAAAAATATTCAATATTTTTCACTAAACAATTATATTATTTAAATTAAAAAATCATAATATCCATCTTAACAATTAAGTATTTAATCTATATCATACCACTTACATGGATAACTCTTAAGTTTTGTTTGGAGCGCTAGATTGGACTAAAATAAGTTTAATTTCAGTCAAATTCGGCATTTTACAGAAGATAGGATTAGATAATCACTCAATTTGTCCCACTAGTTTAGGACAAATGAAACCCATGTTGAAGCATAGGTTTAATTTGTCCTCCTATGGGACTACAAAAAAAAAATTGTGATTACGACGGTGTTAGCTTTGCCCTGTTCGTCACTGCCGTTTGTCCCTCTCTTTCTGTTGCCGCTGTTAATACGTCACGCCATCATCTATTTGCAGTTCACGTCGTCATCGACCATCGGTCCTCTTCCTCTTCAAAGTTTGCATGCTATGTTGAAGTTGTCTCTCTCTTAAAAAAGCACCTACCACTAGTTCGCACATTTTATTGAAGAAGAAGATGTGGTGGTGGTGGGCAATGGAGAAGAGGAAGTTGGTCTGAAAAGAAAGAGCCGACGATGGAGAACGGTAGAAAGTCTGGTGGATGTCAAAAAATATCATAATATTATTTATACTAATTATTTTGAAATCAAATATAAAAAATATATTTGTTTTATTAAATCTTATACTTTACTTAACATGAGATAGTGTTACTTTTAATCCGATTTCAACTACACCAAATATATTACAGTGCTAATTAATTCAATTCTGTCCAATTTAATTCTATCTAATCTAATTCTTTTGAAAATAATCTAATTCAATCATATGTATGAAACGAGGCCTTAGATTATAGGGTTAAAAAATCATTCACCAAAATTATTTATCAAATTAACCTCTCAACTCACGCAAAAGCCACCAAAGCGAACTGTAATAAACTATAGTTAAAGAACTTGGGCGCAATACAACAACAGCCAAAACCAAATCACCTCCAAGTCCAAGTGAGACCTCCTTTGCTGCTCTGCAATTCAATTGCAGCAGAGAAAGTCGATGGATTCAACTAGTCTTCGAACTTTAAACGCAATATCACCTTTGCATATTCATTTACGTTCAAGGGTCTCTATCTTTAGTCCTTTTTGTTGTTTCACTAAATTCAAGAAAAAGCTCTCTTCCTCCTCCTCTTCATTGTGCTTCTCTGCTTCTCCTCTCTGCTCTCTATGTAATTCTTCTCTTTCTTTTCCTTCAACTGCTGCTTTTGTTTACACGTTTTGGGTTGTGTTCTTGATGTTCTCAATGTAAAGTTAAGCCTTTTCTTGACTTTTGTCATGTGCGTGCAGCTGATAGAGAAAATGGAGGCTCTCTGCCAAGTGGGGTTGGTGAGGCTGTCAGTGGTTTCTCCCAAAACAAGTTCCTGCAAGTTGTTTTGGTTTCTCCTCAGGTAAAATGATAACATGGGAACAAAAGTTATCAACTTGTTTCAGTTTTGTTGAGTGTTATATATGGGGTTTAATGGGTGGTGTCTGGTTTCTTGCTTTATGTTTAGTGTCAAATGTGATGTTGGTATTCTATAATTCAACTTGTTTAGATATGTTGATACTTGTTTTTGGCATTTTGTTATGTCAATTATGTAGAAAGAACACTCCTTTTTTGATAAATTTGTTTGTTGTGGTATAGATTAAAACTGTCAATAAATAGTTTATATAGGATTCCAGTTTCAAGATTATTTGTCATGTTAATAGAATGAGTAGATAATTTCATTGATGGGATCAGTTATGAGTCCAAGTGCTGCTAAACATGAAAAAGAGTAAATTTTGTCAATGCACAAATCTGATTTGTGCCTTCCATCTATTTCATACTACGTTTTTAGTAGTACGGAGGGATATGGGTACGAATTCGGCTTTTGGTTGGATTACAAGAGATGGCAAAGTGGTGCTAAAGGCCATTAGTTTAGATTCAATCTACTCAAGAATTCTCCAAAGGGACATAAACATCAATCATTAGTTTTTGGAGAGAAATGTTCAAGATTAAGACAATTAATTGTTAATAAAAAAATTTCAACACAATGAAGAGATTGAGTTGGCACAGCTGTGAATGTGATATTAAACAAGTACCTGTGTTCAGTTTCAGAAAGCTGATTAGTGAAACCATTTGGTAAAATCCAGGTTTCAAATCACTTAAGCAAATATGTTAAGACATATTTATGTGCACAGAAGTGTGTATTATGAGATGTGTGCAAGTTGGGATGTAGTAGAAGATGAATATGATACAATAATAAATAAGTACTCTCTGTCGACCCATCTGGTTTGCACTTTGCGGAGTTAGAATTGTGACATGTGCAATGTTAAAAGCTAGAAGCATGTGATTGATAGAAAATTCGGGGTATATTTGTTTTTTGCTGCATTGGATGCCAGCTATGGTTAATGAGCTCAATAGTTGTTATTCAACTAGTTGTTATTCTTGAAGGTTGGAGTTGATTAATAAACTATCTGTAAGTGTATCCTTTTGTGTAACAGAATATGATTTTCTATTTGGATGTGGAAGTATGAATTGCTCAAACTTTGTGCTGATCGGTCCACAATGATTCACGAAATGTTGGTTGGGTTTGGCTGTTCGGATCTTGTTTTCCTTTGGAATGTTCCATTACTTGAAAATTTAAAAACTATCTAGCCAATTTGCTTCATATCTTAAACTTTCCCTATTATAGAACAACAATATGTCATGCATTATGGAACTTGTTACTCTAAAATCATGACTTCTTTTATGTTTCTTTTGGGTTGCAGACAACCTCAATTTCTCAAGGCTGGCTCTAAGATTTCTGTTGTCCTTGGCAGATTCCTGGAAATACAGGTTGCATAGCTAGAACATGTGCTGCATCAGCTGTTGGGCTGCACTTAGTTGGGGTGATATAACCAGTTATATAAATCAATTATTTTTCAAGATTTTCTATCACCTTTTCTAATTATCTGCTAACTCTTGTCATTAAACATGCTTTCAGCCATTAGGATTCCAAGTTGATGATGCAAAGCTCAAGCGTGCCGGACTGGATTACTGGCCGTATCCAAGCATATATGTTCCGTTTGTGGATTTCTCCATTAATTTTCTTCAATCAATTCTCTCTATATCACAGGCTTACATTCATTGTCAGCTTTCAAGTGTACCATGCATGATGCAAGTAAAGATACAAAGACATCGTTTTAGGCCGACATTGTTTTATGCCTTTCGTATTTATATTTTACAGGAGACTAGAGAAAAAACACGGCATATACTTTTACTTATATTACCTTTTATTATATTCTCTCTGTTTTCCTGTGGGTTTGCATAGGTTTTCAGTTGTTCGTGGTCAAATGAGATTTGATGCTTTACACAACATTAACATTAGACGAAAGTGATCTTTAGTAGCAGAACTTCAATATACTATGAACTTGTCAGTTCTCCCTTTGGTTTTACACATTTATGACAACCATTTTAAATTATCAATTTTTATTGTTCTTTGAACTTTGTTTGAAGATGTTTCACGTTTTCAAAACTAATTTGCAAAATTAGATATGTGGTTGTCAAAGTTCATGATTCGTGGGCTGAGTTTCGAGACTCTTACAGGCAACAGGTATCTGTCATTTCCCATGATTGATTTCAAGACCATCATCTTCAACCCCTCCCCATCCCATCTTTCCCCGCTCAGCCACTTCTTCTTTAACTCCATGTGACTTTGAATCCTTTGATGCAGGAAGGGGCAAAACGGTTGCTGGCATTTACTAAAAGAGGGACGGAAACTCATTCAGTAAGTTGCCGATCCTTTTATCTCCTTTTGGTGTTCAACACCTCTTTCTGATTTATATATGTTATCATTGTATTCATAACACATCCCCTCTTCAAAAACTTAATGAACAGTCTTCAAAATAGGCTTTGATGCTTGCAGGAATTTTCCTACAAAAAAGGTGATTATCTCGTATTTGGCTCAGAAACCTGTGGTCTACCTCCCGAAGCATTGGTAGACTGCACAAGCGAATCACTTGGTGGTGGCACTATTCGCATTCCAATGGTAGAAACTTATGTTAGATGTCTGAATCTCTCTGTCAGTGTTGGTATCGCATTGTATGAAGCTGCCAGACAGCTAAACTATGAGCAGCTTAAAATCCCATGTGAAACTTGTATGGAAACAGAACAATCATTCATTGCTGAAGATATTTTTGCTTAATTCGATAGCATTTGTAGTCGAGTGCAATTTCAGCCTCTAAGAGCAGACTTAGAGGTTTTTTGGACAATAATTTATACCACAAGACTCATATTCATGATTGTATTATTGTTCAATCGCATCGTATTGGTAATGAACAATACAAACATTAAAATTTACTGCATTTTGTTTGAAACCAGCTTATGTTGTTGATGTCTTACAAACCCCTAATGATCTTCTATGCAAGTCCAGCGCCTACTTGTTGACAAGATTTGTTAGAAGAAAAGCATCAATGAGATAATTTATGTCGGTCTAATAAATTTTAATAGTGTATATGTTTGTATGTATGAATTCAATTTCAAAATTGATATCAAAATTAATGATTTATTGTATATGAATGTATGCATGGAATTTTATGATTGTGCACACAAAACAGTAGTAGTGGTTTTTTATTTTGTTGAATCGTTACACGTTTTAAAGTTGAGGAGGATAACACGACGTAAATTTTATATTTTATTGACATGAATGAGAATATTTATTTATTTTTACATACCAGGATGATTTAGATCTTAAGGCATATTTTTATACTAGATAAATATTATTTATCAAGTTACATTTGATGGTAATATGAAAAGTTTATCATTAAATTATTTCAACTTTTGTCTGATGATAAAATAGAGACTAATGGAAGACGATCGACGCAGTTTGGTAGGAGTAGTGGGCTCATTTAAGATGTTGTACCCAATAAAAATCTGGGCAGTCTGGTCAAGAGAGTTACAGGATGCCAGAGCATAACTTCATGATTGACAGTCAGAAAAACATTATATATTTAATGTAAATTCAGTCATTGAAAGCAAAGCACATCAATCAAACTATCAAGTAACTTATGCCTAGAAAAATTGGAACCCTTAATCTTAATCCTAATTAATTAAATAAATTTAAGTGATATGGTTTTGAAAATCATCCAAACAACTGTCAACCGTTACAACTGACTTGTACATGTTTTAAATTATAATATGTGTAATAATTAACTAATCTTGATGAGTCTGTTGTCTAACAAGAGAATCTGAGAGAGAGACCTCAATTTAATAGAATTAAGTAGGACTCTTTTCATGTGATGGCTTGTTCTAATGAAGAAACACAACCCCATGCTACATCTTGACCAATTTGTCAGCGGTTAGGCCAAATACTTTGCTGTTTGGCTCTGGCCATGGACCTCCTACAATTCACAAATAATTATTAGTCATATTTCTTTAATGCAATTACAAAAAATAGTTAAATAAATGTAATCGCATATGATCAATTATTATTGATTAATCCTTTCTGTAATTATGTCCGATCAAAGCTTTTTCTCCTTCAAATCTTAATTAATTATAAAACCCACATTCATTCTCCTGTCCAATAATGATTCTGGAACTGCTTATTAATATAAATTTTGAAGAAAAGTTATGTGATAATGATAATTATATATATAACATATGATTAATTAAACCACAAATTAATTAACATGAGAGTTAATATGGCTGCCAGTACTTAAAGTTGAGATTATAATCATTCTTACTATTACAATACCGTTGAATGTTGTTTTTCTTCTTTGGGTGCACGATATTTTGTCAATCATTTGGATCAAGAAAGTTGATCCAATAATTATTCTTTTCTAAGAATTTAACGAGTCATAGTTATTTTTGTGATCATACTCTAAAATATGAAGACAATGCTTATTAGGAGTGATGTATAAGTATTCAGTATATATTCTTTCTTTGAAAACCCCTTGAATAAGAATTCATAAATTTGTAATATGAACTTTTGCTCTGTATATGAAAATTCTTGAGTGTAGATGGTCTACACTAAAAAATTGTAACTGTATAAATCTATAAAAGGTAAAAATTTATTTACTAAAAATTTTTATTTAAAATTAAATTCGTGTATATATATAATTTATTAGCTAATAATTTCACACGTTTTAATTTTCTTAAAAAGAGAACTATTGAAATTTATTATCTTCGATCTAAATATATATCTTCTAATAATTTTTTTTTTTAATTTATTTTGGAGAATAAAATTTCATAGATAATATGTAAATAGTATACAATATAGGAAAATTGTGTTGTGGGGATGTACGGTGTATTTATGGATGACGTGATATCTCGTTGAAGCTTGCCAAGCTTAGATTAAGCAAAAGAAGGAATGATAGGGAATTTTGTGAAGAAAAGTATGGACATCCACTTGACGAAACTATGATGTTTCTTTTTTACTTTCTGATCTCGTAATCACATGGCAGACATGCAAGAGGATCATGGTAGGGTCACCATTTGTCATGCACTTCAGAGCTATCCATCCATGATCAACCCCTCCACTCACATTTTCCACTCCAAAATCATCTTAATAATTAAGAGCAAAGCCATGCATGATTTCTAACAGTATTATTTCATATAATAACACTTGATTATTGTTTGATTTTGATTGAAAATTTGAAATAGATTTTATATATAGTAACTACAAGGAAACTTGGGGCAATCTTTATTGTCATAATTGATGAAATCTTGACATGATCTTGTTTTCAATTTTAAATTCATGTTATTGAAAAGAAAAAAAATTAAATTCATGTCGTGTCAACTTTATTTTGTTCATATATGAAGACAAAAGTTTGGACCGGAAATGCATATATGAACCTAGCTATGAGTTGTAAAAGTCATCAGAAAGGAAGATCACATCAAAGGTTAAAAACTAATGGAGCCTTGCAAGGAAATTAAAACCATCTTTTAACTTTTTTAAATTTTTAATTTAACTTTGAAGTCTTTATTTACTTCTAGTTTAAAAATCAAATTAATTAATAATTGAACGTTAAAACAAAAGTTCGAGTTGATATTCAGTCACGCATATCTATATGACATATAATTAGAATCAATGGCTAAATGTATAAATTCAGAGTATGTCATACTAGCATTTCATACCTTCATGAGTAATATAATGTACTACATATGTAAGTCTTGAATTCTTCGAATTAAATAGACATGCTAAGATTAATTCGAATCACATGAAATTTATGACCAAAAACAAATTTGTATAGGTATAGGACGTTGGCGTAATTAATGAGAACATTACACGACAATACTCTAATCATTCAAATCCTAGCAAGTATTAGCAAAAGAGAAGAACAAGTATCAAGACATTCTTTATTTATCCTTTTCAACACTTGGATACTAAGGACGGAAACAATTAATCTTCAATAGACTTTAGTATAATACAAAATAATATGACTTAATGACCCGATATTTTACATTTTATTGAAATACACATTAACAAATTCCTTAATGAAAAAAACTTCAGTACCCGGAGTGCAACACCAGAATAATATGATTTAATAACTAAAGACAATAAGTCAGAATATTTATAAAGATTTTCCCCATATACGTTTCCTGTATTCTAAGAATATATGTTACCATCAATCAAGTGGTATGGTTTACTGATAATGACTCATAACACAAAATGCACATCTAAATATATGGTAGATTAATTCCTGTATAATAAATTAGTTATACGTTATAAGAAAAATGTATGTTAATTACTGATATGGATAATTGTTCAAAACTCAAAGGACACAGTAACTAAAGCTATAATAAAAAATACAACGTTGCAGATAACAAAGGCCCTACTCATCCCAAAATTTATGATGCGTTTACTTTATTTGAAGGAATCAGAATGATTTGGAATCGGAATGACTTGGAATCGAAATAAAGTATCAGAATCAGAATAAGTTGTTTACTTCAACTGTAGGAATTGAAATCGGAATCAGCAGTATTCCCATTAAACTGTTTACTTTACTTTAAAATTGTTATGCCCGTTTTCTCGACTTGGATAAATGGGCTGGTAAAAGCCCAACAAATATGAACAAAAATGAAGGTCCGGAAGGCCCAACCCTCAAATTGCTACAGCGAGCTCGCAAGCTTGCGTAACGCCAAGACAGCCCGAGCACACTTCCAGTCCACTTCAACATCTATTCAGCTCGCGTGGTTCGACAGGCCAGGAAGCTCACACCAGGTGATACCTTATGCAGTAAGCCACCAGATCTACCTAATTCCCTGATTTTACGACGGTGCCACTTACACAGTTACTAAAGAGCATTTAATGGGACAACTGTGCATTTAATGAAGAGAAAACTTCTCCTGATACATTTAATGCAGGCGTGTGCATTGAAGGAATAATCATTTGTCTTTACAATAAATGCAGTATGTTTTGTTTCAGAATTAGTTGAAATAACCATGATTTGTAACGTGTGTAACACTATTTGATATCTTTCCTTCTTTATAAATAGAAAAGATTTTTACTGTACCAACAAATGAACAACACTAGTATACCGTCACTCTATCGAAATTAATTAGAGTGATCCGTGGATGTAGGCGTACTCACCGAACCACGTAAAAAATCCTTGTGTTTGCGTTCATTCTTCCCCCTCATTTCTTTATTAATTACTACATTACCGTCATTTATCTACCATAACCAACATTCCTCTGTTTTTAATACAACATACCAACTTAAACTTCATTTACTATACATTTATTACAGTTATCACCATTCAATTACCTTAATCGCAGTCTGGGTCATAGAATCTCTGAGTCGATCGTTTTCGGACGTCAACAAAAATTGGAATGGATTAATTATAAATTACAAAAATATCTTTTATTAAAATTATAGATTAATTATAATAGTGTGTAATTTTTTATTATAATATGCAGTTTTTTTTTTTAATATCAAATAAAAAATTGTATATTATAATTTTAAAAAACTGCATATTATTTTAGTAGTCCACTAACCTAATGTACAATTTTTTATTATAATATTAGTTTTTATTTAATGTCAAATAAAAAATTACATATTATTTAAAAAAATCTACATATTATTTTATTTTAATAGTTCATTATGATAATTAATAAATTAGTGATGAAAAATCAACGATGTGTAGTTTTTTATTATAATATATAATTTTTTTTTTAAAATCAAATAAAATAGTTTTTTTTTTTAAAAAAGGGGCATAAGATACTTTTCATATTGAGAAAGTTAATGAAAATAAGATTCTCAAATAGGTTAGGGGAAATGAGATTCTCATTCCACAACCTCAAATTGATGTAGGATCTACACTTTTATTTTCATTACAGAATGAATTTTAAACAAGTAAACACTATCAATTAATTTCATTCCTCATTCATATTACCCAATTTATGAAGTAAACATATCTCTGAATTTACAAACCAAACCGAACCGATCCGAACTCACACTTCTCTCCCTCACTAGTTTACAGCCATACACTTACTTCTGTTCTGTCACTCACATAATATTTATGTATGCATCTTCTTCTTCATCAGATCAATCTTTTGTCACCCACAAACACTAAACACACTATATTCACAAAGAGAGTGATGGAGGTGCTGCTGTTAACGTTGCTCGCCTTGGTCTGGGGCGTCAGCGCCTGCACGCCGTCGGACAAGGCGGCGCTGCTGGAGTTCAGGTCCTCCCTAGACGAACCCTACTTGGGTATCTTCAACACCTGGTCAGGCGACAAATGCTGCGCGTGGTACGGTGTCAGCTGCGACCCCACCACTCAACGTGTCACCGATATCTCTCTCCGAGGTGAATCGGAGGACCCCATCTTCGAAAAAGCAGGCCGGTCCGGCTACATGACAGGCTCCATCAACCCGGCCATCTGCCAGCTCGACCGTCTCAGCAATCTAGTCATTGCCGACTGGAAAGGAATCTCCGGCCAGCTGCCGCCGTGTTTGACGTCGATTTCCTCTCTACGCGTTTTGGATGTTGTAGGTAATAAAATATCTGGACACATCCCGGAAAATATCGGAAATCTTCAAAAACTCACCGTTTTGAACCTGGCCGATAATGCCATTTCTGGTGGTTTACCCGGATCTTTGGTTCAGCTTTCGAGTTTGAAGCATTTAGATTTGAGTAATAACCAACTTTCCGGTCAAATCCCACAAGATTTCGGGAAACTGAAAATGCTGAGTCGTGCTTTGCTAGCACGAAACAAGCTAACCGGGTCCATACGGGCTTCTATCGGGAACTTGTATCGCCTTGCGGATTTGGATTTGTCCATGAACCGACTCTCCGGTTCGGTTCCGGAGCAGTTAGGGAAAATGCGGGTGTTGTCAACTCTTAATTTGGATAGCAACTCGTTATCGGGTCAAATACCACCCGCATTGTTGAGCAACATGGGTATGGGTATCCTAAACTTGAGCCGAAACTCGTTGAAGGGTAATATACCGGATGTTTTCAACTCCAAGTCCTACTTTATGGCATTGGATCTGTCTTACAACAATTTGAAAGGTCCGGTGCCTGGTTCGCTCTCATCAGCGGCCTATGTCGGACATCTTGACTTGAGTCATAACCATCTTTGTGGGGCTATACCCATCGGATCGCCGTTCGATCACCTTGAAGCATCGTCATTTGTTAACAACGATTGCTTATGTGGCAACCCATTGAGGACTTGTTGGTCAAATCCACTGGTAATATCGGCTAAATCATTGATTTCCGTTCGTGTTTCCCATGTACTATTTACTTGACATCATGTTTAAACTTGTAAGAGTGAATGTAAGTGTTGTTCTTGTGCGTAACGTTTTCTAATTTATAAATATATTATTTGCATTTGTAATGTTAGCTTCTCGTGACATGCTTTAATAATATCCACTTTACATTAATAAATTTTGTATTAAATTATATAAATTTAATGTTTGATCTCCCATACATGTATATATGAAAGCTTTTATAATAGGTATATCTAATTTTAAAAAGTAAAAATCAATCAATTAATTCATTATATTTTTTATTAAAATAAATTTTGTCTTTTAAATCAAATATATTTAATTATAAAAGTATTATATATACATATTATATTGGAATTAAACAGTGATCTAACATATGCAACGGCAACATGCATGCACGTGAAACAAAGTATAAGCTCGATAGAGATTTTATATGCGATGATATAGCAAAAGCAAGTACTTTATATTATTTCTAAGATTAATATACTCCTAGTGGTTTCTTTTTGGGATGGTGAAAATTTTTAAATCCTCGAGGGTGATACATAATTGCACTTATGCTTTAGATTGTAAATTCAAATGTGTTTTTCTTTCTTACAATTATGAGCTCCAATCCCCCCCCTTTTTTTTTTTTTCAACCCTTGAATTAACAAAGAAGTAAAGAGAAATTGCTAAGATACAAAACTCTATATCATGAAAATTGAAATGGGAGCATGATAATTTAGAAGGTAGTTAATTCTGAGTTGAAATGGACAAACAATGGAGGTGGGATGCACGTAATAAACAAACCTAATTAATGTTTTATTTGTTTTTCTCTTCATGGGTCGGTGTCGGTGCACAGGCCATAGCCTCTATCTCTATTGAAAAGACCAGGTTGGATTATGTGTTGATCCGCTGGTTAAAACAGAAACCGAAGAGCGGTTTAGATCTACTCATAATATGATGAATTGGGTACTAATCACACCTCTTCGGAAAATAGAAATCTAGGTTTAAATCCTTTTCCACAACTCAAAAAAATATCTTTCCATCTAATGGATTTTGATAAAATTAAATTTTAATTAGATTGGATGCTGTACAAAATTTCAAACTCCATGCAAGGTACAATTCTAAATAAATTATTGTTAGTATCAGCTAACAATAATTTATTACAAATAGCAAGATAAGGATGAACCCACACCCTCTTTTTTTTTTTTTTTTAACTTGAACCCACACTTTTCTTGTTTGCATTTATAATTCTTAAAAATGTTGTTAGCATTTATGATATTTAATTATATGTTGGAGTAAAAACAGAGGTCAACAGACCAATACAGCGAATGCATGCATGTTCTCGCGGTCCCACTTCACTGATACCCACCCACTGACCCACATTTATTTTAGTAGAGATGTTGCCAGTCCTTCACATGTCCCTTTGCTGCAAACTAGCAAAGTAGGTGTTGTTTTGCTATAACGCACATCACAACGCTCCGCATACTGGACACAACCTATCGTCAATAAATACTCTAAATTTATAAAAATATCGAAAATATTAAAAAAATTGAAATATTGACATCATTATCTCAAAATATAAAAAATATATGAAATATTCGAGTATCTAATAAATATTTACTTTCTTGCTTAATATATAACCAAGGTATATAACTCCTCTAGTACAGAAACAAACTCAACAAATGAATTTTTATCTTTTAGCAATTTATATTTTTTATGGGTGTTTACACTAATGAATTTTAAATTATACGTAATAATTTATAAATATTTCTTACATTTGAAAACAATAATTCAACAAAAATCAATAATTTATAATAATAGTTAAAAGCTCAAATAAATAAATAAAAACTCGATTATCTATTCAATAACTTACCCGTATGGTAGCAAAAACATGCAGTTATCTGATTATCGAAACCATAATTGGAGGACGACCGATGCTTCAATTAGTAACAGACCGTGCAGCGTGTTAGTGGTCCCTCAATAAATTCACCAACCGGGACTTACTCTGAATCACATATCTCCCTGCTTGTTAGCAGTTTATCTGATAACTGATATGCCAAGCAGGTCCTGTCAATTGTTTTGACTCAAAATTTAAGTCACACACCTACCAGATGTTAAAGCATTAGCACAGATATTGCAAGCTCTAAATGGTTAAAGAATCCTAAGTTGGGTACTCAGATTCATCTTCAAAAAATTACCTTGGCTCATCAAAATGTGCTATGGTCCTACTTTTGATAAACTGACACATGCAACAGCAAGTAGAGGAAGAGATAAATTGCATTATATTCTAATGAGTTGTGGAGCCAACTAAACAATAATTTTGCATGTACCAATGCAAACCTGCTCTGATCAAGAAGTGAAATGTAGTTATTTATTTGCATTATTTAAATTTGAAGGTAAGTACCACAGAAAAGGAATATCAATCTTGTCTTTTCTAAGAGAACAAAACATGTGGTCGAACAACCAGTGTTCCAAAAAAAAACATGTGGCTGAACAACCCGCTCTTTCACTAGTTAACGTATTGTCAGATTACTTATAACTGAAGTATAATTGGTTTTAGTAGAAATTGTACAAAACCTGTCTTCCAGCATCTAAGGAACCAAAATATGTAAATCTACCATTTCACCCGATTATAAAGCTTGATTGTTGAAGGGCAGTTTTGGAAAGAATGTGCAAAGTACAAAACAAATTGGCAAGTTCAAGGTGAGATGAAAGTTGAAACTCTATTATTGTGTAAGAATTGATACAACTGACGGAACAGAAATAGCTGAAATCACCAATGATAGGATAGGTACGAAGCGGATACAATGCAGCTGCTTCTTTAATTAATACGCACGTACCTGTTTATGGGTATGTAAGATGACAAGCGATCATGTGCCGAGATGGATGTGAGCTGAGGTTGAGCACAGCCTCATATGATCTACAATTACAAGGGGAAAGGGCAAAAAAAAAGAGAGATACATACGACAAGCAATGATGTATAATTATCCTTACATACGACCGGAGTAGAAATCAGGATGCCAACTTAATCTTCAAACGAATCATTTGCATAAGCTGATAAAGTGAGAAAAATTAAAAACTTGATAGGAAGACAAATTTCTCCTCCAGTGTCTAGTTCCTACCTGATAGCTGCATAATTGTGTTGCATAGGAGAATTTCCAATCAGTTTACACAGGTGCTCAACATAAAACAAAACCTAGAGAATGCTACAAATTAGATCAGCCTCTGGACTATCTGCCTACCATGCACCTTTGTAACCCAAGAAATCAAAAACAGCAGTGTAGTAGTCACTAATAAATAACAGTGAATTAACCACACAATGTAAAATTTTAATATAACTTATCCTACAATAAGTAATTAAAACATGATGCAGTAGTAGTTGTGGCATGTTAAGTCATTTGTAGATGCTTGAAGGATTATGCATAGTAGTTGAACGATTACTCTTATTCCACCAATTTTATAATGTTTATAATGTTTACAATTGTGGTTGACTTAAGACTAAGAAGTACTTAGATGAAATTAAATATCAAACACACTGCAATATTATTGACAATATTCAACTTCAAACTCAAAACAGGTCACATTTCAGATTCAAATCCAATATTCCAAAAACCCTCAGGAGTCAGAGGAGGGATATACTTATATCGATGCCTAGAAACACCCTCATGATGTTCACAGCGGAGGTTTTGCTTTTTACCATCATTGTTCTGACCTCCATTATCGGGAAGAACGGCATCATAGAATTTCTTGCATTGCTTACATTCAACTCCTTTCAAATTTTCCCGCTCAGCTTTCTTTCTTACAGGTTCCACATACTTGAAACCTCTTTTTCCAGCCATCGGACCTGGCATCTGCTGCTTTTGAGGACCAGAATCAACATTCATATCCTGTGTTTCGTCATCTGAATTATCAACATTCATGTCATTCAGAGCTGCAACTGGAAGATCGTTAACTTCTTCCTTCATGGCTTTATTCAAGTTTCCCCTGATGTTCTCCAAGGGAGTATTAAGAAAATCATCATGAGGGTCAGCAACACCTGGGGGTTGATGAGACCTAGTATCTCTCCAAGACGATGCAGGCCGCTTTGAACCAGCTGCTGGGGCAGACTTCATATTTGAGGGACACTTTGGTGCAACAAAAATCTTGGGAGTAGAAGAGTGGAAACTCGAGTTCTGATTTGATTCGACTCCCGTCTCATCATCCAGGTCATCACTAAAATTTATTTCAAGCTTCACTTTACTTGTGTCACAATCAGTCGCAGAAATATTATTTGAATTTTTGTCGTCAAGGTCTGCAACTCCAGAACACAGAAAAACTGTTAGAACTGAGCATAGTAGCAGATGCAATCCCGATGCTCATCTGGCCTGGGGTTAGCAGTTCAATTCAAGTATAATCATCAATTTGATCAAAACCAGGACATATCTATGCAAACCCAATCTGAATCATAATAATGCTTAACTGTCCATTGTACGAGGAATGCCAAAAGTAACAAAAGCAACCGAAAAATTCTTACCAGGAGAAGTTGTTGGCTTCTGATGATGCCCCAATAAATCACTTTCATCTTCTAATTTGTAGTGGGGAAGCATATTGTCCGTTGTAAGACCAAACTTCATGCAGAGATAATTGTATTGAGATTTCAGCCTCTTGTAAGCATCTATAGTATCCCTTTTTTTCTTCTTCTCAGCCATTAACTCAGCGGTTTTCAGTTCAATCTGTTGAAGTAACTTTTTATTCATATCCCTTCCCCCAGCTGACTCATCGCTTCTTTCTCTGAGATCCATCTGTAGCTTAATAATATTTTCCTCCAAAACGTCTACTTTACCAAGCAGTTTCTTCTCTTTTTCACATTCCTCCATTTGCTGTTGACACTTGAGCACCTCAAAGGAGTTCAAATCAACATTTTGAAGCAACTGTTCCTGCAATTTTCTTCCCTCTGCAACTTCTTCTGTCTTTTTCCTGACCTCCTCTTGCAGTCTCCTGACGTTCTCTTCCAACCCCTCCAACTTAGCTGCAACTAATTTCTTCTCGTGTTTTTGATCAGTCAGTAGCTGTCTACTATTTGAAGCATCCAACATTAGCATTTCATTTTTTCGCACCAGATCCTCTGTCGACTCATTTCTCCTAGCTATTTCTTCATTCTTTTGTCTGACCTCCTGCTGGAGCTCATCAAACTTTTTCTTCCAACCATTCAGTTCAGTTACAAGTTCGGTTTTCTTTTCTTCCTGTTCTTTTACTTGTTTCTCTTTAGCCACTAATGCAGACGCTTTTGACTGAACTAAATGGAGTAATTTATTCTGCAACTCCATTCCCTCATCAACTTCTTTAGACTTCTCTATAAGCTCCCGCTGAAGCTCATTAATCTTGAATTGCTGACTTTCTAGTTTGGCAAGTAGTTGACTCGTCTTCTCATCTTGCACCTTCGTTGGTGTCACCTTGTCCAGCCTGAGAGACTGGTTCTCTTCAAGAACCTGCTGCTTTTCTAGCCGAAGCTGTTTTATTTCAAGCAAGAGATCATTTTCCTTTTCTTTCCACACATCTTCCGCATCTTTTCGCGCCTCAGAATAAATTTTCTGCAAGCTTTTTGATTTTGCTTGAAAATTTGGGTAGATTTGGCTGCAGAAAATGTACTCTATCTGCGAAATCCTGTCTTTCGCTTCCTGAATCGTGGCAACCAGTATAGTACTAAGCCCAGAAATGTACTTCGCATCAAAGTTGTCACCAGGACACCCTAGCTTTGGAGAATTTTGAAGTTCCCCCTCCATATCTAAAATCAAGAAAAACAAACCACTCCCAGGTGTAAATTAACCAATGCATTGACGCCATTGGATTTTAACAAAACAGTGTCCAAGTATCATATCATCCATCTAGTATCATTGAGTATAGTAAGTAGCCATATAAAATAAACCCAAATTGAGACTTTCAACTACAATTCATATCTAACACCTCTATCCATAATCACTTCCCTAGCTTTTGAGACAAAAAGATTACATTAGCTTCAAAGTTTCTAATCAACTATAACTTCACAGGACTACATATTAAAAAACCAGAAACTACTTTACGCCTAATTGCACTAATGAAACCTGCAAATGCACAAATTGCTGTAAACACAATTCACTATATCTATAAGCTAAAACAGACTTAATTGTAGCACCAGAATAGGAAAAAACCTCGAAAACTGCAGCACAATATTGTCAAAATTCACAAGCAAAACCTAATTTGCACAAGCTGCCTATCAATGACAACAACTGAACTCAAATTGCAATGTAGATAAAACCAGGTAGACACAATCAAACAAGAGAGCTTTATCTAATCCAATCATACATTCAAATAAAAAAAACACAATTTTTTCGAGCTGATATCGAACAAGAGAGAGCTCAACGGTTGAATATTGCAATTACATGTATATAAAAAAGCAATATATAGAGATGATCTACGACCATATGAAAATGAAACCGATTTCTCAAAATGAGAAAGAGAGATGGCTTACGCATTCGTCGAACAAACCTCTCTCGGAGTCTCGATCGTCTTCTTCTAGTTTTGATAAAATTCCCGCCGATTTTGTAATTTGTAGCTTTTACAAAGCAACTTCCCGGGCAAGCTTCTCGTCGTGTGTTGTGGATTGAAGTGGGCCGGACCTATTAACAATCCATTTTTGCTGGGCTTCCTATTGGGCCTGATAAACACACCCCAGGTCCAGTCAGTATATCATTCTAGGATTTTGCATTATTTTATCAACAATGATCGATGTATTCTTATTCACATTCATGATAAAGGTTTGAATTCCCAACACCTATTTATTAGTATATATTGGGAGTTTTCTCTTATTATAGGAGTAAATATCTCTTGGTGTTATAGTGAATGACCTTTTAATTCGCCCATGTAAATAACCTTAGTAGGTTTTAACAAATTCCTTACTATTGTGTTAGACTGTCTAATAAGAACTCGGTTTTGGTTACTTTAATTGTGGAAATATTTTAGACCATTTACACTAATTATTTTAATTGTGAAAGTTTTTAGACTTTTATTAATATATATAAGAAGTTTTCTCTTTAGTTATAGGAAGAAACCTTCAAATGTTGTAGATAATGGATTTCTAACTCCATAGAGTCCCTGATAAGAAATTTATCTATTATGCGATACTTGGTTAAAGAAAGTCAAGGTGAAGAATAAAATCAAAATTGCAGGAGAGTTAATTTATTAGAAAACGTTAAAGTAAGACTGTGGTAATCATATCTAGTTGTAGTGACGCCATCTCTTCAAGTATATTATATGTGACAATCTACTCTGTTGGTTGATGGGCATAGCTAACAATACGTATGTAACATCATTAGGACTTGTATTGCTTAATCTAATTTTCATGTATAATTGTGTTAATGCGCTGGTTTTTTAGTGGTTGACTTGTCAGATGTTATGGCCATATTAATATATTTGACAGCTTTATCGTTATCCCTTCGTAATTTTATTTTATCGGTAAATTAGAATCTGCATTGGATTTAAAAACAAACAACATATATCAGATATTAAACTAAGCAAATTTGAGGACCAGAATCAACATTCATATCCTGTTTTTCGTCATCTGAATTATCAACATTCTTGTCTTTCAGAGCTGCAACTGGAAGATCGTGAACTTCTTCCTTCATGGCTTTATTCAAGTTTCCCCCGATATTCTCCAAGGGAGTACCAAGAAAATCGTCATGATGGTCAGCACCACTTGGAGATTGACGAGAGCTAGCATCTCGCCAAGATGATGCAGGCCGCTTTGAACCCGCTGCTGGGGCAGACTTCACATTTGAGGGACACTTTGGTGCAACAATAATCTTGGAAGTAGGAAAGTGGAAACTTGAGGTCTGATTTGATTTGACTCCCTTCTCATCATCCGAGTCATCACTAAAATTCATTTCAAGCTTCACTTTACTCGTGTCACAATCAATCGCACAGGTATTTGAATTTTTGTCTTCAAGGTCTGCAACACCAGAACACAGAAAAACTATTAGAACTGAGCTGGACTGGGGTTAGTAGTTCAATTCAAGTATAATCATCAATTTGACCCAAGCCAGGACATATCTATGCAAACCCCATCTGAATAAGAATAATGCTTAAGTGTCCATTGTACAAGGAATGCCAAAAGTAACGAAAGCAGCCAAAAAATTGTTACCAGGAGAAGTTATTGGCTTCAGATGATGCCCTAATAAATCAGTTTCATCTTCTAATTTGTTTTGGCGAAGTATATTCTCTGCTGTAAGATCAAACTTCATGCGAAGAAAATTGTATTGAGATTTCAGCTTCTTGTAAGCATCTATAAGATCCCGTTTTTTCTTCTTCTCAGCCATGAACTCAGCGGTTTTCAGTTCAATCTGTTGGAGTAACTTTTTATTCGTATCCCTTCCTTTAGCTGACTCGTCTCTTCTTTCTCTGAGATCCATCTGTAGCTCAATAATATTCTCCTCCAAAACGTTTACTTTACCCAGAAGCAGTTTCTTCTCTTCTTCACACTCCTCCATTTGCTGTTGATACTTCAGCATATCAAAGGAGTTCAAATCAAAGTTTTGAAGCAATTCTTCCTGCAATTTTCTTCCCTCTGCAACTTCTTCTGTCTTTTTCCTGACCTCCTCTTGCAGTCTACTGACATTCTCTTCCAAACCCTCCAATTTAGCAGCAAGTAATTCGTTCTCGTGTTTTTGATCAGTCACTAGCTGTCTAGTATTCGAAATATCCAACATTAGCATTTCATTTTTTTGCACTAGATCCTCTATCAATTCATTTCTCCTCGCTATTTCTTCATTCTTTTGTCTGATCTCCTGTTGGAGCTCATTAAACAATTTCTTCCAACCATTCAGTGCAGCTACAAGTTTGGTGTTCATTTCTTCCTGTTGGTTTACTTGTTTCTCTTTATCCACTACTACGGACGCTTTCGACTGAACTAAATGGAGTAATTTATTCTGCAACTCCATTCCCTCATCAACTTCTTTAGACTTCTCTATAAGCTCCCGCTGAAGCTCATTAATCTTGAATTGCTGACTTTCTAGTTTGGCAAGTAGTTGATTCGTCTTCTCATCTTGCACCTTCGTTGGTGTCACCTTGTCCAGCCTGAGAGACTGGTTCTCTTCAAGAACCTGCTGCTTTTCCAGGCGAAGCTGTTTTATTTCAAGTAGGAGATCATTTTCCTTTTCTTTCCACACATCCTCTTCATCTTTTCCCGCCTCAGAATAAATTTTCTGCAAGCTTTTTGATTGCGCTTGAAAACTTGGGTAGATTTGGCTGCAGAAAATGTACTCTATCTGAGAAATCCTGTCTTTTGCTTCCTGAATTGTGGCAACCAGTATAGTACTAAGCCCAGATATGTACTTCGCATCAAAGTTGTCACCAGGACACCATAGTTTCGGAGAATTTTGAAGGTTCCCCTCCATATCTAAAATCAAGAAAAACAAACAGTACCCAGGTGTAAATTAACCAATGCATTGAAGTCATTGGATTTCAACAAAAAAGTGTCCAAGTATCATATCATCTATCTAGTATCATTGAGTATAGTAAGCAACCATATAAAATAAACCCAAACTGAGACTTTCAACTACAATTCATATCTAACACCTCTATCCATAATCACTTCCCTAGCTTTTGAGACAAGAAAATTACATTAGCTTCAAAGTTTCAACTCAACTATAACTTCACAGGACTATATATTACAAAACCAGAAACTAATTTACGCCTAATTGCACTAACGAAACCTGCAGATCCACAAATTGCTGTAAACACAATTCACTATATCTATAAGCTAAAATAGACCCAATTATAGTACCAGAATCGGAAAAAACCATGAAAACTGCAGCACAAAATCGTCAAAATTCACAAGCAAACCCTAATTTTCCCAATCTGCCTATCAATCAATAACAACAACTGAACCCAAATTGCAATGTAGATAAAACCAGGTAGATACAATCAAACAAGAGAGCTTTATTTAATCCAATCATACATTCAAATAAAACAAACTCAATTTTCAAGCTGATATCGAACGATAGAGAGCTCAACAGTTGAATATTGAAAGTGCACGTATTTAAAAAAAAAAAAAAATGCAATATAGAGATGATCTACGAGTATATGAAAATGAAATCGATTTCTCGAGAAACAAACAGAAAATGAGAGAGAGAGAGAGAGAGAGAGATGGCTTACGCAGTTACGCATTCGTCGAACAAACCTCTCTCGGAGTCTCGATCGTCGTCTTCTAGTTTTGATAAATTCCCGCCGATTTTGTAATTTGTAGCTTTTACAAAGCAACTTCCCGGGCAAGCTTCTCGCCATGTGTTGTGGGCTGTAGTGGGCCGGACCCATTAATAATCTATGTTAGCTGGACTTCCTATTGGGCAGGATAAACATACATCAGGTCCACTCAGTATTTCGTTCTACGATTCTTCATTTTTCATAAATAATAGTCGATGTATATCCATTCACGTCCATGATAAAGATTTAAATTCCTAATACCTATTTATTAGTATAAGTTCTCATATGATTTCGATTAGTATCAATCACCTTAAGTTAACATCTTCTAGGTTTAGTTCGTTCAACTGTGAAAGTTTTTGGACTTGCATATGATTTCGGATTAACTATTGATTCACTTCAACTAGCCCCATAACCAAAGATTGAGGACAAACCAAAAATTGAGAAAAACCAAAAGGCGTAACGCTAGAAATATCACTTCAATTTCTACTCATGCTTTAATCAGGTTCAAAGAAATTTATTTACACACACCGTCGTGAACGATAGCCAAATTGGTCTAATTAAGAACTTGAAACAAAACGACCAATGTTGCTTGGCAAATGTAATGACACAAACTTGCAAAGTTCCAACACTCATATCCCGTTTAAAATCGGGAAATTTGACTTGATTATTGTTCATGTCCAATTTATAAGCGAAAGAACGGGCAGACCAGGAAGCAAATGCCATCACAAAACAAACAATTTGATGCATCCATGAAGAATCAGATATCTTAAACAAGACTAAATGCATAAATCAAAGTAAGTTCTCAACATACTTTGTCATCCAAAGATGTTCCTAAAACGAAGACAAAATGGAAACAAAAATGTAAATCAAAATATAACCAATATTTTAACTTCTTTAACTAAGCAGAAACTCAATCTTCCTCCTCGTCAATGACCCTTGTCCCGAGTCCCTTGAATCCTTCGGGCGAAAGTTCAGAAACAGTGACAAGAGAGTAGAATTCTTCTTTTGCATCCTCCTCGTCGTTTCTCTTTCTGGCGATTCTGACACGGACTCGCCTTGGAACGCTGCGAATTCCACGGCTCCAAACATGTTTGTTGAGCTTAACGTCAACTCTCACATCTGTTGTTCCCATAGCCTTTTGGGCAAACTTCCTGATCTCTTTTATGGCTTTAGGGGCCTTCTTCTTGAAGGTGCTGCAAACAATTTAAAAACCATAATTATGCAGAATCCAACAACATTCATTGAATCAAACAGACTGGGGCAAAGTTGAAGTCATTTGTTTGCACAATATAACTCAGACGTTCAAGCTCCAGGCAATCACCAATTATTAAAATGGTTCCTAAAACACGTTGAGTAAGTCCATAAAACTAAACTAGAACAGATAATTCATATATCGGTCCATGCGCCAACAACATCCCAAATACCAAATACCGTTCCCCTCGGAGCTTGCACAGATAAACACAACAGAAACACGAAACAAATATGAATAACTCAGAGTTACACCATTGTACCACAAGACAAATGAGTTTGGAAAAATCACAAATTCTAGTTCATAAAGCACAACCCTTTACACAAAAGATAAAGATTCATTCATAAAAAGGGGCATATACCACTACAGAATAACCAATAAACCAATATCACAGTATGCCGCAACAAATCAAAAGAACCTTATATAATTAATTTTGCTAGTCATAAATGTATTACAAGATGTCAACTCATTTGTTGTTTTACTTGCCAAAATCCAAGTTTTCTTTACCACACAATGTTTTCTTCAAATACTTGATATTTCATCAAATAACTCACTAGAGTCATACAAGAGCGAAACCAAGTACACAGCACATGAAACACTACCAGAAAGTTGACATATTTCAATAATATAAAAGATTCTCACAAACAAACACTAATCACTACAAGCAAAAACAGCGATTTCTATATCAGAGTACAGGTAACCAATCATCAATCAAATCACACAAGGTTTCAACAAGTAAAGCAAATTCAACACAACACAATACAGAGAGATTATAGCTTCAGCTCCCTTGGACGAGATCTAGACCAATCACTATTCGACTGTGTATCTATCTATCAACCTATCTAGGTATGCGAATACAAAAAGTGAATATATACCAGCCATGAAGTCTCTTGTGTAAGTTAATGGTGTACTCGCGAGTCACAACCTCCTCCTTCCTGCCTTTGCTGCCCTTCTCCACCATTTTCGGTCTCTGATCTCTCTCCCTCTCTCTCTCTCTCTTCTACCACCTTCTCCTTCGCCCTGGTGTGCGGCAGCTTCTAAAGCAAACCCTCGCCTCCCAAACTGCGATTAATATAGGGTATCTCTCTTTTATCATATAATCACCCTCCCTTTTCCACAAATTTACCAACATGCCTTCCTGCTCGAGGCTATTTTTGTCATTTTAGGATTTTTTTTTCACTTTTTTTTGTGTATTTGTGATGCATATTACTATACTAATTTTATATTTTTAATTTTTGTTTAAAAATTTTATTTTCCTATACGTTAACTACAATGAAGATAGATAATTGTAGGTTTTATTATCTTCTGTTTAACAAATAAGGTTTATGAAATTCTTAAAAATAAAAAATAAAACATAATAATTTCATTTGATTTTTTTTTATCAAAACTCTAAATAACAATATGAGATTAGTGTAATAACATATTGTTTATACTTGTAGTATTTAAATTATAAATTTAAGTCATGTCTTTTTTCTCCAAACTCAAAATCAATGGTAAATGTTAAAAAAAGAACTCAGGACAAGATGCACATGTTAGTATTGGTATAGTTGATTATGTACAGGGATTCAAAGTCTCAATATTTGTAAGAACTTCTTGTAGATATTACTTATTATGGTAATTGATATTCAAGTTCCATATAAAGTGTTTGATCTCAGTATTTCCCTACCCAAAGCTAACCAATTCTGTATTAGACATCAAAACAAAAAAGAAAGTTTACCATAGAAAGGCCAAGCTCAGATAAATTCGGATAGCAACTACAACAAATAGTTGGGCTCCATTTAAAACTTGAAGCCCAATTCTGACCCAACTCTCTTTAATCAAAGTTGGGCTGGCGCCGAGGCCCAAATCAACGCTTCCCTTCTTCTCCTTCTTCCTTCAGTACAGGGTTCTTCAAGCAAAATTCAGCCCCGGTGCTGCAAAAAAAGATCGTAAAAAGATGGTAAATTTCCACTCATAAACTTGTTTTCTTGCTCAACCTGACCTACCCAGATAATAAGATTGGATCTTCATTTTATTTCTTTTTTCTTTTCATTGATATTAGTCGTTCTTTGATTGCAAGTAGTGTTTTTTTGTGTGTGTTTTTACAGTCAGGAAGAAAAGAAACAGTTTTGGATTTGGCAAAGTTTGTAGACAAGGGTGTTCAAGTCAAACTCACTGGTGGCAGACAAGGTCTAGTACTGTTACTTCACTCTTTTATTGCCTTTTTTTTGGGTTTAATATGGTTAATGTATTGTTAATTTGTTACTTAGTTCAAGCTTAAACTTTGTGTTGAATTGTATTAGCTAAAACCTCTTCAAACAGAAAGAAACTTGTGTGTGTGTGTGTGTGTGAACATGTTTGATTAGTTTGTGTGTGTGTGTGTGTGTGTGTGTGTAAACATGTTTGATTGTCAAAAAATCAAGATACGCAGAAAGAGTAAGTAGGTCGTTGAGACTATATATACCTTATGTGCAATGCTGTAATTTCAATTTATCTTGAATTGGTTTGCATCAGCTTGTGTTTTGATGTTGGTTTTTGTGAGTGTTGAAACTTAAGTTTGTCGTTCCTAAGTTGAGGGTCTTTTAGTGGAACTATATTGTTCTTGTTTTTTTGTCGGTTTAGTGGAATGACATGACTTTTTTCATTTCTTGTGAGGTTACAGTGACGGGGACTCTGAAAGGATATGATCAGCTGCTAAATCTTGTACTAGATGAAGCTATAGAGTTTTTGAGAGGTAGTCATGATTATGGCATCTGTTTATATTTGTGTGGTTTTATTCTAATATGGAACTACAGTTATCTAGTTTTGGTTTTGTCTCGATCCTCTCTGTGTTCATTGATACCAATAAAAGCATTGTGTTTGATACAGTTGCTTTTAAAAGAATAATGGATTTACCATATCTTGCTGTCTTATTATCTTGCTATTGTGTACGAACATGTTAGTCTTTGCTCATATAAATCATCATATGTCTCAAAAATCCTAACTGAAAAGATAGCTAAAATATTCATTATGCGTTTTAGAATACTATCAGGTGGCAGTAGTCTTGCATGCCTTTTATGTTTGAATGATGGAATCGAAACTTCTCCTAACAGTTGCTCAAAAGCCCTAAGATTTATTTATACGGCAGAAATAATGAATTAGTCTATATGCTTATATTCTGCCCTCTGTGAATATGTGATTGTGGATTTGTGTACTAAGCAGTAACACCAGGTGAAGGACAACGAGCTAATTGAGTGGTATACCTGTTGTGATAAAAAGAAAAGAAAGACACTGCACTTTGAATGTGTTTTTCATTGATCCAGCATTCTGATTAGGCAGTCTTCATTTCTAGTTGTAGCTGATATATTGTCAACTATTTTGGCAAACGGATGTTTGAATGGGTGTTTGATAGATCATAGTCGGTAAAATGGATCATAAAGTTGATCGTGCTCCAAAACCATTTGTTTCTATGTGTTACTTCGATTACTATGAACAATTATTTTTTACTATGATGGAATTTAATCACCGTATAAATTTGCCTTCTTTTTGCTTCTGAAATTCTCTTTTGACGAGGGTTTATATGGAAATGCTTTTGGTATTTGCAAGTAACTCTAGATTTGTCAAACCCCTAGAAAATTCTTTCGATATCATTTTCGTAAAGTATAGCTATTGAGTATTGACCTGGGAATTGTTAAAACGTGCTGCAGATCCTGATGATCCGTTGAAGACTACTGATCAGACCAGGCGACTCGGCCTAGTAGTATGTTTCTTCTTTTTCCTTTCCCTAGGTTTGAGTACTTTTATAGTTTTATTTAATATACTTGTCTAGAGAAGGGGGCAACTGGTGCATGGGTTTCGAACTTGGACAGGAGTTTGTAAATGTAATGGGGCATAGTGTGTCATTGCTCGATCTATTGGTCAATTATCTACGAATCAATTTGGCATGCTTTTTTTTGTAAATAATCCTTGGCAAATACTATCTAAAAAAAAATCTGTAACGTAAATTTTTTTCGCAGTTCTACAGCTTATCGGCAGTTGTAACTATGAAAAGTCCTATACCAAAGTGATCATGTCCTATCTCATTCTCATATTATATGGTCGATCTATAATTCTGATATTTTATTGACAAAGTCAACACACTACACTTTCATAGGATTTGTAATCTTGTGTAATACCAAATATTAACTAGGAAACAATAGAAAAATTTTCTCATATTGACAACAACTTGACAGCGCGTTATCTTGTTACAGGTATGTAGGGGAACCGCTGTGATGCTCGTGTCACCAACTGATGGCACAGACGAGATTGCCAACCCTTTCACCCAACCAGATGGAGCATAATGTAACTTCAATCTCTTTTCCTTTCCAAATTGCTGACTTTAATCACTATGCTGCCCTTGTCTATCTCTTCGCCAACTTTATGAGATTGGTTTTGATCTACTCTTAGCATTTGTATCTTACTATTTATGAACTAAACCAATAAAATTGTAGGTTTGCAATGTTATTTTTCTATCGATGCTTGTGGCAATACAACTTCATGTGGGATTTCAGTCCTCTTGTATTTTATGTAGACTTGAGCTCCCATCATGTCAAAAAGCTTCATTGAATGAGAAATCATTGCATTATGCCTAGCTGACATTATCTATTAGTTGGACAAAAACACCAGTGCTGATTTCTCCCTGATATCATCTATGAATGATTTGGTGCAATTCATAATGAAGAACATTTTTTGTAGCTTTTACACATGCCTAAGAATTAGATGTAATTGCCCATCTGTATTGTAATCCAATCATAGCCTATTTGATCTAATCCAATAATTTATCAAATGTGGCCTTTAATTTTCACTATCATACTTCAACAGACAGCATAGTGACGAATCACATTATGTTCTGAATAATCATTGATACGTATTAATAATTGTTAGACTCGAAAGTTTATTTCTTAAGTTCGTTTCTTTTCGTGGACGGGAGGGATTGCTGCAAAATAATTGACAGTGAAGAATACAAATACAATTTATAGGCAAAGGTAAGGGGCACATTTGCAATAATTTATATATGATATTTTTTATGGTAAGCTAATAATTTATATATGCATCTAAAAGGGTGTTTCAAGTTGGCGAAGGATTCTGTCTTGATGCTCACTTTAGGTCCATTGACAGCTGGTTTTTTTGCAATTAAGAATTGTTGTGTGCAACTCTTCTGTGCCTAATTTTCTAGACATTTACTTCATTACTTTCTTTCTTGGAAAAATAAAAGTAAGCGGAATTCATTGATCTGATTTATTGTTGGGTTAAAATATAATATTTTGATGGGAATTAAGGTGCTAAGTTTCTCATATTTACAATGATGAAATTATACATTCGGTTCCTGTTCTATTGCTTCAACTCTTAAAGTTGTGACCCTTTTTAAGGGTTTATAAACTTATTTTTCGGATTAAAACTGTCAAAAACTTTTTCATTTCAAAAGTATAGCTGTCGACGTTGAAATCCAGTCGACGAGAATTCAATGTCCAATACCTGCAATCAATATGAAAAAACACAAAAATCGAGAAGAAACAATAAATGACCAAGATCAACACAAGAATAATAAGGGATTTTTAACGTGGTTCATTTTAACGTGGTTCAGCCAGTATGCCTACGTCCACAGCTGTCTCTCTCAAATTCTGCAGAGTGACAGTATAGTATTAATTGTGTCGTCCCTTTTACAATGGTTTCAGCCTCTATTTATAGAGGAAGAGTTGTTACAGATTAGGAAGCATCAAAATAGGAAAAGAATTTCATAATAAATACACTTCTTAATCAGTTAGAGCTAAATCAGAAAACTGTCCCGAGTATCTTGAGATCACGTTGACTAAGTTTGAATTTGAATTAACTTCCGTTTCTGGTGAGAGAATCACGATCAGATTGAATAACTGTTATATCTGGAAGATTCTGCATTAACTGTCCACTGGACGAATTGTTTACTGTCTTGAGCGACCTTGAGCTGGACCTCGCTGATGAGTGAGCCATGCATAGAACAAGCTGTACAATTTAACCAGGCTAAGGCGAGCTCACTGATGCAAGCTGAAGAACTCGCTAGAACGAGCTGTAAAGCTCGCTGGGCTGAAGATTGATAACTGGGCTTTGGCCTCTGGGTGATCTTATTGGGTTGACTTGTTGGACCTTGTCTGCTGGGCCTTTACATTGAGTTGACTTAATGGGTCTTTATCAGGCTTTTACCAGCCCATTGAGTGAGTCCAGAAAATACATATAACAATAGCAAACTTTGGAGTTGGGAAAATGGGATATAAGTTGGAATCGAAATTCGATGTTTGTAGATATAGAAAATTTATCATTAAATTATCTCATCTTCTATTAAGATATGAGTTTAACGTCTAATTTATTTTCACAAGATATGGGTTCCAATTTGCACATATACATTTATGTGGTCAAAGGTCATAGTTTCTAACTTCTTAAAAAATATGGAGTTCCCAAGTTTTAAACTCTGAATCTTAAGCGTATTCAAATGATTTCTCGATTATAATTAAAAATAAATAAAATCAAACTAACCTGTTTATAATTGGACCAAACTTAGTAGAGTTTGATGGAATTAATCTTTGAAAATGGTATTGTTAATTAAATTAAATTTGACTTTTATTTTTCAATAAATAATGTTTTCAATTCACTAGCCGATTGTCTCCTTGGCTTTTGTGGGTTTGTTGAGAGGCATCGGGCTTATGCACAAAGAGTCACATGCAAGAATCAAGAAATGGTCCAAATTATTGGACGGATAATCAGCTTGGTAACGACAAAAATCCCAAATAAATTAATCATCCGATTCCCAAACCTCCATATTTATCTGTTGAATCGATGAGAATATAAATTATTTTATTGTTGTTGAGGTGCCTGGATTTGTCTTGTTTAGCTGACTTTTTAGATTAGCAAATTTTTTTTTTGTTGAATTTTCACATTGTTAAACACGCTTTCAATATTTTTATCATAACATATACTCGTTTAAGAATTCAAATAATAAAATTAAAAACATGATTCAAACTCATAATTACATAATATTAATTTTTAAGAGTTATAAAAGAAATATATAACTCGAATCCGATACGATTTCATAATCTCACTAATATGATTATAAAATGACATATTATGAGGTCACATGACGAAATAAAATTTATAAGATTTTGGGAATCCATAAATATTTTATGCTTAGAAGATATTTTTTGAAATGTGCTTTATGACCTAAGAAAGAAAATTCTCTTCCTTTGCTATCAAGTTTAGGCCAATTATTTGTTTTTCTTTTAACATGCCGATACCCAAAACAGTGACAATATCTCGAAATATATTTGATGGACAACGAGTCGGCAACTGGAAAGTTGGAAAGTTGATGGATAATAATAAATATGACCTCATACTTGTCATGTTCCAATTGCAAACTAAACAAACAGTAAAATCACTATTCAATATAAAAAAAAAAATACTCGTTTTACACCTTAAAAATTAATACATTATTATACGTTAAAGCATACTTGTTTATTACATTTACAAATGAATTTAAATTAAAAATACCCATTATAATTGATAAGTTTTGAAAAAACGAATATACGAAATAT
Source organism: Litchi chinensis (assembly GCA_019925255.1). NCBI lineage: Eukaryota > Viridiplantae > Streptophyta > Magnoliopsida > Sapindales > Sapindaceae > Litchi > Litchi chinensis. The sequence continues at coordinate 730,127 of CM034474.1, forward strand.
TTTATTGATCGAATGCAGATGTAATTGTTGCATTGTGTCTATGAATAATTTTGTATATGTATTTTGGAGGCGGAAATACCATCAAATCAAGTACTTTTTACTGAAAAACCACCCTAAAAACACCCATAATTTGTCTTTTTTGAGTGGTATGTTGCGCCAAAACAGCAGAAAGTGACTGGGTTCTTTGAACTCCTTTCCTATTGGGTCGAAATCAAGAGTGGCACAAGTGGGCACATCAAATGGACCCATATTTTATTATGAAAATTGATGAGTATCCTGTTAAGTTGAGAGGTTCTTTCACTTGATGCAGACCCTTCAAAACCCCAACAATAAATCCAATGCTTATGGAAACGCAATGCAAAAGCTTTATGATGAGAAATTAAAACTTCCATTTTATTATTACAACAAGTTCGAGGTTTAGTTATAAATCATAACTTTAATTACATAGATGTGAGGGATGAGCCATTGGATTGATCTCATTTTTTCAAAAATGAAATCGATATGATTTTAATAACATTATTAAGTACCTACCATTTTGATTCCTAATTCAATAGCATTGTCAGAGATATCTGATTGGATTGTATTAAAAAACGATTGAGTTTTTTTTTTTCTATTTTTTCTATAATTATAACTGTGAAGTAATTGAAAATACATTAACATCCATGATGAGAGATCTATCCGGAACTCATCAATACTAAACACTATATGTGCATTTTATAATATTGATACTTACTCCTGCAATGATAGAGGAAAATTTTACGTACTTATTGCTAAGCACGTGTGGTGTAATTCAAACCTTTATCACAAATTCAAAGGAAAGTGCATTGACCATTAAGTTATAAATGAATGTATCATATGCCGAATTTTTTTTCTAACCTCAAATCTACTAACATATGTAATTCCTTATCACTAAACACAATGCATTATTCTTAAATATTGGAGATCAACAAAATAGTCAACATTATTTCCACAAAAAAAAAAAAAAAAAAATAGTCAACATAAAAAAGAATCTGAATCCCTGAGGAAAAAAAAAAAACAGTTTAAGACATAACCTTAACAAATATTTCAAGATCTAAAAAATTATATAAAGTTGCCATTACTATGATCTAATAGAAATACAATTTATTATGCTTTTATATTCCTTAAAATGTGCAACGCCTAAGTCCTATTAATGTATGGTAAATTTTTTCATTTTGTGTTGTTAGCTCTCTCTCATCAATTGAAAGTAGATTTTTAAGCTAAGTTTTAGTGTTATATCTTGAAAGTTCCGACATTTATATTTGTAATCATAATGCCAAAAAATGTGTAGTCAAAATTCTTAATTATACAATTGTACGTTGCCATTTGACAGCAATAATGTCGTCTTTAATAAAAACCAATAATATCATCTACCATAATAATATTCTTAATTATTTATTTACACCACTAATGACTAATGAGGTGGATTCCCATAATTGGCTATCATATTCAACCTTTATTTTTATCCTTATTTAAACCAAAACGGGCCATTGTACTGTGGTCCCAGTCTGATGTGTCAATAATAACATACCTAAAAGGAATGTAAATATTCTTTATTGTGCTTGGAATATAATAAATTATTTATTAATTTCAATTCCTACCCCATATTATCCATATTTCCATTTGTAGATTCCATTTTTACAACTTTTGTGATGTGGCATTATTATACTCTATGATACGGGTGTCACTTCTTTATTATTTTTCTATCTTGGATTCTATACCTACAGGTATAGAAATTTTACACATTTTATCATATGGAACATTCAAATCTCACTTATGATTTATATGTTTCATGAGTTATGGTATTCACTACAGGGTGCCACTTATGTTTTCATTCATTTTCAATTAGGTGACCAAACAGATGAAATTGGTATTTCTTCACTTTTTTAGCAGAAACATAATTAAGCAGGGGAAAATTCAATTTCACTTGTTTTCTATCATTTCCCCTCATAACTTGCCAAGTTTGATGCAATTACACATGCATTCCCTTTAATGATATCAAAATTCCAATTATACATGCCAATAATACCATCTAAATCCAACTCTCAACAAATTTAATATACCGTTGCCTAATATAAAAATAATAATTATATTAAAAATAATTCAAACCCGTTTCACCAACATAGATGATGTGATAGAGCGAGAAACACTTCTATGATATAAATATTTTATATAATTACATGAGTTTTTCATATCATCAGGATTTATTTCCTCTTATCCTGACCATAACAAACTAAAAATCGATTACCTCGCCGTTATAACATTAACATAACCAGATATTTAGCATTTAATTTAACAATTAATGCAATTATATATATTGGTTCTATAACATTCGGTAACTTACTCACCTACATCAACTTTAACAATTAATTTTTAATTAAAAAAAGGGGAGATATTATTTTGGCTAACTCAGCTGCGTCCACTCGGGTTCCTCTAATTAGTTAACTTATATCTGACAGCTTTTCAAGAAGTTGAAAGGACACAACGATGTCTCTCTCATACACTTTGACAACCTGTAACACGCGCCACGAGTACGTCATCCCTCCCCAACTCCTTCTACCACCCGTTGGATCAATCTACCACCGCATGAGATCTCCACCGATGTCCTCAACGAAAAGCAACCAATTACCATACGCAAATGTTCCCTTCACACCCAATTCGAGCCACCCTTTTTCAACACACCATCCAACACGTAGCGCCATCCTATTGGACCATACCATATCGGCCACATTTTGCCCACTCACTTTACAAAAGACCTGCTCACAATAAAATAAAATCAGATGCCGTTTCCATTTTGGGCCCCTTCCACTTTGGTAAACCTATTTTTTCCAACAGAATTTTCCAGTTGCATATGCCCACGAATATAACGATAATACCCAAAAACATTCATCGAATTTACATCGACACGCCATCGACGAGACAACTTCAAACAAAAATTGGAAAAAAAAACACTCGATTATAATTCTCTACACAACAATAAAATAACAACTAAAACCATTCAAAATAATCCACATACAAATTTATCTTAAAACACAATAACAATTTTTCATTTCTCATAAAACAACTCTAAAAATTAAATAAAAATAAAAATAATAAAATTATAGATTGATTGATTGAAACGCATCAATTTCTTCGTGTTCTCTCTCTCTAAAGTCTCTCGTTCGATCGATCGATCGGTCGCCAATATTTCTGAGGATGAGATCTGATGTCAATGAAACCACGAAACGTTTCGAATATGGATTTTTGTTTGAGGCAATTTTGTTCCCCCCTTCCCCCTCCTCTTTTTGTTTTCGAAATCGAACTCAGACTCTAACGATCTTAGCTGCTTTGACAACCGGATTCTCCCTAGCGATCGCGTCGCGACCAGCCGTCTTGTAATCGTAGCTGCAGTCGTGACGATCGGAGTACCGATGCTCGCCGCAGAACAGCTCTCCGCACCGACATCGGAACCCGGTCAAACCGACCTTCCTCCTGCATCCTGAGCACCGGTTCACCACTCTCTTCTCCGCGGCGGCGGCCGCCGCCTCGTTCTCTCCCCGATCCGTCGGCTTGCTCCCGCCACTCGCTGCCTCCGCGTCCGTCGCCCGCTCCAGACTCCGAGATCTGGACGCCTTCTCGCTAGAAAACTTCATCATCCCTCCACCTCCACCGCTCGTGCTCGACACCGCAACGCCCCCGCTGCTCGAAGTCGCCGCCGTCGACGTAGCAGCCGTCGTGGCGTTGAAACATTTCTGGCACATGTTATTGGTCGCAGGATTCCCCGTAAAACCGCAATTGTTAACGCAAAGCGTCAACGTCTCAGGTACCACCTTGAACTCCGTCTCTTCCTTCTCCGTTTTCTGCGCCATTTTTTCTTCTTCTTTTTTCTCTCCGATTTCGATTTCTAGAGAGAGAAAGTTTTCACAAAAAGTTTTATATATAGAGAGAGAGAGAGATGAGAGAGAGAGATGGTGGGTGTTTCTCCCTTTTTTTTTTTTTCCTGAGAGGATTGGAGAGAGGCGAGTGGGGGATTTTGAAGAGATTGAAAGGTCGGTAATGGCGATGGAATATGGACCTCATAGAGACGCGTATCAAACCATTTTGGTTTCTGTGATTTTACTCAATTGCCCTTGCTAGTTTTCGGATTTTACTGTGCCTAGCCTTTTTTGCGTTGCTTGCTTGCTCTGGATTGAATCTGACGTGTTAATCGTCATTATCGATAAAGTGTACGATGTCCATTAGCTTATTTTAATTTTTTCACTGTGGGTCCTCCACAAGCGCCATCACAATACTACCCAGCCCATCCCATGCCTAAATGATTCTTTCCATTTTGTAAAGTCGGCTCCATCCATATTTATCAAGATGAAATGTTAATATCTTGACCATTTTTATGAGAGATATGTGAAGAAAATATATGACTACTCGATTAAGATTGATCCATTTGTGTCAATGTTCAATGTTATTTTGCATTAAAGAATATATTTATTTAAACTGACAATAATCTAGATTTGAATAAATAGTATCCAAAAAGAATTACAGCTCGATCGAAATTTATTGAGATTAATGATTACATCTATGGGAGTGATATGAAGAGAATGAATAGATATCTGGAAAGAATCAAATTTATTGATCAATGAGTGTATACATATATTGACATTGTGAGAATATGATTCAATTTAAATTTTAAGGTTAATTGGTATCTTATAGAATCAAACTAAAATCAAACTAGTGATCTTGATCTGAAATTTTACAAGGATCAACGCAAATGTGGACTTTGGTTTCCTTTCTAGGTTGAAAAGAGGGAGAACTTTTTATATATATATATATATATATATATATAACACTACTTTTCATTTGTAATATTGGAGTACTATACTCTATACTATTGTAGAGTTCAAATCGGCAATAGATTTTTTTATGTATGGATGTAAAAAGAAAAAAAAAATCATGTAATATGAATAATCTAGTGAGATTTGTGAAAACAAAAGTGTAAAAGAATGCGTTTTTTTTCTTAAAAAAAATGTAAAAGAATGTGTAATCATTTATGTTAAATGAATTGTTGTTTGCACTGTATTAACATATTGTGAATTGTGATTGCCAATTTAAAACTTTGGCATGATTCAATTTTGTGAATCTTTTCAATAAATTTGAAAATATTCAAATTCGATCTGATTGGCGATGTATTGTTAGTGAGCCAGTCATTCATGGGTGGTTGTATACTTGTATTTTTATGTATGGTTTCCCTTTTCATAAGAATTATTCCACACATCAACCTTATTTGATTACATTAAATATCAGAAGTTATAAAACTTGTAAAAAAGAATATATATATATATATATATATATATGCGCGCAAAATTAAGAACTAGGGCTATTATTTTAAAGGAAAAAAAAAAAAAAAAAAAAAAAAAGAAAAAACTACTGTTGGTATAAAATCCATGAAAAGTACCTCAAGACAATCAAGAGCCTAGTTGCACATTTCTAAAGCTACGTTAGAGGTCGAAAAGTGAAAAAATCTAGCTAGCTTCGAATTCAAGCGATCTTGTTCTTGCAGGATTACTTTGGTGGTTGCATTTCGTGTGCCAAATTTTCACCACAAGGTTGTATCATTAAATCCCAGCAGAATCTCCTGTTTACTTGACCATAGCACCAAATTTTGCCGAAAACTTGGACTTAGCTCGTGTACAACTAGACATTTTTATGATTTTCCTTCTTCGCCCCATGTCCCGTCTCACCTATTTAAGGATGGGTTTATATGATGAATTAGAAAATAAGAATATGAAATGAAAATAATTGATAGTGTTTAATTATTCTAAAATTATTTTATAATATAAATAAAAGTATGGCTTCCACATAAATATAGGGATGTGGAATGAGAATCTTATTCTTCTCACTTTATTTAAAAATCTCATTCTTATTCTCATTCTCATTTACAAGATAAAAAATTTGTTTATACCCTTTTTTTAAAAAATGAAATAACATAGATACACAATATGTATTAAATCATGACTTTTTATATCAATATATATACGAGTAATGCTAGACTTTCTAAATATTTGTCCAAAATATGACATGTGAATTGTCAATATTCTATTGATTACTAAATCATCTTATAATTTATAAGATTTTGACAACTCGCATAACACATCATCTAGACAAAATATATGAGAAACCCAACATTACTTTATATACATGCTTACAATAATATTGTTAAAAATAGAAATTAACAATATTATTGTAAGCATATTTTTAGGTAAACATTATATATATATATATATATAAAATCATGGTTTAATATACAATATAGATATATAATATGTTCTTAAAAAAATATATAAATATACAATATGCTTACAATAATATTGTTAAAAAAGTTTTTTTTTTTTAAATTTTTTTAGTCCATTACGATGAGTTATGTGACAAAAATATGACACTACATCTTACACACAATCTTGCATATTATAATTAATTCATAATTTTAATCAATGGTATCTTTGTAATTTGTAATTAATTTATTTCGATTTAAAAATAAAGTAAACAACTCAATAAAAATATTGATGACTCCGATTCCAATTACTACAGTCGAAGTAAACAACTTATTTTGATTATAATATATCATTTCGATTCTAAGTCATTTCTATTTCTGTAATTAAAGTAAACGTATCATAAGTTTAATTTGTCCCTTTTCAATGCCTTGAATTATATTTATTTTCCATTTGGTGTAACATCCACATTATTGTAAAATTGGATAAATCATGCAACATGGAGAGTGTGCAAATAACCTGCCCAACCGATTAATCAAATCAAACTAATCTAATTTGCCTAAATTGATTTGGTTTGAAAAATGAGTTTGGGTTGGATACGGTCGGTAAATGAATAGCCCGATCACTTTATTGTTTCGTTTGGGCTGCAAAAAATTTAAACCATGTAGCACGAACCAAACCAATTGCAAAGAAAAATATATAGATTTGCATAATTAATACACTATAAATAATTGTTGTTATTTAAATCTTTTAATTGTTTATTATTAATTAATTATGATTATTCTACTGTGTAATGGTAAAAAAATACACACCACAGGCCCCTGAAGATGTTCAAAAGCCTAAAAGGTATTTTAGAGCTCGAAGAGAGGAAAACCCCACCCTAAGTGTTGGATTCGGATAGTCCAAGCCCCAAAGTGAGGAAAATGCAAACAGGTCGGATCAATCTAAGTGGCAAATAATGATCGAGAGTGGTCAAACGACACATTCCCATGTTTAGTCCGAAATAGGGGGACATGCAACATGAATACGCATCAATTGGGAGCAGGTCACTGATGAAGAACTTGACACATAGAGTAAGTCGTGGTGCATGTCATCGGCGCCCAGCAGGTCTATAAAAGGTAGCATTTTTTGTGTCTGGTTGTCATCAAGTTCTGTTATATATATTTTTCGGACTAACTAAATGGGCTAGTAAAAGCCCAACTCAAGCCCAATAAAAGGCCCAATAAAGTCAACTCAATCAGGGCCCATTAGACAAGACTCATATTTAAACTCCAAGCCCAGCAAGCTCCACAGCTCGCTCATCAATCCTCTCAGCTCGTAGCAACGAGCTCGTCTCACAGCAAGGTTATAGCTCGTTCTACCATTCTCCATAAGCATAGCTCGTTGTTTAGTGAGTCTAGCTCGAGGTCGCTCAAGGCAATAGACAGTATACAGCTTATTCAAAGGATAATTAATGCAGTATCTTCCAGAACAGGTAGTTACCTAATCTGATCGTGATTCTCTCTCCAGAAACGGAAGTTAATTCAAATTCAAATTCAGTCAACCTTATCTCGAGATATTTGGGACAGTTTCCTGATTTTATTCAAACAGATTAGGAAGTGTAATTAATTCATGATTCTCTTCCTATTTTGTTGTTTTCTAAATTGTAACAACTCTTCCCCTATAAATAGGGGTTAAAAACCATTGTAAACGGAATACACATTGAATATCATACTATCACTCTGCAGAATTTAAGAGAGAGAGCTGAACCACGTTAAAAATCCTGTGCATTCCTGTTTGGTTTTTTGGTTCTTTATTATTTTCTCCTCGATTTCTGTGTTTTCTCACATTGATTGCAGTTATTGGGCATTAATTACTCGTCGACTGAATTTCAACGTCAATAGATTCTTTAGCAAGTTGTTAATGTCTTTCTAATAAAAACTAATAGCTGTATTAGTGACAGTAGATTTTATCCACCACATATTGTATTTATATGCATGATTTTAAATTGATTCATATGACTTTGTTAACTTATTCAAAGAGCAATCTATAAGTTAAGAACCAATGGTTTTGATATGTAGGTTATTTATTAATCATGATTGATGTTGTTGTTGTTGTTGTTGTTTTTTTTGGGGGTGGGGGGTGGAGGGTTATAGTGGGAGAAAAAGATTAAATTCAGATAAAATCAAACACAATATAATTAGGAGAAATTATATCTCATAACAGTGGGAAAACAAGTGTCACATAACTCGAAGAATCCTTGAACCGATATAAGGAGATTTTTATATTTAATCAAAATTTATAAATTGCATGAATAATATTGGTAGTGGAAAAGGCAGCCGTCCTATGAAGTTTATCTGTTTATGATTACGATATTTGTCTATATCAGAAAAACGTGGAAAAAAGAGGCAAATTCAATGGGCTGTAAGATAAGAGAAAATGTAGGGGTAATATTGGAATTTCGGCAGTTAGAGGTGCCCCACAGACGGTAGTGCTGGCGACAAGAGGAGAAAGCTTTAAGCCGCCTAGTCTGACTGCCCTCCCTCCACTCTCGCATCGCACGGACCAACCTGTCCTTTTCTACGACGTCGCTTTCTCTTCACTCCTATCCCCGTGACGTACACGTGTTCCCTACACGTGTCTCTTATTTATTCCGACGCCTGTCCCGGCTCCGTACTTTCCTACAGCCACCTCAACACGTTCACGTTCAATTCCTATATTTGATTCTATTTGTTTTTCCAATTAGTACAAACACGATCGTGGTTATGATAAATTCGGTTGATAAATGCTGTCAACTGATATATTGGCAATGGGATTGTGAATTTGAACTATATTATTTCTTTTTAAATCATAAATTAATTATAATATTAAAAATGTGGTTATTTATTTTTGGTAGAAATTTTATTAATATAAAACTCAAAAATCTAACACTTTTCTTTTTTTTTAAAAAAAATATTACACATACACGATATAAATACTTATAATACTATTGAACTATTTGGATCAAAAGAACGGTTCAGAATTAGACTCTTTGAAAGAGAAGAAAGACTTCCAATAAGAAAATCCCCACAGAAGAGCGGGAAATTGCCATATTTAATGTGGCCCGTGAGTTGAACTCTTAACTTTGATAAGTAAGGAGAAGATAGTTGTCACTACTGTAGCAACTCACTCGACTCACTCAAAAATCTAATTTAATCACAAATATACAAAGAAAATAAGCAATAACTTGAAATTCTTTTTTAATCACAAATATATAAAGACAGGTCAATAACAGCTGGATTAAAAGTGAAATAGACAGAGAGAAATGAATTGCAACTTCATCTAACTAAAATATGTAAAAGGAAAAATGGAATAACATTTCGATTAAAAGTGAAACCATTTTAATTCAGAATATATAATGTTTAAAATTTAATAAATTATAATGTTACATAATAAAGAAATATGTATTGTACGAGAAAAGTTATAATTGTACTTCAACAACATTGTATTTGCATGTATTAGACAATTCATTTTGTAATTGTTGGTTCATATTGTTTGCTTCATTTAAAAATGAGTAATGTTACATTATCAAAAAAATTTGCTCAAATTCATTAGTTACTTGATTATATATAATTGACACATCATTAATATATCATGATAGTTACAAATCACCTAATCATATTATTTTGATAAAATTTTTAAATAATTCTTAATTTTACCTTTAATTGATGATCATGTCATGTTATCCACGCATCCCATTCTTCAATACACATTTTCGGACAACATATTATATTATCAGATGTTTCCCGATACCTACATATAAGTATTGACTAATTCTTGATAATTGACGTTAGATTATATGTAATTATACAAAAAAGGCAGTGTACATATAACATATATATATATATATATATGTATACACACACACTTCAAATAAGAACACATGAATTTGCCCGGGCCATGAAACTTTTTCACCGTCAACTTGCTCTCAATTTAATAAAATTTCTTATAAAACACGCCCGACTGCCTGAAAAAGGGTCTCCGTCCGTGGTGGATCGTTTTGGTGGACGATCCGTGATGGGTCCACCACTTGACTGGTTCCGATTCGGAAGATGTGACTTTTTATCATATAGTCAGAACGCGGGTGACAGTCAGGGCAACGTATCGGACCGGCCCGACTCCGACCCCGAACTGAGCTGGTACGTGGCGAATGTGCAGCGTAGGACAGAGAGTGGAACGATATGGTCGGCTACACATGACCATTCCCCACTTCCGAGATTTCGCAGTCGTCAAAATCAATTTGACATTTCTCTCTCAAAAAAAAAAAAAAAATCAATTTGACATTTGACGATTGTGGGTCCATTCCACCCCATGTACGTGTGTGATTTTGCTCTTACCAACTTGATTTGATTATTATTATTATTTGTTTTAAAATCGTGACTCACGTAAAAATGACATCTGATGTGACATGATTGCTTTAGAGTTGAAACTCCTGTTTATGGGAATCGGTGTTGAAACCAAGTTGACGAGATGAACTAAAGTTCCACGTGGTTCTAGTTCTAGGTGCCATGTACACGAATGATCGTAATACGGGAAGAATTATATATGAAAGGGACGACCCCCTTCACGCACAGACTAATATAGATATAGATTATATGATTTGAATTATATCGTGAATATAAAAAGTTTAATATCCATTTATTTTTTAAAACGGATTAAAATTCGTCAAAATTTTATATTTACGTGATTCGAATATCTATTTTTATAATCGAATAACGAATTAAAAATGACATTAATTGGATCAAGTTGACTTATAGTTATACCATATAGTAAAGAGATAGATAAAAGATATGTTTTCATAATTAAGAAATAATTAGTTTCATAACAAAGGAACAAAAAAAAAAGTCTATTTAGGTTGGCGAAAATTAATTACTCTCTATCTTAGTGAATGGAAAGTTATGTTACCATCTCGCATTAAAGGGCAATGAGTTTACTAACTACTTAAAATTATGAGAATGTACGAAAGTAAAACTTTTGTTGAATTTGTATAATGTTCATTGATCATGTAAATAATTTTATGCAAATATATGGTTTCCAATCGATAACATGGAAGCAGAAAGTCAAAATGACACAGTCCGACGCCGCTGAATACTTCCACTCTAATTTTTCGTTGGGCCTGCTGCCAGTCCAGTACAACACAGCCCATGCACTACACAGCATTGTAGGCCAGGAATGGTTTGTAATTGTACCCAGCCCATTTTCTTGGTTTGAACTTTTTAATTCATAATCTTTTTGCTATAATTATAAATTTGGAAGCCTGGAGAAAACAATCATTTACTTCGAAATTAAAACCTCAATAAATTTTTATTTCAAAAAAAAAAAAAAAACTCAATAAATTTTTCTTAAAAGAAAAAAATACTCAATGATTTCGACACTTCAATTTTTTGATTGCATGAATTTATTAAGAAGCACGTGATTTGGATTTCCCAACATTAGCATGGGCATTATAATTATATATATAATAAATATAATCACAAAAATTAACAATTTAAATTCATCATTTAATCTATTAATATCCATGAACATTACACAAAATGTAGCGATCAATTCTTCATTTTGTTTTCCTTTTTACATTACTCGAATTATTTAGAATTATCCTATCAAGCTATATCTAGTTATGATTTAAATAATTAGTTCAAATTCTAAGATATATTAATTATGAGAAGTTTTTTAAAACATATATTGTGAATATAAACATGTTGATATTTAGAGAATAAAATTTTCAATATTATGGTAATTTAAACTAATAATATTTTAAACAATCAAACAATGAATTAAGAATATTTTTATACCAATCTCATCTCAAGATTAGTTAATTCTCTTAAAATCTTTACATAAATAAATAAAATAAAATTTAGAAAGAAAAAGAGTATAAAAAGAAAATTTAGCTAGTTAGATATTATTATTATTATTTTGAAATAAAGTTAGATATTATTTTAAAATTAAAAAAAAAAGATATTAATTCATTTTTTAATTTATCCCATAAAAGAAAAAAACCCCAGTTATGCTTTGTATTGGGTTCACAAAAATCACATATTGAACCCAAAATTGATAAACTTGAGAAGCTGAATCGACTCTGCGAGATTCTCCATTCTCTCTCATTCGTCACTTACCTTGTCGACCCGGACAATCCAAAAATCCGGTGGGGTTTTTAATTTTTGAATATATTTTTATTTTCCATGAAACTCGAAGCCCAATCAACAAGTTCCAATTCGAGTCCGCGACGAGTGATTTGCCCTCAATTCTGGTCTTCGTGAAGTAAATCTCCTCCACCCACATTAGGGTTTTGAAATTAGGGTTTCGGTGGGATTTTGGAATTAGGGTTTTTGGGAGTAGGGGATGGGGAGCGTGGATGATCGTACATTCAAGGCCAATTTCAGCGGCGATGGAGTGTTGAAGTTGAGAGAGAGAGTCAAAGATAAATTGAAGGAGTTCATGGGCGATTACACCGATGACACTCTTGTGGTACTCTTTTTTTTAATAAAATTTATTTACTTGTTGGGTTTTTAGTTTGTTTATTTATTTACTAGTTGGAGAGTTTTGTGTGTGTTTATTGGATTTATGTTTATTTGTGTGGTTTCTGTTGAATGTGGATTTGATGATAGACGTTAACTTTGTGAAGTTGAAGCCTTTTAGAAGTTGAAGCTTTGCAGAGCTGCTTGAGGTTTGTTCAGTTTAGATGTATGAGTAGTGGGAGATGTTAGTTGTCGAGAATTGTTATTGTTTTTTATTAGAAACTGGAAAAGCTGTTGTTACTGAAATTGGCATGTGTGAAGTCTTTGGAAATTTTAACCGACGAGCATTGTGTACAATGGCACGTAGGATTGAGTGCAGTAGTTTTCAACTTTGTTTCATTAAATTGTAAATTCACTTGGGAGAGAAATTGGTGTTAATGGCTCAATGCCTGAAATGCTTGCAGGCTGGAGTGATTTTAGGCTATCTTGAATAAAGCAAGAGGGGCTTTCTTGTATTGATGTGATGGAGTTCTAACTCAAATTTGATTATTAAGACACTTGCTGTCATATCGGTATTGTGCATGGAACTAATGGATGAAGTAGTAGAATCTAGATATTAATTTGCAGGATGCCGTAATGACATCCGGTGTGGTATTTGTATTATATATGATTTTGCTTTTGGGTTATGTATTTTGTTGTTGAGATGAGAGAGCAACACGAATTGCATAGAATTCTTAGGTGGGATACTTCATTGGAATGCCTGGATTGTGGGTGCAATTTTTATGTGGAAGGGTATTTGTCTGTATGGGGACGAGTGAATTATTTGCTTTTGGATTGTTCGTTTGTTTGTGCACATGGAAATTTTCATTTTGGGATGTGGTGGTGCTTTGATAAAGTATATAGCCTTTGGTTAGTTGCCAAGGGAATAGGGGATAGGGCTCTAGTAATTCGCTGTAGTTCTAGCTTGCTTAATGTCAGGGGATTATTTCTTCCTTTTTGTATCTGGGATAATGATAAGTTTGCTGTTTTCAATGTTAATAGGGTTGTGTAATGCAAGTTGATGTTGCAATATTGAATTTGGTTTTGGATGTGATGATTTTACATTATCAAACAAAGTTTGGAAGATTTTGTTTTCATTTGGAGTGTGAATTGTTTGAATTTGTTAATGCTATGAATAATCTCTACTTTTTGATTTGCATTGGTAGGAATATGTTATCGTCCTACTGAGAAATGGCAGGCGCAAAGAAGAAGCAAGGAATGAGCTGAATGTCTTTTTGGGGGATGACAGCGATTCTTTTGTTTCCTGGTATTTTGATTCTTACATAATTTTAATCGGAGAAATTGAGGCTATGGTATTTAATATGTCATTAGTTTAGCTACAAGTCACATTTGTTGTGGATCTTTTGTTTATTTCTTGACATTTTTTTTGAACAGGCTATGGGATCATCTGGCCTCAAATTTAATTTTGTATGTTCACCCTGAGGGATCTCACACGGATGAAGCAGCAAAAGTAAAACCTACACCAGGTGACAAGGCTGGGAGCAATGATTCTCCTCACTTGGATTCTGAATCTGAAGGAGGTAAGTCAAATAAGTTATCCAAGAGTCGGCACAATAGGGAATGGAAAGGATTAGTGAGGGATGCAGCTGAACCTCCACCCCTACGGAGCTCTGAAGCTGATGATTTTGAGAAAAAGACACATCGAGAAGTTGGACATAGTCGAAGATCTCCTTCTCCTCGTCAACCTAAAGGTCAAAGGAAAAGAAGCAGGACCGAAGAGCGACAGCATGCGAAGGTTTGAATCTCCAAATTATTGTTCTTAATCGATTGGGAAAGAATCACACATCTAATTTATTATAAAAACAAACTACCTACTACACTTGTAGGTGGATAGCCAGAATATAATTTTGTAGATCAAGTTAAAGTGTGATGTGATGTAGTCTATGTAGCTTTGGTAGTAGTTATTAGTTCTCTCTCTCCTTTTTTTTAATTTTTTTATTTTTGGGTGTGTGTGTGGTTAGTGTGGAAGATTTAGCTTTCTTAAGCTGTCTTGTAACTCATTTCTGGAATTGCAGAATATTTGCAACTGCTTCTGCTTTGAAGTCTTTCTATTTTATGCTAGAACCGGTATTTGCAAATCTCCAAAACTTCCAACCAATATCACTTAACCCAGCTGAATAATTTTAAGTTTGTGTTGGTTTGTGGTTTAGACAGCTTTCATCATTTCTTGCTTGTAAAACTAATTTGGTTTATATTTTGATGTGAAGTTGATTATTTAGTCTGTTGGTCCCTTATACAGTGAAGAGCTGCAATTGGTGAACTAGAATAGTTCTTTTTATTATTTTAATATGTTTAAATATAATATCTTAGTCATTCCTTGTGGATCTACATAAGGCATGATTTTCCTAATTCATTAATGAACCTTCTGACAGAGGGAGGTGGGTCAAAAAGCCATTGATGCACCTCGACGGATTCTGCAATTTGCTGTTCGAGATGCGGTTGGAACTACAAGGCCATCTAGTTCAGGAAAAGAGCCCTCGTTGAAGCGTCTTCGTTCTGTTGTATCCACATCAACTGGGAACTCAGAATTGGTTGAATGTCCTCGAAGGATTCGATCTGTTGCAACAGTGCCAAATCCTTTGGCAACCGTAATCAAAGCTGTGGCAGAAGCTGCTGAAGATGTAACAAGAGTCAAATCTGGAGGAAATGTGTTTGATCGACTTGGTCGTGGTATGGATGTGATGGGGATGGTGGATGATGGACCTGCAGAATTTAGAGAAGCTGCTGTAGATGAAGAATATGAAAATTTTAACCAAATTCAAGACCAAACCACTCCACAGTATCTTGATAGACATGGCTACCACAGACAATATGATGGGGACATGTCAATGTTGGATGGTGAAACTGTGTTGCCTTTTGACTGTATGTCTGATGATGATGGGTATGAGGATACAGGCCTCAGAGTCACAGATGTTTCTCGGTCCAGATCATCTGTTGGAAACAAGGGCGGGGATTCACGGTTGCAGTACAGTGTGGCTAAGAATGCCGATGGCATAATGCAAACATCATGGAACAAAGATCAATGTCAACCTGTTGCACCAATGAGCTCTTCTCGTAAGGTAGCGAATGTTTCTGTGAATATGAATACCTGGAAACCTCCTCATTATCAGGAGACAAGGGAAAACCCAGCATTGGATAGTCGAATTTCTAATCAAGATAGTGAGGCACGTGCTGGAAAATCTGTTGTCCAATTAATGAAGGAGAATAGCAACCCTACTACTGTTGGCAATGGGAATGTAATATATCTTAACTTGTGTGTTTGTTAAATCATTGTGTCATCACCCATCAATTATCTTTGTTTTTTCTTGCGGAAATTAAAGTAGTGCTGCTGGTTGTGAACAGGCAAAACCTGCTGCAGATACTCAAACGGAACCTGAGAAGGCTCTTCCATCTGCTCCTGGTGGGTTTTGATCTGTCTTATGATGCTGTTTACAGTTTTCCTATTCCTCAATACATGGTTGACTTGGTTGAGTTGTGATATCTTTTTCTTGGTAATATTTTGTAAAATATTGTTTTGAATGGCATTTGCAGGTATATACACCGCTGGTCGTCCTTCTGATGATGCTGATTCTCGAACGATTTTTGTTAGCAATGTAACAGCTAATACTTGTCTCTATATGGATGTGAAATGTAATGTTGTTTCTATTGTGACTCTGTTGTTTGTTCTTGCACAGGTTCATTTTGCTGCAACAAAGGACAGTCTTTCTCGGCATTTTAATAAGTTCGGTGAAGTTCTAAAAGTGATTATAGTTACTGATGCTGCAACGGGGCAACCAATAGGGTATGGTGTTTTAGATGTTGATTCTGCTGTGCTTTGTCACCTACAATATTTTTTTGGCTATGCTTGCAAATCCATATCTGGCAAAGATTTTATCAATTTCTCTTAATTGTTATTTTAATTTGAGAAATTGTTTACAAGTCTAGTAAATTTTGACGGTTTATTAGGTCAGCATATGTGGAGTTCATGCGTAAAGAGGCAGCAGACAATGCTTTAACTCTTGATGGCACCTCCTTCATGTCTCGGATTCTTAAGGTATTTGTTTTAGAAATAGATTTATATTGTCTTGAGGAAGTCCTTTTGATATACTTGCTCGGGGCACAAGTTGGTTATGTTCTTCAAATTCTCTGCAACTTGAGCAGCATTTATTTATTTTATTAATTATTTTACTACAGCGTAGCTAGTGGACCTGAACTGTGTTTCTGATTTTTTCCTTTTTTTCTTTCAGGTTGTAAAGAGAAACGCTGGTCATCAAGATGCTGCACCTCTTATGTCCTGGCCTCGTGTTGCAAGGGGTTCTCCATATGTTGCAGCTAGGTTTACCAGAGCTCCTTTTCCTAGAGGCCTTCAAGGGGCATTTAGACCTCGGTTACCTATCAAGCCTGGTGCTAGGAGTTTGCAGTGGAAGCGGGATGCTCAGCCTACCCCAACTGAGACTGGTGCTCAAATTCCTGGGAACACTGTTCTTTCTCCCACTGCTCGTAGCCTCACCTATGTTCGAGCAGAACCCAAAACAGATGGGAATCCAGGTGCCACTTAGTCTAACAGTTGTAGTTGTTTCCTTTATATCCCCATCCATCACTCTGGTCTGCAGGAGGACAGCAACAAGCATTATGTTGCTTGTGGGCAGGCAAATATTAGAAATTCTCTCAGTTATCATCATCGAATGAGTATATGATTTTTTCTGTGTACATGTGGGGGACATGTTCCAGAATGAGGAAATGTCAGAAGATGTGTAGTGACAGAGTGGAAGATTTTTGTTAGCATTTTGTCTATTCTGGTTCTCCTATGGAAGAAGAAAACTTGAAAGAGAGAGGGGGAAAGGGGATGATTCCTGTTTTTGCGCTGTGTTTCCTTGCCTGCCCCCAAAGTTATATAAATACTGTTGGATTATAATTTGTGAATAGGGAGGATGGATAGTTGGCTTCCTTGTTTACTTTTGAGGGATTACTTATGTCTCTTTTTTTTTTTTTTTTTTTCTCTTTCTTTTTGTGGTTGGTTTCTTATTGTTTAATGAAGAAGAAAAAGAGAATGAAATAGAAGAAAAATAACCAAAAAAAAAAACAAAAATGAAGATGAAAATGAAGAGAACTTGTTTAGTTGCCTCGTATATGTATTGTAGTGTAGATTAAGTTTTTTGTTTTTTATGATTTTATTTCTTACATATTTGAGTATAATGAAATTGCAGTTGTGTACCTCGGCGGGCTCTTGTAGCTATAATGTTGAGATTCCTTGGCTGCCATTTGCTTTGTGTTTCTATTCGGACGAGGTAGTTACACAAACCAGATTTATTCACATTTTTTTTACATCGAAATCTAAAGCCAGATACTAACAGTAGTGAGAGATTTCACATTTTAACACTCATTTAGATTCAACTTTATAGGATATTACAATTTCACATTTAAAATATGGGATCAGTGACAGTTATGATATAATTTTTGTGCTAATCAGATGGTATATAATTATGACAATAATACGTAATGTAAATATAATATTATGAAAAAAAGCGTGATGGGTTGTCTCAATAGTATCAATCTCATTCGGTATGATTTTCTTGGTATATGCCAAGTTCGGTACTTAGTGACCATCAAAATGTACTGATACTTTTCTCACTTTATTGTGGGTCAACTTTATTTTTTGTTATGGGGTATCTTATTTCCACTTTTGAAAGATTTAGTTGCGGATCATTCTTTAATGTTTCCAGATCAAGGGAGTTCGATAATGGTACATGTACATGAATTTGTAATTGGTAGGAAGAAATATGTCAAAAAAATAATAACAATATTATAGAAAAGAGAATAATACGTGACATAACCTAATATGAGGTAGTATAAGATTGGGTGAGATAAGGTAATATAAGATTGGGATTATAGTGAAGTTGACAATGGAAATTGCAAAGTTAACTGTGGATGACTTGATTGGAAATTACGGAAGAAGAAAACCAGCTTCAACCAAACCCTAATAAAAAAAAAGCTTCCATCTTTTCTCTGAAATCAGACAAATGGCAGCTGCAATTTGCCGCCGATCCCTTTTTAGAGTCGTCAAGCACTTTCAATCTTCCTCTTCATGTTGTCTATCCTCTATCAGCTCCTTCAATTCCAATATCTCCAATTCATTAAACCCCTCCTCCACTTCACAACTTGTCCTCCCAAATCCCATCTCCAATCTCCATCTTTTGAACACTCTTGGCTTTGGTTTTCAAACCCCCAGATTTCTTTCAACCTCTGAGTCTCCTAAACATGAGCAAGAGCAACATGTGCCCCCTAGTCCAAACCCCGACTTCAAGCACCAAGACATCGAAGGACCCACTGTCGAACGCGACCTCTCTCCTCTCGCCAACGAGACCAGGCACGTTCTCGATGACATGATGAAGACGATATATAGTCTCAGCAGAGCACTTGCTCTTCTGGGTCTCTTCCAACTAGGCCTAGGGGCTTGGATTTCCTACATTACAACCTCATCACCTATAACGGAGCTCTCCCTACAGAGCGTTGTCGCTTTTGGCTTCCCATTCACGCTCGCATTGATGCTGAGGCGGTCTTTGAAGCCAATGTACTTCTTCAAGAAGATGGAGGAGCAAGGTCGCCTCCAGATTCTCACTTTGACTCTTCAGGTTGCTAAGAATTTGAATCTCCTTTTCGTTCGGCTTCGTGGGGTCTCTTATTTGTGCACTGCTGGCATGTCTTTTGGGTTGTTGTATACTTTGCTGTCTAGATAGATGACTTGAGCGAGTTTCGATTTTGTCACTCACTGTCTATGTGCCCTATGAAATGGTGCTTTTAGTTTAATAAGGAATTAGTATATTTACTGATTTTTTATATTGTATGAGTATGATAAAGTTGTTGCATTTGGTGAAATTGGATTTGAGCTTGGTATATGATTATTGAAGATGGAATGTTGGATCATGGAAACTAGCATGTCTTTGATGTTATTGTAACATGGTTAATACTATTTGCTGTATGTAGGAGATACGGGAACTGTTGTTTATTAAGTTAGAGTTAGCTTAAGATTGAATCTTTCGGTCATCCAACATGATGTTGATGATCCTTTTTTTTTTTTCTCTTTTTTTTTTTTTTCACTCTTCTCGATTCTTCTTCTGCTTGGAAGCAGCATCGAATTTAGTAGACACCAGAATGGTAGCTGTTATTTTTTGTAGATCAGCTTTTAGATTAGTTCAACAGACTCTTATCCTTTTCTTCTTCATTTTGTTTGCCCTGCACCACTTGTATTTCTCAAAATCTTATCAGATCATACTCGAGTTCTTGTACTAAACCCACAAGCCGTTACTTCTTCAACTGCTTATCCTGGATTGTTTCCAAGTTCTGATTCTAAAAAATCTCAAAATGTCTTGGTGACTACCCTAGCCAATGCCCTGATTGCCAACACAAAGGAGAGACTGGTTTACGTTATATCTCAGCTTTGGTCCATGAAGTTCTTGAACATATGATGGAGAAAATGTATAGTCTTAGCAGGGTAGTTGTTCTCCTGATTCTATTACAATTAGGCCTAGCAGAGTTTTGTAGTCTTCTGCCTTCCAGCTTTACATTGGCATTTATGTTGAGGCGATTTTAGCATTCCTTTAAGATGGAAGAACAAAGTAGGTTGCAAATTCTGTCTTTAACACTTGAGAGATTGCTGAGAATTTGAATCTGTTATCCGTGCACATCAGGGTTGTCTTTTAGTTTCATCATATTGATTTCATGTGCACTTTTTTGGATTTCTTATGAAGCCAGATGTGATTGTGATCTCACTTTCTATGTACTAAATGGTGCTTCTACCTTATAATCTGTAATGAAGTTGTGGAATTGTTTAAATTTACTAGAGCTATTAATTTCAAGAGATTTTAGTTATTGACTAAATTTGTGGCATTTATCTTAGTCTGTCTCTCTAATGTTCTTGCCATCGAGTTGATAGAAGGACTAGTTATTATGTGCTCATATGAAATTGTCTCAGTTTAATCGAGTTGATTTAATCAACAGCTATGATCAACTCGCATTTTTTCGTTAAAATATGTACCTTAACTGCCTGCATATCGTTATTTAGTTTGATAGAAAGTAGATTCAAGTTAAAAGTCTGGGTGAACCTGAAAGTTGTAATTTTCACTTTCGTCTGCATTTCCTCGCTCGGTGCACAGAGTCACATATTTGGGACTCGCAATTTATGATCTTCAAAAGCATTGACTATAACTTTTCATTTAATGTACTTCACAAACTTGAAAAACAAGAGTTGTTCAATTGAAAGACTGGAAATTTTCAAGTGGGCATGACATAATTCAATCATTCTCGAATGCCTTATTTTGTATTCTCCAATAAAAAGGGTTTTGAATGCATATTTTTTTTAACGGAGGATATATTCTTAAAATTTCCCAGTCTTGAGCATACAACGCATTCAGATTTCTTAAAATAAATGATAAAAAGAGATTACTACAAACCCTAGTATATGAAAACACCATAAGCATAAAACAGGAGCAATGCCCGGTTGTAACAGGCCAGTGAAGCTGAAGAAGCAGCAGGAGCCGACCCTGTCACCATCTCCATGCCAGGAGAAGGAGCTATCTCATCATGGTCATTACGAGCAAAGACCATCAGATTCAACTACAGCATTAACAAACCATGGGATGGTGTGGTAACTAATGTGGTATATGAAATTCATACATCACATTATTTAAATATACACCATTTGATGGTGAGTGTAAATTGAAACTAGTTATTATTAAACCGACTAAGTACTTTTTTATCACTAAACTACATTGGACAGTGATTGTTACTCTAAAATATTTTATAATTATAAATTTTGACAAAACTATATTATAGGAATTGTATTGCACGTCTTCATATGGATTGTCTGATTTGCGATATAATATTAAAAACACCTTCAACTAGACATGTTTTTAATCTTTTATGTTTTTTATGTTGAAATTTATATATATATATATATATATATATATACATATAGATTTCGGTAATAATATTTTGCTATTAGATGCATTCCAAAATTAGAAACAACTAAATCAGTGAAATATGTGTGTATTGAGGATTTATAAAAAATATGTTATAAAACATAACCTAAAAACAATGAATATAAAATAATGATCAGATAAAAGATAACAAACAAAAGTAAGTGAGAAAAAGAGAAAATAATTCAATTTATATATATTTCAATAGTTACACTATAGGTTTATTTATAGGTAAATTAGAGAATCATGTCCATAATGAAATAACAATAAATAAAGTAAAGAATATTATAAAATATGAAGTAGTGTTAAGACCATATATTCATAACATTTCCTCTTGGACGTACATTGCTTAATAATACTCTTTGATATTCTTGAACATGTTCAAATACCGCCTCATTAGAATCTTGCCAATAAAGCCTGATGGAATAAAAATTGGTCGAAAGGGAAAAAAGGTGCAAGATACAAAACTCCAAAAAGAATTTAATAGTATTTGAACGTGTTTAAAAAAATTTTCTTGTTAAAAACTTTATTAGGAAAACTGAATAAGACAAAACTTGATCGACGAAAAAATATGAGTGCAGTATACATATATTCATATTGACTTAAAGTACTCCCTTTAAAAGGTATACAACTATTACTCTTGTAGTTTTTCGAAAATATTGAAAAATATGTTTGATTCCATTCCAATGTTTTCGAGTTGATGGACTAGTATTCCCTTTTATTTGTGTTTGATCTTCAGGCTAAGACAATATCTTGTTTTCTCAACATCTTACATTTCAAATTCTCTTTTCAAATATTTAATAGTTCTTAGGAGCTCTTTAGGAGTTCCAATTAAAATCATGTCATCGATATATATTGCTACAACTGTAAATCCAGGTTTTGATTTCTTTATAAATATATAAGGACATATAGATCATTAACATATCCTTTCTTTGTGAGGAATTCACTAAGAAAATTATAACTTTATTGAATATAAATTACGAGAATTTGAATTATATGTTTCTAGCATTTTAAATCCTTCGAGGATTTTCATGTATATATTAATATCTAATGACTCATATAAATATGTCGTTACCATATCTATAAAGCATATTTAAAGTCTTTTTTAGACTATCAAACTAATTAAAAATTTAAACGTAATCAAATCCATCATAGATGAAAATGTTTCATCTCATTATGTTTTCGAATAAATACCTATTTATATCTAATGGGTTTGATGTCTTCAGACGTCTGGACTATTGGTCCAAATACATCACATTTGACTAATAAAGTTAATTCTGCTTGAATTGTTTCATTCCACTTAGATCAATCATTCATTTTTCAACACTTATTTATACTATATTGTTTATGATCATCATTTATAATTATGATTCCACTATTTTCCAAGGAAATTTCTATATTTTCAAAATTTTGTATCTTTTCAGAAGATTATACCGCTTCCGGGACACTAGTCGCTGTGAAGGTGTTAATTCTGATCAGATGAAATTAACTATGAGATAATTTATTTTCACATTATTAATATTGGATTTTTGCAGTAAACCTTTGAAATACGATTATATCTCATTGTCTTAATTTTTATATGAGTAATTATTTTTATCAAAACATATGATGTTTTCAAATGTCAACATGATAAGTTCAATACAACTACATAAGTATAACTCTGCTTTTGTTTTGATAAATAATTTTTATGTCAACATTTATCCACAATATGTTATTCAATACTCTCATCATTTTTTTGTAATATGCAGAGCATAAAATATAATATCTTAATTTTCTTTAAGTTTTCAGTACACATACCTCTTCAAGAGCTACTGTAAACTTTCACATATTCTTAGAGCAAACTATTTATAGTTTGAGCATATGCACTTTTTCATATGCATTAAGATCACTTTTGTGTGTTTCATAAGGGGAGATTATATAGAAGAGTTTTATCTCTTAAAAAACATTTAACTCTTCAAAAGTCATATGATGAGAGATTATATATAACTCGAGCGTGATCTTTAAAATGATCATGATATTTCATTATTCACTTCAAGGAATAATAATTTTATAACCAAATTTATTTTTTACACTTCTATGTGTGATAAATTATTTATTTGTTGTTATTTATGTAAATTGTTCTTTAAGAAAAATCACCCGGGTTAATATATTAACAATGAATATAAAATCATTTGGATGTACAGTTTTCAAGTAAACGATCATTTGAACTTCAGGTTCATATGACTTATATGATAATCGTTATAATGAATGATGTATGTCAATTGTAATTTCACGTCACTAAGTTTCTAATTTTATCCTTATTCTCCTCCTAATGATGAGAAAATTTATTCATTAGTATTATTTTATTATCTTTTATGAACTTATTTGCATCATTATAATGTCCTTTTGAGACTTATTTATATCATCATAATATCCTTTTGAGACTTAATTATACTATTTTACTATCGCTCAAGGATATATTAAACTATCATATCATTCTTCAATGATTAAAATGTCACATAGTGTCTTTTAGAGACCAAACACATAGTGTATTTCAAAGACCAAATTGTAATATCAATTATTATCCTTTAGGGACATTTACTAGGTAAGAATCTTCAGATTTTATAATGGATATCCATATTACTTCCAATAATTTAATGTATCATTTTCTTTGTATAATTGGATGAAAAAAAGAAAAAACTTATGATTCATCACAATTTTTGATCATATTATACTTATGATTATATGATAGTCTTGATTATAAAATATGTTTTCGGTATATGACAATATAAATAATATAAATATAATATACTTTTCTTAATGTATATATAAATAAATTCCCTTAAGATCTATTAAAATAACAAAGTTTCATATATACAATATTGTTTTTTTTTTTTTTTTTTTTAACTTTGTAATATGCAAATTTGTGTTTCTAGAGCCTTTATATATTGGTAAAATATTAATATAATGTTTATGTATATTTCAAGTACACAATTTTTATAATTTCATATTCCACCAACAGTAAATATTTTGCTTACTTTACTTTGGTGTGAATTCTACTTTAAGTAGTTAAAATTTGTTATGATCACCGACTTTATTAACCATAATCACCACTTTGATTATAAGATGATTTAACATTCATTTTAGAGAATAATATTAATTAATTTAGCTATGCGAGATAAATGATTTTTCATCCCATAATCATTAACATTGCTACTTCAGGAGCAAATTTAAAGTACAATTATTTCAATCATCTGACTTCATTTATTTGGTGATCAAATATACATATATACGTTTCTTTGAAAATATAAATTAATCCTTTTACCAAGATATATAAATTGTAATTATAGTGAATTAATGAATAATTTCTCAAAATACAATCATAATGAATTGTAACGAATATTTAATAATCAATTAAGATATAAGAAAATATATGTTATATATCTTATTTCGTAATTTGCTTTAAGGAAAGAAGAAAAGAGAAAATAACATATCCTTTGCTAACAAAAATTTTTATGAGAAATAATAATAATTATATAATTACATATAAGAAGAATAAAAATATTATACTTTGTCTTCTCAAAAACCCAAAGTTTCAAACTATGATGTGATTATATATCATAATTACATGTTCAATATAATAGTAACTCAAAACTTCAGGTTTTGATAGAATTAAAAATGAAATTCTTTTCTAAATTACATCAATCACTGTAATTAGTACTAAAACTTTAGGTTTTAAGTAAATTATAATTATACCTTAATTTTATGATATATTTTAGAAGATCTCAAATAAAATCACTATCAGAAAACCCTAACAGTCATTGCTACCTAATTTCCACATCTAACAGCTCATGCCACTATCAGACTCATGTCGTCACTAGAAAGGTAACAATTTAACCATAATACTAATAGATTTTAACTGTATAACATGAGGTATGATATCGTTATATATATACCCGATCAAGTAATTTGTATTAAATATATAAGTATGAAAATACATACTTCGATGTGTTAAAATTCATAAACAGAAAATAGAATACTTTAATATATTTATAAACCTAAATTTCACGATCTATATATCTTGAAATCATGAACAAAAGTTAATATCAAAGATCTTCAAGTCTTTACTCACCCTCAATGAGGAGACATGTTTTCAAATCTATATACTTGGGTTCAAAACGGGTTCTTTTTGTAACAAATTCAATTGATTTAGTTTTTCTTAATTTTTTCATTCGTAATTTTGAAACTTTTGGTTCCAAAATGTAAATAAATTATAATTCAGAATTGAAGTAATGGTCTAAAACTTCAAATTTTAAGATCCAAATAAAATTAAAAATAAATTTATTGAGAATCTGGAACTTTTAGTTCATATTTAAAATTTAAAAATTCGGATAAGAATCTGAAACTTCAGGTTTTAAGATCCAAATAAAATTGAGAATAAATTTATTGAGAATCTAGAACTTCTAGTTTATATTTAAAATTCAAAAATTTGGATTCAAATAGTTCTTCGAGAATTTAATCAATTAAAACAAATTTGATAGAACCATTATGTTATATGCAAAAAGCAAGATCATAACATCACAATATCAAATTTGTTTGATCTTTATTTAATTTTTCATAACCCGAAAGAGTCACATTGCCTTCTGTATAAATGTATACGCATATTGTTGGCTTCATACATAAAAATAAACTTGTACATTTTGTTGCCTTTTGTGTTTAGATTCATGGTCTAAGACACACTCTTTCTATACAATAGGCAAGGGCCAATTATGTTGCTTCAAGCAATTATAATTTATTTGACATATACAATTACCCATATTACGCATGAAAATCAACAAAATTTAATTAAAATTTAACTAGAATTTCTAGTTTCAAATAAATTAGCACTATAGAAGTTCTGGTTCCAATAGATAGATATATCAGAATTTATAATTCTAATTAAATTGAAAGTGTAAAACTTCTGGTTTTAAATAAATTTACAATATAGAACTTCAAATTATAATAAAATTGAAAATTTAAAACTTCTAGTTCTAATTAAATTGAAATTATAAAACTTTTGGTTCTATTTAAAAATTAAAAGTTTTAGTTTTAATTTTCGTTTGCAAACTTCAGGTTACAAATAAGAAAGCTAAAAGAAATATTATATTAAATAAAGTATCAAAATATAAGTTTAATATCATTGAACTTACTTTTGAATGCAGAAGATCAAAAATAGCAATTCTCATATAGCAATATTCATAAAATTATTTAAACAAACACCCAGAACATTGATATCTCATAAAGAGCATATATATATATGCACACACTTTATATATTTTCCACATAGTCTATAAATAAGGAAAAGAATAATAATTTTTTTCCCTCTCCATACACAGAAGAAAGATAAATTTTATATAATTTTTTTTTTCTCTTTTTGCATCAATCAAACCAATAAAACAAATTTTTTTGATTCAATCTTTTCTCTTTATATAATTAATCAAATCATGCAAATAGTATATGAATTTGAAGCTCCTAACATATGCTTTCAAAATAAGATCCATATTATATATGTTTAAATAAATATATAAATCGGAATAGCAAAAGACAAAAATAATTAAACTTGAAGAAAAATTTATTTTGGATCTAACATAACATTTATTAGCATAACATAACATCTATACGAAACACATATACTAATAGAGAATAGATCACATGAATGAAATCTTCCATACCAGATTTGTATTAATAACGTGTTATAAAATATGACATAAAAACAATGAATATAGAATAATAATAAAATAAGAGATAACAAGCAAAAGTAAGAGAGAAAGAGAAAAAATAATTCAATTGATGTGTCTTCCAATTATTACAATATAGACTTATTTATAAGCAAATTAAAGAATCATTTCCATAATGAAATAGCAATAAATAAGGTAAATAATATTATAAAAAAAGAAAGTGGTGTTAAAATCATATATTCATAACAAAATAATTTTTTTTAAATGTTTATTCAAACAGTATATGAACATAGAATATTGATATTTGACAAATGGCTGTCGGTGCTTATGAGAGTTTGGTTCATTTATATCAGACGTCCATGGTTTGATCTGTATCTAGGGTTTTTGAGTTAAAGACAATTTTTTCACTTGATGTGATCTTTTTCCTCTCGTTCTTGGGAGTTTCAATTCCGGACCACGTTTTAGAGACCCTAATATTCGGTATATTATATAATATATAATATATTCGTGATGTGTGTAATAAAAAAAAATACTGATATTTGGCTATGTAAAAACAATGTTGTACATTTATATATTTGGGTACGGGTATTCTAATTTAGGACATTGAACCTTTATCATTAAGCCACGTGGTCCGTCCAAATTTGCATATTGCTTATAAAAGAAAGAAACTGAAATGGTCCGCCTCAATTAATTTTCATGCCAATTCAAACATTCGAAATGTGTCGTCTTCCTCCGAGTGACAAACATATGGTCCGTGAAAATAAACTACAGAGCCCACATTTGGCAGTTCAACTCACATCTGCCTGCTTTTGGAACACTGACGTGCGATTTTTATTTTTTATTTTTAAATAATTTTATTTATTAAAAAAGATATTTCTTTTGGGGAATGAAAAATTAAATTTATAAAAAAAACCACTCACACCCTTAATCTTTTAAAATTAGGAGAAGTGTTCAATTAATTCTATTAAGGGTGGTTTGCTAATTAACAAATGTTATGCCCGTTTCCTCGATTTGAACAAATGGGCCGATGCATGCCCAATAGGTATGAACGGGATTGAAAATCTAGAAGGCCCAATCCTCAGATCACTGTATCAAGTTCGTCGAGCTCGCGAGATTGCACAACACCGAGGTAGTTCAAGCACACTTTCAGCCCACTTCAGCACCTCTTCAGATTGTTACAGCGAGCTCGTAAGCTCGGAACCTCGCGAGCTGCAGAAACAGGTTGAGCACATCTCTAGCCCAATCCAGTATCCCTCTACCCCGAGCAGCCCGCCAGAACGAGAGCCCGCTCCTGAAGACGCCTTATGCAGCAAGTCATCAGAACCACCAACTCTCTTGATTTCAAGCTGAAACCACTTATACAATTGTCAGGGAGCATTCAATGCGGCTGTGCATTTAATGAAGAGAATATCTCTCTTGGTGCAATAAATGCTGACTTGTGCATAGAAAAATCAATCATTACCTTTGCAATAAATGCAACATGATTTATGTCAGGATTAGTTAAAATTACCATCATTTTGTAACGTGAATAACACTCTTTGTATCTCTCTCTCTCTATAAATAAGGGAGATATTTACTGTACCAAACAAGTTAACTACACTGATATACCGTCACTCTGCCGGAATTAACTCAGAGTGACCCATGGATGTAGGCGCAGTTGCCGAACCACGTAAAAATCCTTATGTCTGAACTCATTCTTCTTTCTCCCTTCTTTATTAATTGCTCCATTACTACCTTCATCCACCACGACCAACATTCATTCTTCTTTATTACAACTTACCAACCTTAAACTCCATTTACAACCCATTTATAACAGTCATCACCATTCACTCATCATTTATTACCACGTTTGCTGTCTGGACCCTAGAATCTCTGGATCGACCATTTCTTGACGTCGACAACAAATATAATGATTTATTACAATATTAAATATATCTAATAATTATAAATTTATTTAATGGTTTTATGAAGTTTTTATATTTAAAATTTATTAAATAATGATTTTTGTATTTTTTTAACTTTTTAACTTTTTATTTTTATTTATGTTAAATATATTTAAAGATTAATTTATTATGTTTTTATTTAAAATTCAATTATATATATATTAAATTAATTTAGCCAAATCTAATCTAAAATCATCTCAACTACATCAAACTGATACAATACTAATTTAATCTCATTAAATCTTATACCTGACCAAAGAGTATGTGATACGCCATACTCAATTATCACACCTCCCACCTCAAGAAATCAGATGACACTAATAGTCCATTTCTACATTTTGTAACAGTGTCAAAATATATAGGTGGCTTCAATTAATGTTAAAATGAAAAAGAAACAGACAAGTTTTAAAGACATATAAAATGGTGATGCGGAAATTAGAGAGAGAGATATATAGTGGTCACACTTGAATTAAATTATTAATGTATTGATGCGGAAATGTATGCGTGTATGAATTAAATCAAATCATATCATATCAAATTAAATCAGAACATATCATAATTGATGTAATAGCCGTACTAATTTGATTAAAATATAATGAATCTTCCGGGAGCTACAATAAAGGGTAAATTATAATTTAATCTATTAATTTGAATATAATTACAGGTGAAGTCAACTTCTAGTGTTTATTACAATAAACCCTTTTGTCGTTAGGAAATTCTGTTAAAATTAATTGTAAATTGACAAAAATGCCAAAATACCCTCACATTTAATTATTTTTCAAAAAAAAAGAAGATATAATTAAAAATTAAATAAATTAAATAAATAATTAAAAATTAAAAAAATCATCAAATCTTTACCATCCATAAATTTGAAAAAATTTTAAAAATTATATAAAATTATATAAAAAAAATGATGGATCTTCACCATCCATCACATTTGATGGACGGTGGAGATCAAATGTTAAAAAAATATAATTTAAAAAATGTAAAAAAAAAATGGAGATATAATCTCCATAACCAAAAGAAATTGAAAAAAAAAAAAAAAACCTAGCATCAAGAACAAAGGAAAAAAAAAAAATCTTCAATCAACAACTCCAAAATCTAAATCATCAATCATCCCTAAATCAAAATCATCATCAATCATCCTATAATCAAAATCATCATCCTAGAATCAACAACTGAAAAAAAAAAAAAAAGAAAAAAAAAAAGAGAAAAACTAGATGATGAAGAAACCATCTCAACATCAAGAATTGAGAAAAAAATGAAAAAACTTGAAACATCCCAGCATCAAGAACTGAGGAAAAAAAAATTCAATCAACAACTCTAAAATCTAAATCATCCATCATCCCCAAATCAGAATCATTATTAGTCATAAATCCAAAAAAATTGAAAAACTTGAAACTTGGATGAATCTTCATCTAGATTTATTAAACCCGAATGCAGATTTATATGGGATCATTTAAGTTCGACGAACCTAGATAAAGAAGAGAGAGGAGAGCGACGGTCTTGACGGAGAGAGGACAGTGAGGGGGAGCGGTGGCGGAGAGAGGAGAGGAGAGGAGAGTGAGGAGAGAAGGGAGATAAAGCACTGTCGGAGATGATGAAGAAAAAGAAAAAGAGAAAGAGGTCGGCAATGGGGAAGAAGAAGTGGGTTGATGATGGTGAATAGAATGAGAGGAGGATGGAGAGCAAATGGACAGGGGAGAAGAAGAAGAATTATTTTATTTTATTTTTTATTCAATTTTTTAAGTTTTTATAATTTATTTTAAAATAAAATTAACAATAACATCACATGATAATTTTACCCCAATCTCAATTAACTTTAACAATAACGGCAGAAAAGTTTATTGTAATGAACACTAAAAATTAACTCCGTCTGTAATTATTTTTAAATTGGTAGGTTAATTAAAATATGCTATGTAATAAAAAATATAGAAGCAAGGCAAAGAATAAATGGATGAATAGAAAATAAACAAGAAAACCATCGTGACTACTGTCAACTGACAAGGTTTAATTAAATTCTCGTGCTCATAATATTAATTAAATTAATAGTTTGAAGATGCCTAAAGTACATGGTATGAAAAAAAATAGGGGGGGAATGAAGCTAACAAGTAATACTTCTTCTCTTCTTTTTCTACTAGTGTCTGGCTATCATTGTTATGTTTTATGATCATTCAAAGAAATTCATCTAAGAAATCATATATCAATTTGATAGTAGTGAGCATACAAATAATGTACCATTTAACTAATTCATTTATTATATAATATTAAAAGTTCATTTTAAGATATGTTTGAAGAGAATTTCCCTATATATATGCAATCCAAGAGTACATAACACAAATTTAAAACTCTGATAAGTAATTAATTTTTTTCCCAATATATTAATTCATAATTTATAGTGATTCAATTACAAAAAAAATAGAGTTAAAAAATTACAAAAAAGATATATAATATTTATATTCACTCATACAAATTTTAACATGTGATTAAAAGATATAAATTAACAATTTTCTTCAAGCAAAACCTTGCAGTAAATGGTGTATTTACTGCAATCGTTAAAAAAAAAAAAAAAAAAAAAAAAATCCAACCTTGCAGTAAATAGTAATCAATAATTGCACTTTGACAATAATTGTAATCGTACAATCATTGAAACCAACTGTTTTTGTTTTTATTTGGAGATAACACAAAATCTTCCTGCGCTCTCTTTGAAAAAATAAAATTAGGGGGGATTTTCAACAACTCCCCTGAGTTTTGATTACTTTCTAAAAATAATTCCCTAATTATAAATTTAAATTAAAACCTTATTATTATAAATTAACATCACTTTAAACTTTTAGAATTTAGTGTACGTTTGATACAGTTTATCTACTAACCAAAAATATTTTTTAAATGCTAAAAACTCAACTGAATTTTTTTTATGTTGTTTTATTAACATCCTAATAAAACTTTTGGAGAATTAAAAAAACTTAAAAAAGTCCACTTTGAAAAGCTCAAATTTTGAGTTTCTTCAAGTAGATCTTTTTTAGTTTTTTTTTTTTTTTTTTTTTTATAGATTAAAATATTTAATATACCCCTATTTTATTTTGTTAATTTTTTTATATCCTTATAACCCTATTACACTTTCTTTATAAATATAAACACATAATCTCCACTTTCATTCATTTTTTATTTCATAAAAACTTCTAAAAACTCTTCTCTAACTAGTAAGTTTTTTATATCTTGTGTTTTTTTTTTTTTTTTCAATTGGTTTTACTGATATTACAATATTTTTTATCTTATTATCATGAATATTATATGTCATATTTGTAATATATATATATATGCATACACTGCAACTGGTTTATAGTTAATGTTGAAGCAATTACATTTCTAGAATGAATATACTACTTTTCTCTCTTATACCATTTTTGATAAATTAATAATCTAAAAGTGCTTTAAAAATAATTTAATCAAATAGACTATAATTTAAAATAATTTTTTTAATTAACAACCAAACAATTAATAACTTTTTTTCAAAAGATCTACTTCTAAAAAATCTATTTGGAGAAGCTATACCAAATGATTAGTTAATTAGAAAAAACCTTTTTTCTTTTTTTGAAAGAAATTAGAAAAAAACTTTTAATTGTGTGTCTAAACCCCTTTCACATTTTTTAATCTAAATTGAAGAGAGTCATATTTAAAATATGATCAAATCATTTCAAAAAATGTATATGTGATCAAATCTCAGGGTAGTGTGTATAAATTAATCTCCCAAAAATAATCTTGGGCGCATCTTGATGCATAAATCTGTCAATGTTGTTGCACTCCAGCACAATGCCGTGTCACGTGGACCCATTGTCTATGATTTTTATACTTTTAAGTTAATATTGAATTGACGGGAGATTAGTTGGCCTTATTAAGATTACTCACTGCTTTTCTTTTTTACAAGAATTTGTTTCGAATATCTAATTTTACAATAAAATAATAATAACAGGGAAAAAAATTATTTTCATAATCCGAATATCCATTATATAATTAAAATATAATAACAGCTCACAATAAGAGAAAAAAAAATCACTTACATAAATTTAAAATTGCATTTGATAATAAAGATCGAACTCCGAAGAGCACTACTAGACTAATTAAAGGGTGATTTGCACTGCACTTAAGATTTGCTAATACTAATATGTCTGAAGATTGAATATAGAGTTTGTGTTAATTTTTGTTCTTGAGATCACTCCTGCACATGCACCTATCTTCAACATTCATATAAATAAACAGCACATTTCATATAATCATCATCACGACATTAAATTCAATATCTCACTCTCTCTCTCTCTCTGTCTCTCTCTATGGCTTTACTCTCCACAGTCAAGGTTCTGGAACACTGCAAAGTCTCTCCATGCAGTAGTCAACCACCAAACAGCTCTCCTCTACCACCACAAACCACTACCACCACCATTCCCTTGACATTCTTCGACCTTCCATGGCTCTTCATCTCTCCAAACCAACCACTCTTCTTCTACGAATACGACCATCCCACCTCTCACTTCCTCTCCCATTCTCTCCCTACCCTAAAACACTCTCTCTCTCTCACTCTCCATCTCTTCTTCCCCTTCTCATCCCACCTCTCCCTCCCTCCACCACCCCACAAACCCCAATTCCTCTCCACCCAAAACGACCACGTTTCCCTCACCGTCGCCGAGTCCACCGCCGCCGACGACTTCCACCTCCTCACTCAATATCACCCCCGAGACGTCTCCCACTTCCACTCCCTTGTACCCCACTTGAAAACCAGCGTCTCCAGCCCCAAACGTGACCTCCCTCTCCTATCCATACAAATCACAGTCTTTCCAAGCTCTGGTTTCTGCCTCGGATTCGCGTACCACCATGTGGGTGCCGACTTGAGGACGTTCAACAGCTTCATCAAGACATGGTCGTCTTTGTGTAGAGAATCTCGTGATGGTCATCGTGGTCCTCTCATGATCAAGACATTGCCGTCGTTTGACCGGAAGGTGATCGTTGACCGACATGGGCTTGAAGAGGTTTTCTTGAATGAGTGGTTTAAAAGGAAATGTAAATGTGAAGAAGAAAAGATGGTTGTAGGTTCAGTGACCGAAGCAGATTTTTCGTGTATGGTTCGGGCCACTTTCGTCGTGCGTTCGACCGACATGGACGGGATTGAAAAATGGATAGTGACTCAATGCACGAAAAAAAATCTGGCCGAACCAGTGCATTTATCACCTTATGTCCTAACTTGTTCTTTTATGTGGGTTTGTTTGGTGAAAACAATGTTTCAAAATTCCCACCAAAATGGCACAGATTTTCGTGAGGGTCCAACTTATTTCGGGTTCAATGCGGGCGGGGTTAACCGGGTGGACTACCTGGTGCCGGCTTCATATTTTGGGAACTGTGTCGGGTTCGGGCGGTCCAAGGCGGTCAGGGAGGAGTTATTGGGTGAAGATGGGATTGTTGTGGCGGCCCATGCATTAGGGAACACTATCAAGACGTTGGATAAGGACTTGTTTGGAGGAGCAGATAGTTGGATTTCGGATTGGGAGGTGATAATCGGGTCGGATGCCCATGTTATGGTTTCTGGGTCACCGAAAGTGGATCTCTATAAGACTGATTTTGGGTGGGGTAGGCCTAAGAAAATAGAGGAAGTTTCAATTGATAAAAAGAGAGGATTTTCACTGACTGAAAGTAGAGATTTTGAAGGAGGCATTGAAGTAGGGTTGGTTCTACCTAATCTTCACATGGATGTTTTTGTTTCTCACTTCAATCAAGTTCTTGAGCTCCTACATCGAGTGTAGTACTTTCTTCACCCTTTTCATGAGTAGTAAAATGGACAGTTATTGACAGTTGTTTGTTTGTTTGTTTGTTATTATTATTATTATTTTTAATATGTATCTACTTACATGTAATCATAATAACTTATAATTAGAATGATTTAAAATCGAATTTATCTAAAATCAGATTAATATATTAGAATCATATTAAGTTATTTACTTTAATTATAAAAATTATAATTGAAATTAACAATATTCCTTTAAAGATATTTACTTTTAACTTGAAATCGAAATGAATTATTTTCAAGTTATCAAAATGCCCTTGATTAAAAATATATATTCTTTTAGCAGTTTTTATTTATTTATTTTTTTTTGCCCTCAAGAAATACGTACTTTTATTATAATAATAAGAAATATGTATTTTTATTATAATAATATTATGCTTATTAAGCTAGTTTTTAATAATAATAATGGTTTTTTAATAATAATTTAATGTTATCTACTACACCATTGGTAAATATAAACTAGGTTTTTCTCACTTTTTTTTTTTATTTCCAATTTTTTTTGTTGCTTTTAAATAGGGTATAAAAACATTTTTTAATATTTAAAAGAGAATGAGAATGGAAAACTAAGAAGGGTGAGAGAAGTGATAATCCTATTCTATAATCCAAATTTATATGAGACCTATATTTTTCATTTTTATTACGGATTAATTTAAAATATGTAAACACATGCAATCATTCTCTTTCCCTAATTCTATTAGTAAAGACCCCATAAATAAGATTGTGATTCTAGATTTGAAACATATTTATATATTTATAGAATTTTCATTTACTTAAAATTATTATGTGAAATATTATTGAAGTGGGCATATTATCTTGAGATGGTTGTGTATTTTTCTCATTCATTTTAGTAGAGAGATTCAGACCCCATAATGCATACTTTATAAATATATATAGAAAAATTTCTTTTATAAAGTCGATATCTTTTATAAAATTTTCTTTTATAAATTATGATAATAAATTCTTAGAAGAGTATAAATAATAATTGTTTTTAACGTGTCTGTAACTTCTCTAACCCTGATCAGCTTCCAAAAGTAAGTTACCGCGAGATAAAGTGAAAGAGTGAGACGATAGGACAGTGGTAGGACCACATCTATCAGTGATGTTGCGTTGATCCAGGGAGTGGGGCATCTTCAGGGCCATCTTCGTTATGCGTGTGCCTGTCATGATAGACGGCAAGATTATTATGTTTTTGTCGTTATCGTTTCAATCATTCAGAAGATTTTACCACTTCAGAGACATGAAAATCTTCACCTTATGAACCAAAAAATCTTTTGATGTTTTTCTTTCCTTTTTGGACAATCCAAGATTAAAATAGTTCTTTTAATACAAGGTGTGGTTAGAGTCTTGTCGTTTGGTGGTGATAATTTATAATGAAATTATCAAAATAAACAACTCTATGACATCAACGCAAACTTTAAAAAAAGAAGGAGAGACCCCACAGTAATATGATTTTTCATTCTTACTTTAAATATATCATGCCAAAAGGCAAAACTCCTCTTCTATTCACGATCATAGCTACTAGAAAGTGTACATAAATTAATTATATTCTTGTATTATAATATTTTGAGGGATAATATGCACATCAAGTGGTTAGCGTGTAATTATTTTTTCCTAGTTGTGGTAGAGATTGAATTTCTATCATGTGTATTTATCAATTATAATATATAAAAAAGAAAGAGAAAAAAGGAAAAAAAGGTTTCACATGTTTGGATTTTGATTCACTGTCATCATAAATATTGTGAATTCAACATCGTTGGTTTTGTAAAACACCTCATTTCATTTTCCTACGGTTTATCACTGTATCCAGTCAAAATATGAGAGATTCCATGTTTCCTGAAACAAATACGAGTGACAATGTTTACACCCCTAAAAACTGTATGTGAACGCCCTTTTATATACACTCTATTATGATTTTTTTTAAAGGATTACATCTTGTAAAAACACCCCACATATTACCAATATATCATTTCTATTACTTATGAATAAATATTATAAAAACAACAATACATTATTAAAACAAAAACAGCATGGTGGAGGTGTAGTTACTCTTAATTATTTATTTTTAACTTACAAGGACAGATCAAGAGGCAACAACTTCGTCTTCGTTTTCCTCGTGGGCTTCTGCTTCTGCTGCAATGGAAAAAAGAAAAAAAAATAGAAGTGCTGTGGTTTGATTCAAGGTTTGTTCACTTAGAGATTTCGTTATTCCATTCAAGGTTTGGTTCAAAGAAAAAGAAGTGCGCTTAGCCGACTGCTATCCAACACAATCCTTGAGTCACAACAAATATCAGCTATTTGCAATTATTCTACACTTATTTATTTATATTTTCTAATAAGCCTGCATTTGACTCTACATTTTCCAACATTCACATTACTCCCCGTAGAGTCAGACTTGGCTAGTTTCGTTTGGGTGGAGCATTCATGGTTCTGCTGCAATGGGAAGCAAAGGTCCCGCTTTACATTGATGGCCAATCTTTGGCTCGTACGAGCAATCCTCCTTTGATAAATCTCAGTATCGTAAGTTCAGTTAAATTAATTCTTTATAATGTTATTTGAGGATAATAATGAAATTTTCTTTCTTAAAAATAATGATTTTTGGAGGGGTGGAAATATGTCCACTTAAGAAATATTATGCGCTAGATTAAATCATGGTTCATGGATCCAGTTGAGTATGCTAAAGAAACCCAATATCGGCCCGAATAAGCTTTCATCGACCCAAAACACATGTCCACATGAGTTCAAGCCCTTTCGATAGACCATCCAAAACTAAGCTCCAAGTTCTCCACCGACTTTGTCGTTACTTTGATTTCTTGACCTAGTAATCGTCTAGAAACCATTAAATTGCAAGTTCAATGAATGCGTTTAAATATGAGGAAATACCAAAATGACATTATCATTACATCATGTATAAATTTAGGTATTACTATCTATTTTCGAACCACATTAACAATACTTAATCTTAATAATTAAGTAAGAAAAAACCTCTCGCATTTTAATCTGAATTATTATTTGTATTATAGAATTTGATTATTTTATTAGTTGGACAATATTATATATTAATAATAATAATTGAGTTGATTATAAAAATAATCAATTATTATTGAGGATGGCTCTATCAAACCAGTAAGTTGGCCTAATCTCATAGCCTGATTCGATGTCAGCTTGTTAGGTTCGAAAATCTGTCGGTGTGGGGTGTCACTTTCGACGAAATGACAGAAACCAGAAGGACCAAGTAATGGCTAGGTTAACGGTTAAACTCAATAGGTACCAATGGTCAAAAGAAGCGTGTCGAATGCAATATCAAGAAAAGTACCAACGACAGCCACGTTTATTTGACTAAAACAAAAGGAAACACAACAGCAGCAGCCGTTTAATTTCTTGTTGGATTTAAACTCTCTCAACGTCTCTCAACGTGTCGTGTCATGTCCGTCTCACTATGGCCAGTTCCCACCGCCAGCTGTCCACGTTCTGGCTGGGTCCACGCGCACTCACCCACCCACCACCACTCCCAGATATATACCCCAATAAGCACGTTCATTTGCATCGCAAACACATTCTCATTCGCATTCTCTCTTCTTTGCAATCCAAAAAACTTGTATTTCTAAGCTTTTTTTGTTGTGAAAACAATGGCATCATCATCATCATACGCTCTTGTCTTGGTAACCATAATGGCAGCTGCCCTTTTGAGCAGTGTTTCAGCGCAAGACATTTCTCCTTCGCCGCCACCCAACACCGGAGATGGGTACTCTTTGGGCATGTCTACTGCTGTCATTTGCTCTTCTTTGTTCTTCTCCATGCTTGCCTTGTTCAAGCACTAGATCTTTATACGATGGACGGCTCTGATCTTTCCTTCGTTGGTGGATTTGTTTTATAATATTATAGTTGGAGGGACATTATTATTATCATACATACATCTTATTATGTATACTTTATTTTGAGAGCTATTTTTTGATGGATTATTGAGTACCTTGAGAGGATATTTATTATTTGTATTCATTGATCATTGTATTGTTATACATATTTGTTCGTTTTATACAGTGGAATAAAAGAGATTTATTGTCTGTTTATATATATCTTTCGCTCTTTAATTTGGACTTTTTTTTATGCTCTTGATTAATGAATTGAAGGAGCAATTTGGTGTCAAATCACCATTATCAATCACTTTCCATTTGATACAAGTTACAACTGAAAATCTGATGATCAAGATGGGGTTTTAGAAACAAACAATTTTGAAGATAAAAAGCTGAAAATTAATGGTTTGACAGATGTAAGCATTGATTATTCTTCATTGCTGATGAAGGTCCATAATTAGATGATGTATTTAGAGATTTTAGTTACTTAACTAACCATGATAATTGACTTCCCAATCCTTTTCTTCATCAAAGTTTTTGTGGTGATTGATTTTTTCAACAAGAGATTTAAGGCCAATTATTGGTGGCCATGTATATGTTTTGGAAGAATAGTAGACAATCTATCTTCACATTTTAGGAGGGGCTTGTGTGGGGTTGTGTTATTGGTTGTGTACTATTACCTTATTTTAATTATGATTGACTCATTCCACGTCAGTTGTTAGAAAAAAATAAAAATAAAAAGAAAGAAAGAGCTTTCGATCATATTTAATTAATTAATGCCAATGTTTTCAATGATATAGTAAGGATGCTTGATGTGGCATGAACATTTAACAAACACAAGTTAGTCCACATTCATCACCTAATTTCATCATTGAGTATGGATTAAACCAAGAAATCATATTAAACTCCAAATTGTTATCATGACATGTGGCCAAGCTATTTTTAACCTCAAAAAAAAAAAAAAAAAGCCCTTTAAACTTGGATGAGCTTTCATATTGACTAAGGTTCAATGGTCCTTGCAAGATAAGTAGTTGTTGAACTAACAAAGCCCACATGAAAGCATACAAACGTGACCCACACAAATTCACTTTCTTGGACCTCAACTTTTCTAACCTGTATTTCCATGTGCAACAGCTGTCCTGTTTTAACCTCAACTTTAATAAAGAAAAATTCAAGTAGACATGGAAATCGTCATACGATTGAAAAATTTTTAAGATTATGAACATTCCATG
Organism: Litchi chinensis; assembly: GCA_019925255.1. Taxonomy (NCBI): domain Eukaryota; kingdom Viridiplantae; phylum Streptophyta; class Magnoliopsida; order Sapindales; family Sapindaceae; genus Litchi; species Litchi chinensis. Next base: position 770,429 of record CM034474.1, read on the forward strand.
AAGTTTGACTGGAGGATTTGAGTATCTTTGAAGTTTAATAAAATTTTCGTAACTAATAGATTTTGATAGAGTGATACTTCCGCATAGAATTAGAACAAGTTCTATCGGACATTCATGGAAGTAGGATAAAATTTATCATATAACTTTTTATTTAAGATTTCATTTTAAAATCATTTTCATACAACTTCAATTTATTTAAATGTTTTAACTGTTTGAATTCAATTCTACCTGCTTATAATATTACTGAAATTTTCAAAAATGTAAATACATATAAATCATAATGAAAGTTGTAGAAATCAAGATTGAATACATCTACACTTTCATTAACACTTTTGAGAGTCATAAATTGAATATATCCGATCATTAAAATCTCTAATATTGTAATAAATTTTAGACTGAAGACGCCTCTTAAATCTTTTATAAACAACCAACACTCGCAAGGAGTATGGGCGCTAATAGAAATAAACTCATTATTAAGCACAACAATCAGAATTCTGCATTGTATTCAAAAATCAAGCCTGAGAATGTATTTATATCTCTCCTAAATCCACCGCACTATTTGTTATAATGAATCACAGTAAAAGTTGGTGGCTAAATATATACAATTCTCAGTTACTCATTTTTGGGACAGAAGCCAAGTTGGTTACAAAAACTGTGATCGACACAAAATACTTGTTTCTGGGCAACTATTGAATTATTGGAAATCCTCAAATATATCATCCATCCTTCAATCTTATTTTGGTTCTGAAATATATTAAATGCATTTTATTAGCAAACCCAGTATGCTCCTGCGTTTTGTATTACATCCCCATCTGGCAAACAATCCTGCATTTGGCAAAATCGGCAAGTTTAGATATGGCAGGAAAATCCTCAGAACTCAAAACTAGTGTAGAACACTTTGTCATCCCTGCACCCATTAATTCATATTATTGTTCACGATTATTAATTTATTTGGTTTTATTTGTCGATTCTTATTTCAAATTGGCATAACACGTGACAAAAGCAAAGATGAAAAATGTTTACAAGATCAGAGCACATTTTTATGTTATTGAAAAGAAACTAGCAACAAAGATGGCAATGCTTCCCGCAGAACCATAAGTATTTGGGTAGACCATAAAAATAACACAGGATTTGGACAGGGAAGAATTTGAGTCTGATCGCAACTATTTGAATCCAACTGTTGTACATTACTGCAGGATAAACGCATAAGATCTCAGATTATAGCACCTTACCTCATAAATAACAATACGAAACTCGCAAAAGAAGAGAACTTCCACAACAAAGTAGCAAATATATCCCAACATTATTGGATATCCTGTATAGATGAATATCGGGTAAGCAAGCAATGAGCCAATGATGCGCCACTATCAAAAGAGACTACTCATAGATAGGGATAAGATGCCATCCAGTTGCTATGCTTAAGAAATCTATATCAGAACATAATTGGAACATATGCCCAAATCAACTCATCAAAATGAGAGGGCATTCTTGTTTTTCCAGGTGAATGCAGATAGCATCTTCTTCACATTGACGCACACTAACATTATAACCCAGAAAACTCTAATTGTGAAGAACTAGAGAACCAAGTCCCATTCAAACAACAATATCAGTGTTGCATTGTGTCAATCATGTAATTTTTGGGGATTTAATGCACATGCAAATATGTGCACCTGATATGGATGTGCATGTGTGCTTGGGTTATAATTTATAAATAATAAATTGTTGAAAAACCCAAAGCAGAGTTATTACTTGAAACTTACACTGGATTACTTAAAGAGCTCCTTCACCTGATGTTCAAATTACTAAGAAAGTCCGACAGCCTGAATGGAACCCAAATTTCAGTTAGATATCTTTTAATAGACCAAAGAAAAATATTGCTGTTAGTACTTAATGGTACACAGTAAAACCTGATATCTTTAGCTATCACAGTGTCTCCATCTTCAGCGCCAAGGTGACGCAGAACTACTTCCTCCAACCGACCATCTCTGAATGCATGCTGCAAAGATGGAACAACCATAAACACAAACCTAATAACAGCCTAAAGTTAACCAGAACACAATAATTAACAGATTTATAGGAACAAGCATCACAGGATCACACACAATAACATTTTGTTTCAAACTAAGAGCACTAAAACCAACAGATGTGCCATCCGCAACAGCCCATCCTTGCAAACAATACAGCAAATTCCAGGGACAAAATAATACCAACATGCAAATCAACAACAAAATCAACTTTGTAAGAAAATATTTATTTTAATCCGCCAACAGAACAACATTCTATTTTCAGCTCTCCAAAATCCATGTTGACCAATAGAGAACTCTTCCAGGCTGGACAATGCCAATGTTGGACAATGCCAGTGAACCTCGAAAGGAAAAAGGAAATCGAAACCATATTAATCTATGTTTCATTATAATAGACAGCACTTACACATACTAAAAGCCAAATGTCTGTCGAAAAACCACAAGTTTTATCTTTTTCCAGGGTGCAAAAAGTAATAGGCTAACAAAAAGCCACAATGGCTACAATTCGTAAGTCCAACACAGACTGGACTGGTGATAGCACGGGTAGATTTATTAATTTAAAAAGGGTAACTCTCATTATCACTCGAGTCACTAGATTCAAAGTCCAGTTGTGTAAGTAACAAAGCCAACTCCAAATCCAAAGACATTCTAACGTCATTATCAGTATCAAAATCAACATCAAACATATCCGGCTCATCATCCCTAATTAAGTGCTCGAATGCATCGAGGAAAGAATCCATATCAACAAAATTGGATCTGCGAGCAGGTGGCCTGCGCGGAGGTGGCCTGTGATATTTCCACATGTATGAGCCTGGCTTGACCATATGCTGGAACACAACAAAATTGCATCCATTAAAGGAGTCAAAAAGCCAACGCTCTCCTCTATGAACTATGAAAGTACATCACATAAAAAAGGTGCACAATACTTCAAACAGAATAGATACAGTATACATAATATCCATTTCAACAGTATTTCTAGGAACACCGCCAAATCCATGTGTTGATCTTCAATCTTCACACGCTAAACTAACGCAAACACCTAAAGATCAAATACTCAATAATTCTCCGTATATAGTTCCAAAAAAATAAATTAAAATAAATAATTCTCTGTATATGTTTGATAGTTACATTTTGCGAAGATTGTCATCTTGCATTTTTAACCCAAAAGCTTGGTGTGTGTGTATATATATATATATATATATATATGCACTTTTCTTTTTTTTTTTCTTTTTTTTTAATTATTATCTTGAAAGTTTATCTATACTTGTCATCCTTCGATTATCTGATGATACGTTATGTACTTCTGGATTTCATGTTTAGACGTATTTACTTGTTGATTTTCTATGTTTCCTATCACCAAAAAAAAAAAAAAATTGTTGATTTTTCATAATATCAATTCAAGCAAAATTCTTATATTAATTAACCATCATAAGGTGCTCATAATTTGCCCTCCCTCCACAAGCAACACTTGTGTATTTGGTACACATAACAGGAGATATTTCAGAAAGTCAAGATAATAAACTTCACATTCACAACTGAACAGAAAAGGAAAATACGGCCCAGAAAATGAAGAGCTGCTGTAGTTGCATGGCCTTCAACAAGAAACCATATTTAATAGAATCAAAGACATTCCCTAAAAGATCTCAACATAACCAGCTTCATACAACTTGGGAAAAAAAACAAGAAATATATAATCAAGCAATAGCAATACATATTGACAGTGAAATTTACCTTGTAAAAACAACTAGTTCCAAATGGACAGTTCCCATTACCAAAGTTGAAGTGCTTGCAATCAATTGACCTGCACAAAAGGGAAATTATTTCCAGAACCCAGACTATCACAAACTCTTCTATATGATTTTACAGCATCCCATTGCAAGTCCCAAGGTCATCCCGGTGAATTATCAACAACAACACGGATTGATTAGAAACAGATTACTTGTTTTTCTCCACATATGTTAAAAATTACAACCTAGCATCTAAATTCCAAATCAATACATACAGCTTTTATTCTATCAAAACCTTAACATTTTCAGAAATTTTAGGTTCTTCAGATATCTAAATCATTGACTTATAACTCAACTCTAGAATCAGTTTTGCAGAATAACAACTTTACAGAATCCAAAGTCAACTTTCTCAAAGTTTTTCCACATTCCTACAATTCTGTTTTTCTTTTATTTTATCACGGAAAAAAACTCAAAAGACTCTAGATTCCTATGATACAAAGTGATTAAAATAATTCTCACTATACATGCATGTTGAAAAATTTACTAAGATAATAATATCAACAATTCAATTGAAGATATAGTGGACAGCATAAGTCAATAACTAGTAACTCACCTGAGTTTTGCCATGTAGCTATCAACAATTTCCTTCTTCTCTTCTGGTGAGTAATACCATATGACACTTGGAATGACAAAGTATGATAGCTTACGGCAAATTGGACAAGCCCTCAATGCAGTATTGACATCCACTCCAGAGGTAGGAGAACTGCTGCGCCAGTTCCTGATACAGGATATACAGAATGGATGATCACATTCTGACAGCAACCCAAACTTTCGTTCAGCTGCTGTGGGCTTCGACAATACACGATCCAGGCACACACTACATTCTATTTCTTGGCTGCGTCTTAAAGCTTCGAGGTGCTTTTGCTTTTTCTCACATGTTTTAATGTGCTCTTCTCTTTCTTCAGGTCTGAAAGGATGCAAGCAATGTTTCCCACAAGTAGAACACAATTCTCCATGTATGTGAGGGCATTTTTCCCCACGGGGACAATTACCAGCAGCAGCAAAAGAACATATAGGACGGTCACCTGGTTTAAGATCCCTAAGCTCCCCAAAATCACCATCCTCTAAAGAACCATTATGCCCACACTCCAAATTCCATGCTGGTTTATTGGAAGGCAGGAAAGGTCTACTCAATGAAGAAAGCTCCGGCAATGCACCAGGAACCGTTGTTACCCCAACACTTGATTCAGCTCTTGGAGGATGCAAAACCATTGAGGATGATGACCCAGATGACTCGGATCGAGAAGGTTTGACATGTTCATATCTGCATCGACTGCCATAAGAGCAGACTCCTTTCTGATAGTAAGTGCATATCTAAAATAACAAGCCAATACAATAAAACCAAATGAATACGAAAAGACCAAATGAATAACTTCTACAAACATAACCGATAACACAAGAACCCATAGAACCAATACGTCTTACATTATTCGATGGATCCTTCCAATCGTGAGAAAACTCACAATGCTCGCCCTTTAGGCATGCTCCATGAGCAAAGAACTTGCAAAGGACCCTGTAAGAATCCAAAACAGATGACCATAACCACAACAATATTGTAAACGAAGAAAACCAAACAAAACAGATCAGACCCTCGATGCAAAAACATCATTAATATCAAACATGCAACTCAAAAACCAAAAATCGACAAACTTGATCCACAATACACTTCAAAATGACAAAATTCCCCAACTCCATTTCATCAAACGCAGCGACATCAACTTGGAAACATAAATTCCATAATTAACATTCAAAAGTAACAAAAATCAACAAACTTGATCCATAACACACTCCAAAAAAAAAAAACAAAATTTCACAATTACATTGCATCAAATGCATCAAAACGAACTTCGAAACACGAATTTCACAAAAATCAACGAACTTTATATAAACCACGGCACATCGATAGTAGAAAACACCCAATCCACTAAAAACAGCAGCCAATTTAGGATCACAAAACCGCAATCAATCCAAACCATAACATGACAGCAGTAAATAATAAAAGAAACGAAAACAAAATCAAAAGCGCAACAAGTGAATTACGATGACAAAAAACTGATATTGAAATCAAAAGAGAGAACATCAAAAATCACCTTTTAGACATGAGAGGATATTTAGCTTCGTTTTTTGTTTTTGATTTTTGGTTGCGAGAATATAAATTGAAACCCTGGAACGGTTGTGATTTGATTGATCGCTAGTTTCAACGAGAATCTAAAGAGAGCAAAAGAGGGAGAGACACAGCGAAAATAAAGGAGGCACGGGAATTTCAATTATTGATTTCATTTCTCTGTAAGAAAAACACGAACAAGAGGTAGGGTTTTTGGCGGTCTCCATCTTCTTTGGGATTTAAATTACTCCTTTACCCCTCCCCTTATTTAGTGCGACTTTGTTTTGTTTAATTTTGTGAAGTTTAAAATGGATTTTTACATTTTTCTGACATTTCAAGTATATTTTACAATTATTGAACCGCCTGACGTTCATGACTCTATAATACGACTTACACTTTACTCCCGACAAGGGAAAAATACTGACCCACGTCAAGTAAACAAACTATTCAACAACTAAAATAACTTATTAAAAATTTGTCAATACACATATGGACTTAGAGAAAATTATTCATTTTTTATGAATAATGATACTCGAACTTAGTCATTTAATTGGAGAGAAGCGGGTTTCGTGGGAGTAATGTCATTGCATCACTCCACTTTAGAGTTGAAATTTGATTTATTGTGTCTATTATAGTTGTAATGGTTATTCGGTTTAAAAACCTTTAAACTTCATAATTTAAAAAAATAATTTTAATTTTTTACACCATTGGAACTGAGGATTTGGGGAAGAAATATGATTGGAATTTGGAAAACTTGGTTGTGTAAGGATGGGAAACGCATTGTTTGACGAGTAAGGATTCTCTACCATCCTTTTTTTTTGTTAATCTTTTGATAATCTAGTGACACCTCAGCATTTGAAAAAATGAATAATTAAGATTGATAGATTTTTTCTCTCTCATACATCACTCAAACTTAAATTACTCTCATAAAAAGATTAGCACCGTGTCAACATTGACAGAGAATCCTAATCCTTGTTTGACCAACTTCATGATTTTATAAAATATTTTTTAAATTATTTTTAGGAAAATGTAATAAATATCCGATAATCATTAATCATACATGATTTATGTTGGTGGAAAATATTATGAATTATGAAAATAAATTATATTGGTGTGATTGTATAAATGTAAATGCGATGTTAAAAAAATATAACTAAGTGTTTTTATTTTATTTCATCACGCATGGAATGGTATGCAAAAAAGTAACTCCCATAGCATTATAGTATTCTCTAAAATAGCAAGAATATATATATACACACTACTTTTGAATGGTCTGCTAAATTATTCTTTTATATACAAATAAAAATATTATAATTTAAAATTTATTAAAGAAATATCAAATGAGGGAGCACTAGTGAAGCAACGATTATTTACCGTTTGTTCACTTTAATTATAAAAATCGGAATAATTTGAAATAATTTAAAATCGGAATGACTTGAAATTTGAATGATGTATCAGAATCATAATAAATTATTTACTTCAATTATAGAAATCGAAATTGGAATCAGTAGTATTATCATTGAGTTGTTTCTTTGCTTTGAAATCGAAATAGATTAATTATAAGTTACAAAAATGTCTTAATTAATAATATTTTATACTCTATAAACAAAAAAATAATTAACAATATTATTATAAACGTATTATGTATCTATTATTTTACTTTTTATTTTTATTCACGTTAATTATTTCTAAACTATCCATAATACATGAAAACACATCATAGTTTATTTTTTCATTATTTTTAAACAAAAATTTAATGATATTATATTATTTCTCAACTAGAAATATGATGGTAATTTTTGTTTTTCATATATATGTATGTGTGTATGTATATGTGTGTGTGTGTGGGTACATATATATGTAGAACAAAAGCGACTATGATATTATGGAAATTTTGTTTAAACACAATGAAAAAATATAATATTATGGAAATTTTGTTTAAACACAATGAAAAAATAAATTATAATGTCATTTCAAACCATGGATTAACCTTCTTTTTTAAAAGAAAATTATGCATTAACTTTATATTAATGAATTGTTACTAATCTCTTCAAAAAGTCATTCTAATAAGGGGTATAAAAGTATTTAATGGAAAAGGGAGATAAAAATGAGATTCTCAAATGAGGTGGAAAAATGAAATTCTCATTCCATAATTCTAAATTTATGTAAGACCTGTTATTTTATTCTCATTATGGAATTATTTTATAGCAAGTAAATATTATCAATCATTTTTATTCCTTAATCTATAAAGTAAACACATTCTAAATTATTGTTTTTATTAAGTTTTTTTATGATAGAAATTTAAGTTTGAGAGATAAAAAATATAATAATTTTAGACATCCACTATTATTCAAGTTTTGTTACTAGATTAATAAAAACTTAGCAAAATAATGGATGGTAAAAAATCTTTACTCCCAAGTGCTATAGGAGAGACTTTGATATTACAACTTCTTAAAACAAAGATAACGGAGTTTGACATGATGTACAAAGATGAAATAATGTATACATTAATCAAATATCTACTTTTATAATCTCCTCCACACCCACACATATATATGTGTGCATATATATATATATATATATAAACTCAATATGTAACCATGCCAACTATATAATTGAGGACAACGGTTAACGGTTAATCCTTCATATGCTTGAGCATTAAAATCAAAGAGTGTCGATGATATAAGTGGTTCGTGTAACGTGGGATGATTTCGTATATATTCGAAGGTATCGAAGATTTTCTCCTAATAATCTAATAAAGCTCTTGAATGATATCATGACATGGCAGGTTTCGATCAGTCCAACAAATAGGGGTGAGCGTTTTCGAGTTTGGTTGGGTTAGGTTGAAAATCTCCTAACCCAAAGTGGGTTGAGTTTAAAATTTTTCAATCTAACTCAACCCAATTTAATTTTCAACCCAACCTAACCCAACCCATCTATTTTTTTTTTTTTTTTTTTAAGATGTAACCCAACCCAACCCAATAAAAAATAATCGGGTTGGGTTGGGTCTGTCGGGTTGGATTTATAAATACTCTAGATTTATAAACCACTTGAGGTTTCTGATTTTTTCTCTTGTGTCTTCATTCTTCTACTCTAGATTTATAAATCTTCTGTGATGAATTTTATGTAGTAGTGTAAAAGTGTATGTCTAGGAAATATTCTAGATAAAAAGACTTGGTTAGGGGTGGGCGTTTTCGGGTTCAGGTTAGGTTGGGTTGAAAATCTTCCAACCCAACGTGGGTTGGGTTAAAAATCTTCCAACCCAACCCAATCCAATTTAATTTTCAACTCAATCCAACCCAACCTATCCAATTTTTTTTTGAGATATAACCCAACCTAACCCAATAAAAAATGATCGGATTGAGTTGGGTTTATCGGGTTGGATTACAGATACCCACCCCTACCAACAAAGACATCCAAGCCTTTTTCCCTACCAAGTGTATTGGATAAGGAAAAACCTTGCCATCATCATATCCACTAAAATTACACAATCAAGAAACCACATACACTTTCAACGATCCAATGGCCACCATGTTCTCGCCGCCAACCATCCTCTCCTCCTCCGCCGCAACCACCGCCGCCAACACCACCACCACCAAAACCGCACCAAAACAACCACACCCACAACTCATTTCCTCCGCCAAACCACCTCTGACCACCCTCATAACCACCACCTTAGCAGCCACCACCCTCCTGACTGCCTCTCCTTCCTTGGCGGCCGACACCTTCCACGTCTACTACGGCACCGCCGCCAGCGCCGCAAACTACGGCGGGTACGGAGGTAACTCCGACAAGAAAGCCTCGGCCGAGTACGTCTACGACGTCCCGGACGGGTGGAAGGAGCGGCTGGTCTCGAAGGTCGAGAAGGGAACCAACGGGACCGACAGCGAGTTCTACAACCCGAAAAAGAGGACCGAGAAGGAGTACCTGACTTTTCTTGCTGGGTTCCCGCAACTGGCGCCAAAAGACGCCATCTTGAACAACCTGGCTCTCAGTGACGTCGACTTGCAGGACCTGATAGCCAGCGCCGACAAGGTGGTGTCCGAGGAAAAGAAGGACGACAATGGACAGCTTTATTATGTGTACGAGATTGACGGTGTCGGGGCGCATAGTTTGATCACCGTTACTTGTGCTAAGAACAAGCTCTACGCGCATTTTGTCAACGCGCCGACGCTGGAGTGGAGTCGCGATGAGGAGACGTTGAGGCACCTTCACGAGTCGTTTAAGACGGTTGGGTCGTTTTAAAATGGAGCACCGTGTATGCATTATGTTTTCTCTCTAACAAGATAGATGTTAATAATTGTATTCGGGCATTTTGACCTTCAAATGTTGATTTGAAGGCAGATTTTGTTGTAACTAGATATGTTCGTTTGAGTTATATTTTGAAGCTCTACACGGTCTTAAGGTTGAGTTGGCTACTATAGTTCAATTATGTTGAAGCAATTTGATAGTTAAATGTGAATATGTGATATGGTTTTGATTGATTGAAACTCAGCTTAATTCTTGAAACTCTTCAACAGGCCCAATGGGATCAAATCTGAAGTAAGGTAGGGAACTTTACATTGGAAACTCGACATGTACAACGTCCATGAGATTCATGCAAACGATTCATAACCACACTAGATGATCATGTTGTGATCAGTCCAACTACATAATTACAATAATACAGAACATGTGAAATTCTACTCTTGATGCTCCTAGGACTATTGCCTGTTTTCCACCGATAGCACAACCAACCCACAAAAATTGTACCACAAATGACAAATGACACAAATTCGCCTCTTCTTATTGCCAATCCAAAATATACGTGCATACTACAATCTATAAACATCATAGTTTATTATTTTATACATAATTTAGAAAATCTAATTTAATCCAATCGAATTCAAAACTGGCTAGTAGAGAGTGAAGCCATCATCATAGCAAACATGCCATCCACGTCGACAAGGAGGCGCATTCTCATCATACTCAGCGCAGCAACTCCATCTCTTCTTCCAATTAACTCTCCCAGTGTTTGGTCTGTCACCCTTCTCATTCCACTTGTACACAATCACTCCAGAACGGTCGCTCCACTCTCCATCGATCCCCTGGTGGGGTGGCGCAAGCGAAAATAGCCCTTTCTCTCCTGCATATTATATATGTTCAAAACAAAATATCAACATAGAAGAATCTCAATTCCATTCAAAGGAGAGAATAAACCGACGGAAATACCAGTGGTGTGTCCATGAAAAGAGCAAGCAATCGGTGAATTTTCCTTGTCTAGATAAAGGGTATTGCACCTCAAGCATAGCTTCCTTGTTTGGATTTGAGACGCTTTGATTGGAAGAGGGTTTGATTGTTTGCAGAGAAGAAGACAGTGAGAAGAAATATTGCAAGCCAAAGCCATCATTGATTATCGATACACAACACGCAGAGGCAAAGGCAATGGTCACTTCCAGGCAGAACAAATCGGTCATCTACTGCTGTAATGGGCCGGGCTTTTAAGTGCTGAGCCCAAAAGCAAAAGCCACTTCAAAAGCGAAAGTTTACCAGTTGCCATCAAGTCGCATCGCTCTTCTCTCTTCTGAGATTTGAAACTCAAAACTCACAAACATGATCTATGACTCTTGAACCGAAACGTTCCGTTTCGAATCTGGATATTTATTTGTTTTCTCTGACTCACTTTTCGCCAAATCCAGAAATGGCGTTGATTTCCTCAACTGGTCAGCTCTCTCTCTCTCTCTCTATAGTCGTAATTTTTACTATTATGTTATTTAAAAATCTCGCAGATTGTTTAAAAGTGACTGCAATTCTCTGATTAACTCACTTTGTTTGGACGCCGAGAAATTCTCCGTCAAAAGATAGAGATTAGGGATCTAAAACGTTCTTTCTTTCTTTTTTAAATTTTATTTTAGATTTTCTTAGCAGCCAAGTAAAATTGATGCTTAAAGTTTCGCGGCAAATTATAAATTTAGACGACGGTGTTTAATGTGTATGCATTTTGTGTATAGGAGGGGTTTGATGGTCAAGTTCATGTTTTGATGTTGTGAGACGATCATGAGATGTGAAGATGATGAGAAGACAATGTAGGATTTGGTGGCCGAAACAGCTCTCGTTGATTGAACCGCCTTTGTGCTCTTTCTTGTTCGGGTGGTTTGTGTCCTCTGCACCGGCTTCTCTTGATGTCGTGGTGGCTTTTGCGTGTGATGAAGCTGTAGTTTGTCGTTGCCAGCCCGGTCTTGAGGTATAAATTTGAAATGTTTATTGAAAAGAGAGAATTGAATTTTTTTATATATGGTTCTTTTGCCGTATTTGTGATTGATAATCTGTGATTAAACAAAGAGATCGAGAAGATTGAAGTGACGCTAGAGGATTCTGTGTATAGTGAGTGGAGGGAAGACTAGAAGATAATAACAGAATACAAATGTTCAGGTTAACAACTGGAGCTTAGCTAGCTTTGTGTTTATAGTAGAGCGATTACAACTAATTAGTAGTCTTAGTCTACAAGCTGAACAGAAATTGATTACAAGCAATGCCATGTCGACTATCTCAATTACATCACAATTATACTTCTATGAAGTAATGAAAGTTTTGTATTGTTCTCATGTGTGTTAAAATGCGATTTTGAAAAGTATATGCTTGCATTTTGAGTTAAGTAGATAAATGGGTTTTATGTTTTTACTATATCTTGATAGTGTGTGCATTGTGTCTTGTTATCAGGAGATCCTCTGTGACACAAATGGGAGGATGTCTGTATTTTTACAGGACAAATCGGTGTTTTCTTTACTGGGTCAGTGTGCTGCATGTCCTAGCGGGAATGGTCAGTTGTTGAAAGTTAAAATGGAAGATGACGCCCAAAGGAAGTTCTGCAATCATGGAACTGCTTCTGTGCGGAACAGGCAGGGTATGTGTAGAGAGAGAAGTGAACAATGGAGCTGTGGATGCGAAAAACTCAGTGGCTCACTAGAAAAGCATAGTCAAACTGCAGGTGAAAGCAACCACTGGATCCAGATGATGTGTGATTCTCGTGAAATTTATGGCAGAGATACTCATTGGATTCCTAAATTGCATCTCATTCACTGGAATGGGAAAATAGTGTCTCAATGTGATGTCCACGTATGTAAGTCATGATTACTATACTGCATGATTTTATTTGGTTGCATTTTTCAGTGGTGGCCAGTGTCCTCATTTTTGTTTGAACAATTTAGGTGGTAATTTATGATGCTCCCAGACATGGCGCACACCATTTCTCTATAGGCTTTTGGAATTCTGCTAAACTTGTGAAACCCGTTTCCAAGAAACCCAAGTGGGTCAATGAACTTCACCAGAAGCAACCTCTCAATGACTTGGTAAACAATTAGAAATATTTCTTTTTGTTCAGATTTTTTATTTTCCTTTTTTCCCCCTGAAATTTGCCTATTTTCAAATCCAGGATGCAGTCATTCTGGCAATCAACAGTGCCACTGCTTCCAAAATAGTCTTTGAGAGACATGTGGACTCCAAGAGATCTTTTGCTAAGTTTTCTCTTATTTTCAAGTATGATCGTCTAGGCTTTGGTGCTTATACTTACCTTGTTGTCAACTGCACTTTCTAATGGCATGTGTTGTTGTTGTAGGTTTATTGGCCTGGTATGCCAACTATTGGCTGTGGTTGTGGCATCATTGTCGACTATGTTATATATTTTTCTTCAGTTTCTCCATTGCCTTTTGAGTTTCGGGTCACAAAGATGGATATACACCACATTGGCAAGGATATTCAAAACCACATGGATAAATATCCAAATCCGCTGTTGTCAGGTCTTGTATTGGCCAATCTTTCTTCAGACCGACAATTTCAGGTGACAAGTGGGTTTTCATATTAGGACTTTTTTATTATCAGGGTATCCTTCATAATGAAAATTGAAGTCTTTTTTTCAAAGCCATTTTAAAAAATCATTTTATTTCTTGTTTTCACATATACAATAGGATTTTCGGATTGCTTACATAAAGAGAAAAATTTACTTTTTGAATTTTCTATTGTAGGATTTTTATTTTTATTTTTTAATAGGATGTTCTAGGTTGTTTAGGGAGGAGGGAATGAACACTATTTCATTTTTGCTCACTAGCTTTATGTAATATTCTACTTGAATTATTTGAAGAGGTCAGATTAATTAGTTGAATTATTAGATTTTTTGCCCCAACCTGAATTGATTTGAGGTCATGATCTTAAGCCCATTATATTTTATTTTTTGTTGACTTCAATTCTCAGAACAGTTCCTATCATCTCTTTCCTCATTAATCTGAATTTTTTGTTCTGTAAGGTCTCATTCATGTGTGGAATATGGGGAGAAAGCTGCATTACATCAGCATTCCATGTGGTCAAGCTTAGCTGTTGATGTTCTTTTGGGAAACGTGATTTGTTCAACACTGTTAGTTAATGCTGAATCAGTTTGTTTATGGGTTATGAACTTTGCCAATGACAGTACAAATGAGTTGTTGCGTTCAGGTTGTGTATGGTTGATGGGAGTGCCAGCAGGTTTCAAGTTGAATACGGAATTGGCAGAGATTCTCGGCTTGATTTCCCTTAATGCCATCCAGATATGGTCTACCTTCTGGATCATTGCAGGTTTCCTCTGTATTTATTTGGTGAAAGGACTTGCTATATTGGGAATACTTTTTGGAATAACTGTACCAGCTGCCTTGGTTATAGACATGTTTACACTAGTGACCTTACATATTTCAACTCTTCATTGGATGATCTCACTCGTGTATTCACAGCAAATACAGGCATTAGCAGCATTGTGGCGCCTTTTCAGGTAGAAGTTCACAAAATTATATTTCTAATTAAAGTTTTCAAGAATCTGTTTTGGGCTTGCCGATAAACTTTTGTTGTTGTCAAATAACTTTATCAAATTTACCAAAGTTGTGGTGCTGACCATCAGCAGAGACGGGGTTTCATTGTCTTTTGCGTTCCTTTATCGTAATCTTCTCTTAAAAACTATCCAGTCCAATCCCATGCAACAAATGCACCTTGTTGAATTGTACATCCACTTTTTAAGTTATTATTTGCAAGTGGCTCCTGTAAATATCCTACAGAAGAGAAACTTGAAGGCATGTAAATGTTATATCATTGGTTGTTTGCTGGATAGCCAGAAAATTTAAAAATTATTTTTTGTGAGATTTCAAATTGCATTGTTTCTTTGTTTCATGTTATTCATATGGTTGCTGAATTATTGGCAGGGGTCGCAAGTGGAATCCTCTTCGACAGAGATTAGATAGCTATGACTACACTGTGAAACAGCATATTGTTGGATCTCTTGTTTTTACACCACTTCTACTTCTGTTACCAACAACTTCTGTTTTCTACATTTTCTTCACCATGATGAACCTATCTGTCAGCCTCATTTGTATACTGATTGAAGTCACTATATCAGTCATCCATGCCACACCGTATATCAATATTCTCCTTTGGTTGGTGAGACGAAGAAGATTTCCCTCCGGGATATGGTTTGAAATTAAATCATGTCGCAGTTCACCAGCTATGAATTCACTGCAAGAAGACAATTCAATTGGAGGCTCTAACGTTCTTGTTTCAATTCTGCACAGCAACTTTCTGAGTATAGGTGATTTCTTGAGCAAATAATTTACGAACTCTTCTATTATTTTACTTTGTGATTTTGTGCTAATTTTCAGTTGTCATTTAGGACAAATAGTCTTGCCTCAATATAGAGAAGTTTTTTCCGAGATTCCTAGATCATTTGTCGCTAGATCAGCTTATGGGATTCTTACTGGTAAAAGGTGAGTTCTGTAGTGTTTCAGATCCGTTAAACTGCTCTACTTCTTTACGTTTACTAACATGTTTGTGTTCCCTCATGTGCATAAAGAAGGATATTAATCTTAATTTCATTCGCTCTGATAATTTTTCAGAATTGCATCTACATTGGGGACCAAACTCCCTTCAACAATGCCATGGATGTTCATTCCATACAAAGACTACTGGTGCCTTTGCCATAAAGCATTTCTAGCATGCATGCCGGAATGCAACTCTCATGTATGTGAATATATAATTCATTGATTGACCTAATTTTTGGGTTTCTCAACCGTTTAGTCACGCTCCTAGCTTCTGGTTGATGATGTTGAGAATTTCTGGCCATTCATTGTTCCTTGGTTTCGAAGGGTTCCAGGCATTTCGATACTTTAGCTAATATTGCCCTTTCTCTCGAGACTGGTTTAAACATTTTATAGGAAATGTCAGTGCGATTATCGATAGGATTTTTTTTTGCATAACCGTTTTGTGTTGGACAATTTTACCAATTGACTGCAATTTTGAAAAGGATTATTTCTTGCTGATTGTTTTCTTTTAGTAGAAAATACACTTTTTGTCTCGAATTAACTCATTAAGTGTGATCCCTTATACATGAAAGATTCAAGTTAAAAGATGTAAAAGCTATAGTCCGAGTGAGTTTGGAATTCCTTTGATATTGTTGAACTAGCTTTCAAATAGTTAAAACCACTTTGATGCTTGTATTATGATATTTGGTTAAATTTATAGAGACACTGTTTGAGATGGAAAAGCACTTGCAGCGAGAAGTACTTGTGATCAGAAATGTTTTAGCACAGGATGACATCACGTCACCACACCTAAACTCGGTCTGATCTGCTCCGGAAGCAAATTAAATAAATTCCTGTCTTTATTAATTATTGGTTGAAAATAAGATCAATTCATTTTTAATGATTGCTTTTAAAAAACGAAAATGGTTTTCTTTTGTTAGATTGTACATGGCTAAGAGTTATGGATGCGATTTTAAAAATTTATTTCAAAATTGAAAGGAAAAAAGAAAAATATTGTTTTAGTTGTGATGCTCTGGTGACATTTTGTCCCAAAAATATATATATTTTAGGACATATAAATTATATCAAAAATTGTAATTTGCTTTTAAATCACGACCCTCCATGTATGTTGTAACTCATTTAATGAAACTTATTAAGGCTAATAAGAGATGTTAATTGTGAAAACAATATTTTCAGAGATTTTCAGGATCTAGTGTCAGACATTAATAAACCAATTATTTTCATTTTCCATCGTGTTTTGAGCTCTATCGGATTTGTTATTTGGAATTTATACTTTCATCTCTCATTTATATGTGAAGACTGTATTTAATTGCATGTAATCTCTAATTTCGATATTAGAGTTAGTTTCATTCGACCAAAACCGATTGGCTGGTGACAGACATTAATTCTAAAAATTCTAAAACATTATATCCATTCTTCAAAAGGTTGAGAATCGGACATAGAATTCACACATTTTTCTTAACATATATGGTTATATATTTGTCCATCCTTCAAAAGGTTGAGGTTCAATTCCCACAAAATACATATTACTGTTTGTGTGGTGGTTGTCTCTGAATAAATATATAAATTGTATAAATATTGTTTGATTTCAACTGATTCCAACAAACTTTTATAATCCGTTCAATATTAATTTTAAGACAAAATTAAGCATAGTCCTAATAAAACTTTCCATTTCATTACTTGGTAGCTTCAATTGCATGAATATCAAACAATTAAACATTCATCAAGTGATCAAACAATTAAACAGCTTGAAGATCTCACTTAGAAGTTAATTCATCAATCGATCAAGGCCAATAATTTTGCATATACTACATTGAGGAGTCATGATCATCATCATGTTCAATTTCAGAAGCTGCTTCTTCTTCTTCAAAGCAGCAATTATCACCACCACCAGCAGTACCAGTACTCAAATATGCATGGCCATGTCCAAAGGCTCTGATGTGGTCTTTTAGGGACCTTTTGTGCTTAAAGTCAGACCCACAAGTGCAATACCAAATCCTCCCACAGTTCTTCTCATGAGTTCTCCAATCACCTTTGACTGCAAATGTTTTGCCACATTTCCTGCACATGAAGGGCTTGATCCCATGCTTTCTCTTGTAGTGTGTTTGGAGAGTCCTGAAGTCCTTGAGTGGCCTTGCTCTTGGATGGTCAACGTTGTGCTTGCAACCCACTGCACAACAATAGCATGGGAGTCTCAGCATGGCTGTTGGTTGTGTCCCTCTTAATGAGTCTGGCCCTTTTCTGTACTGAGATCCATGCCCCCACATGTGCATCTGCCATTTTTTAAGTGAAACTGTTACTAGTTTAAGTTTTTGAATTTAGCAATTAATTAACATAAACATGATATCAAATATAAGTTTGTACTTTTTATAGAGTCTATAATTATCATCGTTAAAGCTGATTAAATCTAGACGCACATCTTTAAACAAAATCATTAAACAATTAAGCTGCTATTTTAAGTTGAGTCTAGCAATTATTTAATACAAACATGACAGCTAACAAGAATTTGTTATGTTAATAAGTTTAATATCATTGTTCAAGCCTAATTAACGATAACAAAAAGACGGGAGATAGAGAGAGTAAGAGAGAGATATCAGATATGTGCATGCAATGAAGAAAGATCAGAAGATGTAACTTGATGATTATATAGATAAAATTACGCACATATATATAAAGGTCATGAATCATTCACACATGAAAACACAGATATCCAAAAATGTAAACTAATCTTAAAATTTAATGAACAGATGAAGAAGAGCGATGTAACAATCTGACAACATATATATGCTGGGAAAATCTATCTTTTTAAAAATATCCAAGTCTCAAGAACATGTACGACGTGACTTTAAACTGTTTCTGTGAGCGAAAATCTGGGTTTTCAAAATGCAAAGAGATAGATTTTGTTGGAATCTTAGGAAATAAAATGATGTCTTTGCATGCCCCACTACTAGGTAGAGCCCTTTTTACAGGCTGGGATGTGTCAGATAGAAAATTGTCTATTTCTATGAGCAAAAACGTCTGAATTCAGATAGTTTTAATTTCATTTTAACTCATCATGACTTGAAAATGAATGGCTTGGGATGGTATTTCATTTTGTAGCACAGAATATATATAGTTCTATTTTTGAAGTAATGAAGAAACAAGCAACGTTAACTAATAAGCTCAAAATCATTTAATAAGCAAAAAAAAGATAAATCATATACAATCAAGAATCTTCTCTCAGTTATTTATAATTATTCAAAAACTATAAATGAGGTTCAAAATCCAAATAAAAGCGAGTGAGAGAGAGAGAAAGAGACTAGAAGGTGGTTTTTGTGCTCCATTAATGGGGCATATGTGTGTGCGCGTGTGTGTGTATAAGCACACCTGCAAGTTGTTGTATCTGTTGAAGTTCTTGAAGCAAACAGGACATGGAAACTGAGTAGGGCCAATGAGAATCTGAGAAGGGGTTGGAATCCAGTACTGACCCTTGTTTAATCTATCTAAAGGGTACTCAGAAACCACACTTAACCCTGTAAATTCCTTGTTTGTCACATCCGTAGATGAAGAGAGCTGCCCAGAGGAGCCCAGATCAGGAGACTTATGTCGAGGGAGGCCTATGTGTAGGGCTACAGTTACACTTTCATCAGCACCATGATCATGATCATGATCAACTGTAGTACTACTACTGCTAGGACCTAACACTACTAGACTCTCATGATCTTTGTTCATGTTCTTGTCTGCAGCCTCTAATTCTGTTGAACTGGTGGTACTGGAGGGCTCGTGCTGATGATCTTCTTCATCATAAGCTTGTTGTACTCTTCTAGGGCTCAAGCAGTTGATTAGAGGAAGAGCTTCTTTGAGAGGAGGAGATGGAGGAGGAGGAGGAGGAAGATGAGGAGTGGGGTAGTTTTGACAATATTGGATGAAATTATAATTATTGTTGTTGTAGTTGTTTGTGTAAATATGTGGAGATTGAACAAGCGTTGGAGAGTTATAGTGAGGATGGACACTAGCCTTGAAGTTGAAGAAACTAGTGAAGAGATTTGAGTAGGGATCTGCCATATCAAAAGCCTGCGAACAAAGAACAAGTTTAGCTCTACTCAATTAGCTACAGGCAGATATGGTTTGTTGGCTACCTAGTTGGGCACCCACCAGTCTCTCTATATATAAGGATACTCACATATACATGCATCCGAATATGTAGAGAGAGAAAGAGAAGATGAGTTGTATAGTAAGGGCGAGACCGTATATTCATACGTCTTATCCATACATCAGTCCATCTAATAAATTCTTATGATCAGGTATATGTTAATATATTAAGGGTTATATTGGTGTGTAACATTATATAAGTATCCAAATATAGACAAAACTTTCGTTTATTCTTTTGAAGTACTAGAGTTTGTGTATTTTTTTTTTTTTATTTATAACACTAGATATCCTCTTAATATATTTTTTAAAATATAAAAAAAAATTATCATTGTTGAAAAAAAAAACGTAAAAAAGAAAAGAAAAGAAGATAATATAACACATTAACTAGTATTGGTAAAAAAGTTATTATTAGGCGTTTGGGAGGATAGCTATACAGCTAGTGTAGGGTAAATTATAAAAGACAAAAAGAAAGAAAAAGTTATGAGGTGATATAATAGAGAGTGGAAAGTCAAGAAATTACCCTCCTGCAAACAAAGAAAAAGGGGGAAATGAATAAGGTTGATAGAAGATCGTAATAATGAAGAGAAGAAAGTAAAAGCCAAAGAGAAAGTCAGAGACTAGACTTGCAGGTTGTCTCCCAAGAGATTGCCGCACTCACATTAAGAGGTAGAGAGAGAGAGAGAGAGAGAGAGAGAGAGAGAGAGAGAACCTTTTATATTATATTATTTTTTTTTTGAGTTACTTTTATATTTATATTTTCGTTGGCAATTGCTTGAAGAAACAAGCAGTTTTCGGTCTAAGCTAAGTCCAATCTCCAGCATTTGCTTCGGTGGGTGTGTTCAATGTTCCATTTTTCATGCACGTTCTTCTGGAAAGTGTTTATTTCTTACTTCATCTACCTTTCTGTTCATTTCTTTCGCTTGCTTCTATCCCTCAACAAAACTATCTTCAAATAAATTGTTTTGATGATAAGTTAACCGATTTAATCACCAATAGTATTGAACAACCATGCATATAATTATTTTGAATAATTATAAAGTAAGATAAAGCTAATGATTAGAAATTTATTGAGATCCATTGAGATTAAATATTATATGTGTGATTGAAAATTTACTTCCATAATATTATGATAAGATTGTTTTTTTTTTTGAAGGATCAATCTATTTTTAGTGATAGAAATTGAATATTCATTTATGATAATTTGATCCTCACTAGTGGAAATCGTTTGATTATGGAAAAAAAATTCAAAACCCATTCGATGACAGAATAAGATAAATTTAAACTAATACATTTTAACTATTACAAATTAGGGTGCAGATAATAAGATGACTTTTCAACTCATAATTCTATTACTCTGACTATTTGAGATTTATGAATCACATTAACTTTTCCATTATTTCATGAGTACTAGTGATGAGAGTTTTTCACTCAATCTCTCTTTTCTCCCTCTCCCGGTAAAATGATTTTCACATTTGTTGTGTGTGTATGTGTATATATATCAGTTGACTAATTAATTGACACTGACAGGTTTGCTTTTAGTCAGTCAGTCAGTCACATCATCTAATTCCAGTTTTGCAATTTAGTCATCATCTGATCACGCCTATTAGATTTAGCTTTTTAGAAGCTAATTTCCCAATGCTGCTTTTAACAAAAATTATAAATCAATTAAACATGAGATCTTTTGATTGCACTAATATATATGTGACCAATAACCTATATATTAGACTTAAAAAAATTCAAGTTAACATATAAAAACTTAACTATAATATCGAAATCATAATTTGATGTGAATCAATGGGTTTAACAATCTAAACAAACTTTACTACACGTCCAAAGGAAAATTACAACTTATCATTAGTTTTAACTCATATATAATCATATAATATTAGACAATGACATATCAGATTCCATCGATCTCTTTCTTCTCCAAATAGCCTGGAGAAGGTTCGAGTACTAACATGAGATGATCGACACGTGGGAACTAAAATCATACACCAAAATGAAGAAACACAGCAAGTAGAGTTTAATTTTTATAATTCTGGTACCATGTCGGCATGCATCAACAATAACACAAAAAATGAAGAAAAAATTTTGCCGCGTGGAAGCCAAAAAAAAGACTGATAAGGAAAAATCGCTAAAAGTGGTGGGGATCGAAATCGATGGCAATGACTCAAGGCGGCAAGGACAATGATAGACAAAAGCCACTCAATATCGACACTAAACCGTCTAAAGAAAGATCGACATTACACAGTATTAAAAATCAAACACTTCTCCAGAACAAACACTTCTCTTGGTGTTTGTTGTGCATTCGTAGTACCGCTTAATGTCTAGCGTTTTAAGAAACATTGGTGTTTTGAAAAAAAAAAAAAAAACCAATAATAAGGTTTCCAAACTTTTATGTATGAATGGAGGATGTATGTATGCATGTTCTGATTTTGCTTTTTTTTTACTTGGATTTTTTTTAAGATACCATTTGTAAGGGTGGTTCAAACTTGAGTCATTTTGCCACGCCGAAAGAGTGCTTTTTCCCATTAAATTAATGACGTTCAGTGGTGGTTTTATATATAGCCAATGTTAAAAGTTCAAAACTCATTGATTGAATGTAGTAAAATTTTAAATAATTTACTTAATTTCTTTATGATTTCTCTGTCATAATTCTTGGTAATTGTTACAAAATCTGGACATCCAAACATATCTAAGAATATGTAACAACTTCAACGTATACGAAAAATCGTCCTGCAAACTTATTAATTGTATCTTAGCAACTTATATATATATGGTGGAACCTAGATCCTTCCAGGTCATTTTTGCATGGCATTTTCACACACACATACACAGAGAGACAGAGAGAGAGAGAGAGAGAGAGAGAGAGAGAGAGAGAGAGAGAGAGAGAGAGGGCCCTCTTGAATCTCTGAAAAAATGGAGAGAGAAGGGATCATTTTGAAAGATTTGGAGAGGCAAACGGCAATGGAGACAAAGTTAGAGACAATTTGAATTATTGGTGTCTTCTACGAACACATACAAAAGAATATAACAAAAGTAGATAAATAATTATTGGACCCTTTTTATATCAATTCGATATACGCATATATACATAGTTTTTTACTATATCTTTTACTGTTGAATATTTGCCGCATATATTATGACATTACTTGGTGCAGTCTTGTATTTGATCCATATATTCCAAAGTACTCTTGTCAAAAAAATTGTAAGAATCTTTCTTTCTAACATTTCTTACATCTTTTTGACATACCACCTACAGAGAGGGCAAATTAAACTTAAAGCATTACTAAGTGGAAAGAATTTATTTTTATTTACAATCAAGCCACATAGCATGATAAAATTATGAAAATCTTCAATCCATTTGAAATTTCTTTCCTACCAAATATGAAAGGGAAACAGAACATTGTTTATAGACATATATAAATATATATATATATATATATATACACGAAGATTTTTGCTAAAAATCACACATTGAAACACATGTTCTTTTGGCTGACATATATGTCTTGTACAAGTTCAATTTTATTAAATTTTGATTTTTTTTTATTTGTAATGTAATAACTTATCCCTAAATTTCACGATCTTTTATTTGATAAAATTGAAAAATAATAATATGTACTTTGAATTGTTTCAAATAAAAATAAAATTGCAAGACTGATTAATTAAGAGTACTCTGTCTATATATGTGTGTGTGTGTGTGTGTGTTTATTTTAAAAAATAAATGAATAAAAAATAATACAATTCAATGCAGGTGAGGTAGAATATAACAAACGAGTATTCTTGCAACAAGTATAAAAGATCATATATGAGACAAACTTTTATTTCTCAATCTTTACAATAATATAATTTAAATTACATATATCTCTGGGTTTGAAACCTTTTTAGTTAATGTTAAGATATTAAAATATATATATGCTAGTGGAAACAAGCTTTTAGTTTTGCTCAAACCATAATAACTACTATATATAGTGCTGGATTAGTACCACTGCAGGTGTGAGTTTTTGTTGACCATCAAAAGCCCTTCACACCCACCAACTTCTTGCAATTAACAAAGCACAAACGCCATTGAAAAAATTGAAAAACCTAGTTTCTAACAAAGGAATTATGGGAACGATTAAAAATATTATATTAATTTCACATCTCCAAAAATATTGTTCATGTTTTCTGTATATGCAATGAACTTGGTTATGGGACGATTAAATGCATCCACACCTTGGAGATTTCATTCTCGAACTTATAAGATATCACATAATTATGTGAGAGGTAAATTACTTCACAATTTAATTACTCATCACTTTGTGTTGGAATTGGGTTGATCATGAGCATTTCGAATCCTAAATATTTAAAGATATGTTATGTTTTTTTTCCCCTTTTGTCATAGTGATATTCTGATCATATTTCAATAAAATAAAAAAAATCTCAAATGAACATGGATTGTCACTTTATTTTTTCCTGAACAAATACTGTAAACTAATTCTGATTGTAATAAGAAACAATTTTAACAATATGTTAATGATAATTGTCAGACATCAAAAGACCTCTTAAAAGTTAAAACTCAGAAGAGGAACTTATAAAACATTATACAAAGATTAAACTCATAGTAGTATCTAAGATTTATAAACATTCATTTTATCTATTATTTTTTATCTGTATTTCAAATTTTGAATTTCAAAAGAGAAAAAAATAACTAGAATTTATGATTTTATCGACCCGAGTGTAAAAGACTTTGTTTCATATGTTTATTTTTTTTTATCTACATTACAAAATTTAAAGTTCAAAAGAGGAAGATATAACTTGAATTTTATAGTTTTAGTGAAGTGAATACAAGAAACTTATCATGCTACCTCAATTTCTATCAATTTATTTGGTTTCTTTATTACTCATGTTTCTCATCGATCCACCCTTAAACGAAAGAGGCTAATACTTTATTACTCGTATAAATAATACGACATTAGAGTAGCCTTATATAATATATTTCATATGCTATTCATGACCATACATTAAATAGTCTTTAATATCTTTTGACCAAAACTCCATGCATTAATTCCCATAATTTATTTCACTAGGTCATTTGTAGTACTTGTCTATGGCGGAGAGTTATAGTGTTCCTTTTTGACCATGGTCCATGCCCCCTAATTTAATTTTATTTCAATGTTTCCAAGATTGCACGAGTGTGTGTTTGGGAATTGAGCTTTTGAGAGATGGTGAGTTGTTGAGGGCCATTTTTTAGTCCAAGACTTGCTTTGGTTTTTCCCAACTATTCTGCCCCTCGGATTGGAACTCCCATAAAGACTTGATTGTTTTTGTTTTTTAATTTTTCCGAATTGTTTTCTGGTCTTTACCTAAACTAACTAACAGGCCCCATCCAGAACTAGAAAGTATTAAAACTGCTTTTCAATTATAAGAAAATCGATCATAAAAATGGTTTAACTATCTTACCTATCTTCTAATTTTACCTCTTAATTAGAACCCTTAGATTGATTTCAATAGCCACTTTTATAACCAATCTAAAGACTCTAATAGAGAGATAAAATTAATGATTGGATAAGATAATCAAATCTCTATAAAAAATACATTATCAACAGTTTTTTTTTTTTTAAATTCAATTATTTTGTCCAGTTATTAAGGTCATAAATATATATATATCACACATCGTATGGTTGTGTATTGACCCATTTTATGTCAGTATTAGTGTTCAATTTTGACTAGACTCTTTTTATAAAATATGTGAGGACTATTCTTCTTTTTATAAGAGTAGATGTTACCGGATTATGAGAATATATATACAAGTTACACGTGAACATAAAATGGGTTTGTTATTGTAAGTATATATAAGACAAATTATCTTAGTAAATTTGAAAGTGATAGAGTGAAATACAGCAAATTTGGGGGAGATTCTAGAATGAGATTATCACACCATGTCATTTGTACACTGTTAGATTAAAACACACTATCTGATAAAAACTCAAGATATTTGACGAGGGAAAAATAGAATTATCGTCAACGTATTTTAATTAGATGATTCGAAAATTTTTTAACAGAAGGCACATGTAAGAGGTGACAGGATCACGAGTGACCTGCATGGAAGGCAACAATTCGAACGGATAAGTTAAAAGGCCATATGAGTGTTGATGATTGGAACTCACTGTTCACATACCCACTCGACGTCATTCTTCATAACCGAGAAACTGTTTCCTTGTATGCTTCCTCTTTGGATGATAGCGAAATATGCTTATTATCTTTGGATCTGTTTGGAAACCCACACCCACCACTATCGTCCACTCAACATCTATCATATAATTCAGCTTCATCTTGAAGCATATATTCTTCACAATACATGTTTGTGCAAAAACCCTATGATCATCATTTTCATGCTTTTGTGTTTTTGGTAAAATCTGATTTACTTGATATCACATTATAGCAATTATATATACAGTGTATCTAGTTATGGATATATTTATAATATTGATCATTTAATTTTTAATAAATTAAATCTAATAATGTTATTCTGTTAGATCTGATTAATTAAAAATTGAAAGGTCAAGATTACAAATATAAATATATTTAGGCACATTGTAAACTGTTATATATATATAAACTAGACTTATCCAAGGAATTTCCTGAAGTTGATATATATATATATATATAGGGTACCAGTAAATTAAATTTCTGCTAATTTAAAAAAAAAAAACTAATAATAAATTTCTGCTCAAACCAGTGTGCGCGTGTGTGGCACAGTTGGGTTTTGGCTGATCAAGCACAGTTCAATTAATGGTCCTGAACGTACAAGTATACGGTCCAATGAGGTACACATATATATGGTTCTGAATCTGCCATCATAAAGAACCGAGAAAGTCAGTTCTCTTTGGTCGTACAATTATTGAATGCCCTTCTGTGAGAAATCATAAATTTTGAGTCCAGTAAAGAGCAAAACTTGTCATCTATTCTAGTCTACGGCACTTTTGATTTATCTTGGTTTCTTTTGAACAGTTATTTTCTCTTGTTTTTTTTCTTTTTTTTTTGGAAAATTTGTTTTCTGTTGTTTTGATTACTGTATATAAATACATATATAAAACTCCGTCATCAATTCTACTACTCTGTGGCACTTTTTTCTTAATTTTACTTTTAATTTAGAGAAGGGAATGATTTGAACTTACCAGGACCTCCATTTAACAGCGAGGTGTGATTGTTTGACTACAACACTTTAATCTAAATTAAATTATCAGGAGTGTATATATATATTTGTTTACCTTATTTACACTTGATTACTATACAATACATATGCAATCCTAGCCAAAAACATGCATTACATTCAGGTGCAGACTATTTATACAAAAACTTCAACGTTTTATGAAAAATACTCACAACATAACATAACGCAAATTAAGCATTCTTATAATCTGAATCATAAAACGTAACTGAGTTGATACATATAGTCCACAGTTGATAAGATTCTTTAGTTTTGCATAAATGTCCTGATGAATTGCAGACTAGCTAACTATCAATTTTCTTTTGCCTCTGAAAAGTAACATGGGGACATCGATGAGCAGTAATGAATGAATGGTGTTCTCTGCATCAAAATTCCAAAAGATAATGAAGACATGATATTTGGCAAAACGAACTGGACAGCGACTGCAGGATCTCTTACAAAGCAGACAGCATTGCTATATGTGCCTAATTACTGTCACACCAAGTAGCTAGCTGATTAACGGATCAAGCAGAAGCATAGTGTGGCAGAAAATAGACCTCTCAAAGCACGAGCACCGAATATATCTATCCACTGATCTATATATATACTTACAAAATGATGATAGAGACTGCTTTTGATCCATGCATGACTATATACTGAGTGCTGGTTAACCAAACCTCATTGTAGCACCTTGGCCCTTGCTTGATTATCACCCCGGATTTCTTGCAAAACTGTCTCACCGACAATAAATGGAGTGTTGCTGTACAAGTTTAATTGAAGCTTTGTCGGTTTGTTAATTTGGCGAGAAAACAAGAGAAAGTATTAGAAAGTTAAGAGAGAAAAATGCTAAGTGAATTCTGGACACTGTTTTTACTAATCATTTTATAAGAATTAGCTGATATATTAACCCTCAAAATTAGTGTTAGTATGTTACAAGTTACAGCATATGTTTGTTTAGAGATTTCTATGACTAGATAGGTTGGTAAAATCATGCAAGGGACTCCAGAAATCTTATCATAGATTTACATTCACATTTGTTGCATTGTGATGATTGGCATGTGATATGTATGACCACACTATATATATATATTACTGTTTTTTTTTATGTAAACTTTTCCAAGGATCAACGATGTATAGAGTATCATTTGATTTGGACAACGATGTGAAGCACTTTAAAACCATACAAGTCTCTTAAAAAAAGAGAGAAAAAAAGAACCCTAATTTATAAAATAAATTGTTTAAATTGTGCACTTGGGGCCTCGAATTTGACAAGGGAAAGTAAAAGATTCCATACGACTAGCAAGAAAGAGAAATTTAGATTGCTCTAGCTTTATGTTTTTATTTATTTTTTATAAAATGACGTCAATATTACGGCAAGAAATTATTAGAATCAGAGATTGTTAGAATTAGTAGAAATCAAATATTAATTTTGCAATACAAAAAGAGATATTTTCACATTTATTCTTTATGAGTAAGATATGGTTTAAATCTCAATAATCAATACAGAAATGGAGATACACAATCCGTAGTCACTACTCAACAAAGAGATTGCAAGAGAGTAAATATTATTGGTGGTGTGTAGAAGTAAACTACACACAGCACTAATAATGAGAGAAAGATATTATTTTGTGTACATTATGACAAAAAAAATAGCTGGCCCCTGCAAGAATTGTGCACATCATATTCATGTACACATCCATCATGGATTAACAGTGTAAAAAAGCAAAAATTAATTTCAATGATACAGACTCGTCTTGCGGACTCATTTACTTAATTCTCCTGTTGAAATAATATGTACACTCAGACATCATAATAAAAAATGAGAAGTGTTACGCAGCAAACATTGTTGCTTTCTTCGACTTCGCTTTTGAGAAAGAGACAAATCCAAAGTGAATTGATGAGTACATGTTTTCTCCATATGATGAGCAACGGATTTCCTCAGCAAATACGGGCAAATTATGATCAATTTTTTTAATTTTATATGCGGTGCTTATTTTGAAGTTTCTTCTTTTTTTATGTGATCCCCCTCACTCTAGCTGCAACTTCCAATTCTTCTCATTGATCTTCAAATAGTAAATGGATGTGAAAAGTGGGAGAATAAGAGCTTGCAAAGAGATCTTATCACGTGACGAAATATGTCATGTAGTACAAACTTAATGAGAAATGCATAGTGCATTTCTGTACATTGTAATTTTTTTTCTTAGACGGAGGATTGCATGGTACATTAAGGAGAACTAGTGACTTCTTTCTATTCAAATGAAAAGCTGCACACATAGATTACATGATTATTTACTACTACTAAGCTGGTTGGTTCACTTCGCAGAGAAAGTACAAAATTTAAAAGAGGGAAAAGAGAATATAGAAATCAATTTTAATGAAGATCTAAAACCATAACAAGATAGTCAATACCACATAGAAAATGTCAGTCAATACAAATAATAAGTTTAGGGTATTTTTGATGTACTATACATATTTCAATTGATTTTATTTTATTTTTTATTATTGAAATTGGTCCAGAAAACTACTTAGACTAAGCAAGACAAGACACTAGTAGTAAGACCTGATGAGCAACTCTCATACGGGAATAATCGATTTACATTGAAGGTAAGACAATTGCTCACACGAAAATGGAAGATTTGTCCATATGAAAATTGGAGAAGACAGTCATATTAGTGGCTACTGGGTGTCAAACCCAAGATTTGAAAGATCTTGGGACTTTTTTATAATGAAAATAAAAATAAAATAAAAAATAATAATAATGGCAAAGCACTTAGGGATTTCAATTTATTTGATGGTGTACGTACGTAAAGACTAATATCGACGGTGCATCCGAACTTCACATTTTATTAGGCTGGAAGACTTTAAAAAAACCAGATAATTTCCAACAAGTAATTACATGAGGAAACCATAGACCAATCGGGGATGTAGCTCAAATGGTAGAGCGCTCGCTTTGCATGCGAGAGGCACGGGGTTCGATCCCCCGCATCTCCATTTATGCCGCATTTGACCATTTTCTTCACTGAAATCTGATTGAACATGGTTTGGGCTTTTGTGTGTGTTAAAGCTATTTCCCATGAAACCCACAAGAAAACTGATAGCCCAAGGTTGGATCTAGTATTATCTGGACCAGGCCTTTTTTATTGAAAAGTGCTTCTTTAATGCATAACAACTTCTGATTGTACAGGTAATTAAAAAAAAAAAACTTATGACTATAAAAAAAAGTGAATGAGAAGTTGGTGATTCATTTGGTTGAGTTTTGAATCTGTCAAATTAGTACAAGTAGAACTTGTTTCAAGGAGTACAATATCGTTTGTCATGAAAAATCATTGTGAATAGCTGTACATCTCTAGTTTTATGACAAACGTTAAAATAATTTATCCATTTGTGTCTAAAATCTTTATCTGATGTTAATAAAAATATTTAAAATATCTTTTCGAGGTGTGTGAAATAACGGCAATATTCTTGACGGTTATAGATTCCATTAAATTGATTTGATTGGCCGTTTGATTTCAGGGACAAAATAGGAAGTGTGATAACAAATTAATTAAAATATAAAAAATCAAAATAAATAATATTAAATATAAAAAATAAATATATTTTTTGTTTTAAAAATATAGAATAAGAATCAAATTTAAAGTCAAATTAAATTTGATTTTTTATAAATTTGAAAATAACAAAATAATAATATAACAATTTTTTCAAAAAAAAAAAAATCACCTTCTACATCCACCATCATCGTTCTTATCTCCATTTATCATCCATCAATTGTTTCATCAAAATCATCATCTCAATGATTTTCATCAAACTAAGATTCAATAATCATCATCATCAAAGCAAAACACACCAAAATAAAAAACCAAACATCCTAAATCAAATAAAAACTTCAATATTCACAAATATTATTTTTTTTTTTAAAAAAAAAGAAAATTAGATTAATCAGTCTCCACCGTAGACTAGATTTAGTCTTCATCGTTGGAGACGCATTAATATGTTGCTCGAGATGGATTAATATACTTCTTCCATGTTATGCAGAACCCAAGTTGGTGAAAAGGATAAGTATAAATTTTTCATGGTGATTTGGACTGGGGGGATTTTTTTGGATTAAGGGCAATGGCAGACCCAAAAATTTGTTTAGAGGGAGCACATGAATAACGTCATAGAAACATCGAAAATTAAGAATATATTAAATATATAAGAGTTTGACTATCTTATTTAACAATTAACTTTATCCCTTAATTGAAGTGCTTAGATTAATTGTAAGAGTGGTTATGAAAATCAATCTAATAGCTTCAATTGAAGGGTCAAGTTAGTAGTTGAATAAGGTAGCTAAACACAATATATAATGTTTTTATTTAAAATAATGTTTGATAACATTATATAGTTTAAATAAAATGAAATATGCATAATATTTAGGCAAAACAAATAGTCTTATATTTAAAAATCGTAATAAATCATTAAAATAAATAAAAAAAGGTAAAATTATAATTTTTCTTAATGAGACTTCATATCTTAAAATCATTTCATGATAACTTTTCTATCAATTTTGTCAAAAATAATTTTCTACATATATGCAAGCAAACTATCATTTAACCATGATCTCTCATTCGATTGTGTCATTCAATCTTTATAATATTCATAGCCAAAAAAGAAAACAAAATTATTCACTAAAATTATAAATTATCAATGGATTTTGTATAACATATAAAATGTAGAAGTAAATAGTCCTTATATATGAGAGAATTAAAATCCAAAATTGAAAAAATGAAAATATTAATTAATTAATAGTAGGAAACATATTAGAAATAGAAAAATTAAGTCTAATAAAAATAATAAAAAAAAAGGAAAGTTGATTATGAAATAGTAAAAAAAAAAAAAAGAGTTGAAAAAAAAAAAAAAAAAAAAAAAAAAAAAAAAAAAAAAAAAAAAAAAAAAAAAAAAAAAAAAAAAAAAAAAAAAAAAAAAAAAAATAATAATAATAATAATATAATAAAAAATAAACTAATAATAACTAATAATAATTAATAATAAAAATAAAAGCCCTCCCATCGTAAACCATCAAAAATAAAATAAAAATAATTGTCTTTTTACACAAATCAAAATCAGATATCATTGCTTTATACTACATAAACACAGCAGTACAAGACATATTTCAAGAATTTTTTTTAAATCTCCGGGGGGGGGGGGGGGGCGGTGGGGGAAGCGCACCTGTCGCCCCTCACCTTGCAGTGGGTCTACCCTTAATTAAGGGAATTGATTAAGGGAATTGATGTCGGAGAAGTCTAAGAGCATCTCTAATATAAATATAAATTTTTTTTTTAAAAAATAAATATATCATCAATATCAAAAAAATATATATCTTATGTGACATAAATATGGATTGATAAACATTAAAGTCTAAAAGGGCTCTTCCAATGCTATTTTATTCATTTTAATAATAAACAGTCAAACAATAATATATCATTAAAGTAAATTATTATAAATTATTATTTTATGAAAGTTTTTATCATTTGTTACTGACATGGCTGTCTAAGAGACTCTCTAGAAATAGACATTGAGGTTGACAACCTCTATTTTCTTTTTTGTCATGTTAGCTTGATAGTGGTTATAAAAGTTTGCATTTGAGAGGTTAATTTTAACCCTCTATCAATTTATCTGATGTAGCACTTCATTTTTCCACAATTCATACTAGAATTGGAGATGGAGTATCTCCAATGCAAATGTGGATTGTCTTTTTAAAAAAAAAAATGAACATATCATTAATGTCAAGAAAATGTACATCCTACATGATATAAATATGGATTAATAGACATTCAAATCTAAAAAGACTCTCTAATGTTATTCTATTCATTTCAATAATAAAAAGTCAAATAATAATACATTATTGAAGTAAATTACTATAAAATATTATTTGATGAAAATCTCAATCATTTAGTGCTGACATGACTGTTCAGAAGACTCTCTAGAAATAAATATTGAGGTTGACAGTCTCTATTTTCTTTTTTACCATGTCAGTTTGATAATGGTTAGGAAAGTTTACATTGAAGATGTTAATTTTAATCCTTTATCAATTTATCCTATGTGATATTTTATTTTTTTATAATTCATATTTACATTGAAGATGCTCTAAGTGCATCGTAGTCAATAGATCCTAAAGAGAATTCGCATAGGCAACCACGTTAACTTAAATTAATTTTTAATCAAAAAATAATAGGGCCAAATTAGTCAAGAAAAGTTAAATAAAAAATTTTAAAAGATTTCTTTCAGATTTCTTCTGGAAGCCTTAACCTCTGTTTCACTCAAACGTTAGTACTTGGTTCATCTCTCCCACTCTCTTTCTCTCTCAAAGCCTCTCTTTTCTCTGTGAAACGCTCTGATGGGTTGCTGTGGGCGATGGTGTTGGATAAGTTCTCGTCTCTTTCTCTTATTCTTGTCTGTTTTTTTGTTGTTTGATGGATCGTCGTCTCTTTCTTCAACATTTTTGTTTTTTACTACCAAAGAGAAATCAGATGAGTATAAAAGTATTGTTAAGCATGTTAATGGTGCAAGTCTGTACAACGGGAATGCAACTTCTTTTGAAAGTGAGAATTAGTTTCAAAAGAAGTTGCATTTGTGTATACGTATGCTGTATGCAGAGGCGAACCAAAGAAATTGACATGGTCTGTGCTTTTCTGGCTCTTCATCAATGCCTCAACTAGGTGTGCCACTTTGAATATCATCATGTCAAATCAAATAGAAAATGTTTTTTTTTATTATCCTCTTAATCTGTAAATAATTTTTGCATTGAGTATTGTTGTATACAGCATAAAAACCATACTCATCACTATATCAATCATAGTATTAAAGCTATATGTGTTCTAGTTCTCTGTTTATTTTTTGTCTAATTTATCTATCAATTTCTTAGGTTCTTTATGTGTACATATATCTATCAATTTCGATGAAGAAACCTTCATTGAGAATCATTTCAAAAGAAGTTGCATTCCTGTTGTAAAGACTTGCACCATTAACATGTTTAACAGTATTTTTTTTACACCGATCTGATTTCTCTTTGGTGGTAAAAAATAAAAATGTTGAAGAAAAAGGGTCTTCTCAATCTTGGTCGTGTATTTTCTGCTGTTATGCCTGTATTTATACCCCTATATGATGTAACAGAACAAAACTACGTTTTTGCTGATTTCGAAATTGCACCGAATTGGGGAGGTTGTTTGAACTTCCCAGCAAATCGGACAGAAGTGCTAATATAGTGGTTTAAGAGAACAAGTTCAAGACAAGTAGACAACCACTCTAACACTCTCCTCTTTTAATTAATTGAAAAAAAAAAAATCAATCTAACAGTTTTAGCTATCATGAATTAACAGTGTAAAAAAGCAAAAATTAATTTTAATGATGCAGACTTCTCTTGTGGATTCATTTACTTAACTTTTCTGTTGAAATAATATATACTAAGACATTATAATAACAAATGAGAAATATTAAGCAGAAAACATTGTTGTTTTCTTAGACTTCGCTTTTGAGAAAGAGATAAATCCAATGTGAATTGATGAACATGTTTTCCCTATATGAGAGCATTAATGGATTTCCTCAGCAAGTAAGGGCGAACCATGATCAGTTTTTTCAGTTTTATATGCAGGGCTCATTTTCAAGTTTTTTCGTTTTCTTATGTGAACCACTTAGCTAAAACTTCCAATTCTTCTCATTGATCTTCAAATAATAAATGAATGTGAAAAATGGGAGGATAAGAGCTTGCACATGTATTCTTATTGAGATCTTATCACGTGGCGAAGCCATGTAGTACAAATTCAATGAGAAACGCATAATGCATTTCTATCCATTGTATTTTTTTTTATCTTAGATGTGGAGGATTGCATGGTGCATTAAGAAGAACTAGCGATGACTTCTTTCCATTTGATTTTAATGAAGATCTAAAACCATAACAAGATAGTCAGCACCACATAGAAAATGTCAGTCAATATAGATATTATATAAGTTTAGGGTATATTCGATGCACTATACATATTGCATTCAGTTTATTTCATGCTGTACGTATGTGATTATGTGAATAAGAAATATCAATGGTACATTTTATGCAGGCTGGCAGACTTGACAAAACAGATAATTTCAACAAGGGATAATCCAAAAAACCCCTTGACTTTTGATAGATTATCCATTTTACCTTATATAGTTTTGTTTATTTCCAAAATATCGTCTGACTTTAAATTAAACATCTAAAATATCATCTGAAAATGTATGAAAAGACGATAATGTTGCTAACAGTAACAGATTCCGTTAGATTGTTATAATTGACTGTTTGACTCCGGGAGATCAAAAAAGAAAATTCAATAAAATATTAATAAAAATATGAAATAAAATAAATAATATTAAATAAAATATTTTTATTTATAAATAAAAAATATATATGGAGTGTTTTTAATTTTTATTCATAGGTCCTCTCCCTCCCTCTCTCTTCTCCCTCTTTCTCTTCTCTTTTCCTTTCTCTTTTCATCTCCGACCGGCTTTGCAGGTGGGTTCGATAGCGACGACGATATGGTGAAGATATTGGAGACCTGTTGGAGACCCAAAAGGATCTCTACGATTGAGGATCCAGATGAGTCTCCGATCATGGAGATCATTTTGGGTCTCCACGATCGGAGACTAAAGACCTAGAAGAGACTTACTTGGGTCTTGGTCTTCAACGGTGTGGGTCTCCACGATGGAGACCCGAATTGGATCCTCACCGTGGAGACCTAGATGGGTTTCCAACAGTGGACACCAATGATTTTTTATTTTATTTTTAAATAATGTGTGTTCTATTGATTGAGTTTTTTTTTTTTTAGTATTTACTGATCATTATGGGAATTTGATTGTTGATGATCATAGGAGATTGATGATGAGAAAGCTGGGTTTCCAGACCAGTGTTT
This sequence comes from Litchi chinensis, assembly GCA_019925255.1. Lineage (NCBI taxonomy): Eukaryota > Viridiplantae > Streptophyta > Magnoliopsida > Sapindales > Sapindaceae > Litchi > Litchi chinensis. The sequence goes on from CM034474.1 coordinate 806,394, forward strand.
TTTTTCCTATTATGTTCTATTGATTGTTTTTTTTTGTTTTTTTGGTGTTTGTTTGTTGATGATTGTAGGAGATTGATGATGAGAAATCTGAGTTTTCAGTAAATGGGAAGAGGAGAGGGGGAGAGAGAGAGAGAGAGAGAGAGGAATTCGAGAATGTGAAAAGTTGAAGATGAGGATGGATCACGGCTGTGGAGATTGGATCTCTACCATCCATCCAATTGAATAGATGGTGGAGATCTAATTTGGATCTTTATTTTAATTTTTTTTTAATTTAGTCTGTTTTTATTTTTTAAAATATAATAACAAGGGTAGTTTGGTTTTTTTACCACATTTAAATTTTTCTATCATGAGAAAGACAAAATGGGGTTTTTTTGGATAAAAATGAAAATGAATGGGGAAAATAGATAATCTTTGATAAGGTGGGTGGTGTTTCAGGATTTTCCGTTTCAACAACAAGTAAAGACATAAGGAAAGCACAGAGCAATCGGGGATGTAGCTCAAATGGTAGAGCGCTCGCTTTGCATGCGAGAGGCACGGGGTTCGATCCCCCGCATCTCCAATTGTACAAGTTTTTACCATCTTCTCCATTGGAATCTGAGTGGAGGTGTTTTGGGCTTTTGTGTGTTAAGGCTATATAGCCCATGAAACCCACAAGAAAACGGATAGTCCAATGTTGGATCCAGTATTATCTGGACCAGGCCTTTTTATTTGAAAAGTGCTTCTTTAATGCTTCACAACTTCTGATTATTCAAGTAATCATAAAAAAAATAACAAAAAAAGAAAAAAATTCTGACTGTAAGAAAAGTGAATGAGAAGTTGGTGATTCATTTGGTTGAGTTTTGAAACTGTCAAATTAATACAAGTAGAACTTGTTTCAAGGAGTACAATATCGTTTGTCATGAAAAATCATTGTGAATAGCTGTACATACTCTAGTTTTATGACAAATGTTAAGCTAATTGATCTTGGACCTTATACAGCAGTTTATCTTTGGTTAACACATGTATATCTTTTCTATAATGATTCACCTTTCGTTTCCTATTTTTAATCACCAAACTATCAGCTAACTCACTACAATTATGACAATTGTATTGTTGTCATCGAGAAGGTTGGAAATTTATCATAAGCTAATGAGATTAATTATTATTTACACTACGCCATATGTACTCCCATAATTTGGAGACAAATGTGCTAGAGCCTAATGAGATTAATTGTTATTTACACATTATCTAAAAATTTATTTTTATAATGAAAAAAATACTTACTCCTATGATAAGATGAGAAAAAACCCAACACATGCTTGTAATATATATATGTATATATGTATCTCTCTCTCTCTATATATATGTATATGTATATAATGAAACTTGAACACCCATCACTAAAAGGAATGGGAGGGGCTGGTGTTAGAAATCCAAATCCTATTTAGCTCAGCAAAAGAAGCGGTTTGATGAGATCCCTCTAGTATTATAACTTGAAGTAGAGTTAAAATACACTCTCTCAAGATACTTTCTATTTAAGGTAGGATATAAGTATAAATTATACTCTTTGAACATAAAACTTTATCATAAATTTCATTTTTTGGACATGAAACTTACGTGTGTGTGTATAAAATATTTGCACATGTTTTCTAAATTGAATGAAGAGTATCTTAAAAGAATGTATTTATTATAAATAATGTTATACTTCTAAAAAATTCATCAATTTTTTTTTTTTTCAAAATGATATGACAAGTTGATTTGTAGTTATTACATTAATTTTGTGATGATGTATTAATAATGTGATAATTATATATAAACTTACTATATCATTTGAGTAATAAATTTGAACAAATTTTTGAATAATGTAACATTATTTATTTATAAATTCTCCGATAACTTGCAAGTACAACTATGAAAATTACCTAGAATTGTAGCTTGGTTTGGTGGTGAAAACTTTGCCCACCCATGCATTTTCTAAAAAGTTGTGGTTCAATCTCATGCTACCCCATTTGGGGGCAATTTTCTCTACATGTTGTGGATTGCTTTTCCTTACTTTTGGGAGGTGATTTTCAAGTCGTACGTTATAGTCATATCTCAGTTGGTTCCAATTGTTATCTGAGGACGTATTGGTGCTAAAAAATTAAATAAACAAACTATGGAAACTGCCCTAGCATTACTTGATCCCAACCAATCTCCGATCGTGGTGGTCTAGATTCTATTTCAGTTTCAATTAAAATAAACCAAAGAAAGTAGGCGTGAAGCTGCAGCGAAAGAATCTATTGGGCCAAGGTTACCAAAATGGGCTCCAATCCGGCCCGATTCTGATCAGCAAATTTCGATTTCAATTTTCGGACATAAACTGACGTATCCCGGAACAGCTAAATATTAACTCACCCACATTGCTCATCAAAATTCCAAAATTATCGCCAACCAAAACGCCACCGTTTTTGCCCTGCAACGAATATCATAAAGATCTATGGCGAATAAGCACTCAGCGGCAATCAGATTCAACGCACGTGCAAAGTGACGTGTACGCCTGCCATCACACCGAATCACACCCCTACACACTCACCACCCTACCCACATGTGATGCGCCATATGGAGCCAATAAAATGTGAGTTTCTCTTCGCTCATTTCAACGCACGCCGTCCTCCTCCAAATCTCTCTCTCTCTCTCGCCTTTGCTTTTCATTTCAAAGCAGAGCGAAAGGCGGAGGCAGACCGACCAGCCAGTCACTAGCTGCCACCAATCTCTCTTCTCTCTCTCTTTTTCAGGTAATATCATCTCTCCACCGACCGATTCGTTTTCGTTTTGACCTCAATCAGATCTGGTGGTTTCGACTCGTTTCTTTCTCAGATCTGACTCGTTAGATCTGTTTGTTTGGTCAACCTGCATAGGATCTGATTTTTAGATATTTTTTTTGTCTCTAGATCTGTTTATGTTTGTTGAAATATACATGTTTTGTGTTGGTTTTGGATTCATTTTGAAGCTATTGTATGATTTTTTAGATATATACATTGTTTTTAAGTAAATATGCATGCGGTTGACTTAGTTCGACGTGAGTTTTTTTTTTTTTTTTTTTTTTAATATCTCCTGTTAGGACTTGCAATTCGCGCCAATCGAGTGTAGGAGTCCGGACTTTTGACTTACACTATTGATGTGAAGTGAAATCTAGCGTTTCGCTTGCTGAATACTGTCGTTTTTGTATTAAGGTGTTGTTTGGCCTCGTGTTTGACCAATCAGTCTGTGTTTTCGAATATCTACTGTTTGGACTTGCGATTCACGCTATTTACTATATAAATCATGACTTTCGAGTTACACTGGTGATGTCAAACGAAAATTATGCATTTCGCGTGTTGAATACTGCTGTTTGAGTGTTAAGCTATCGTTGGGCTTGGTATCTTCCGATTAGTTTGTTTTGTTCGAATATCTGCTGTTTGGACTCGTGATTCCTCTCTGTAGGAGTCAGGGCTTTCAAGTTAGACTATTGATTTCGGTTTTATTGTGAAATAAATGTTGCATTTTGAGTGTTGAAGGAACGCTGTTGTTTTAGTGTTTAAGTTGTTTGGGACTTGTGGTGTCCAATTAGTTTTGTGTTTTTGAATATCTGGTGTTTGAGATTGCGATTTGTGACTGTAGAAGTAACGTCTTTTGAGTTAGGCTATTGATGTCGGGCTTGTTGTAAAATAACTTTTGCATTTCGCATGTTGAATGGTGGAATACTATTTGTTCTAGTGTTAGTTGTTGGTTGCCTTTGTGTTGTGTAGGTAACGATGGTAGTTTTTTTGTTGACATTTAGTCATACTCGCTGCTTTTGTTTGTATTATGTATATATATATAAAACTGGTTATGATACTGTTTGTGCTGGTTTCTCTATCATCTTATGGCATGTTAGTTTTACTAATTTTTGAAATGATGAGGTCTTATTTATGTGGCATTTATCTTGCATTCTTGTATATAGTTAGTGTCTTGAACTGGCTGCGCATATGTGAGTGTTCGTTTTACTCGTGTATCTGTCTTCGATTAATTTACATGTAGGTTATTTGATGTGTTTTCTGTTACTATGAGCTGACTTAAAATCGTGCCATTTTGTAGGGAAAGTTGCAATGGATCAGGTTCAACACCCATCCGTAATGCAGAAGGTGGCTGGCCAGCTCCTTCATTCCAGTCTTACCGGTGATGTTCGGAGCTGTGATGGAGCCTTCAACAGGCCTGCCCTGTATCAAAGGCGTGCATATGGGAATTACTCCAATGCTGCATTTCACCCTGTAGTTCGTGCATGTGGAGCTACAAGTGATATGTCTATGGTAGCATCAACTGCATCTCCCATTTTTGTGCAAGCCCCATCAGAGAAAGGGTTTGCTGGCTTTGCCATTGATTTCCTTATGGGAGGAGTTTCTGCTGCTGTATCCAAAACTGCTGCTGCTCCCATTGAGCGTGTGAAGCTCTTGATTCAGAACCAGGATGAGATGATCAAGACTGGCAGGCTGTCTGAACCCTACAAGGGCATTGGAGATTGTTTTAAGCGTACAATGAAGGACGAGGGAATTGTTTCATTGTGGAGAGGGAATACTGCTAATGTCATCCGTTACTTCCCCACTCAGGTTAATTTACACTTTTTATTTGTTGGATTGTTTGTTAGAATGTGTATTGGATTTGTCACATGCTCATTGTTATTTCAAAATTTTTCAGGCCCTGAACTTTGCATTCAAGGATTACTTCAAGAGGCTTTTCAACTTCAAGAAGGACAGGGACGGGTACTGGAAATGGTTTGCTGGCAACCTGGCATCTGGTGGTGCTGCTGGTGCCTCATCCCTCCTCTTTGTGTACTCCTTGGACTATGCTCGTACCCGTTTGGCCAATGATGCCAAGGCTGCAAAGAAAGGAGGAGAGAGGCAGTTCAATGGTCTGGTTGATGTCTACAGGAAGACAATGAAATCCGATGGTATTGCTGGGCTTTACCGTGGATTCAACATTTCTTGTGTCGGAATCATTGTCTACCGTGGGCTTTACTTTGGAATGTACGATTCTTTGAAGCCAGTGGTCCTGACCGGCTCGTTGCAGGTGAGTATATTATTTAGATATCATTTGTTCATGAGTTAATGATGATCATGTGGTAGCAAATATGGATTGTGTGTGGTGTTTTATTACATGCTATTGATGATTGTGACTTTGTTTGAACATGTGTAATCTGTTATGGCTGACAGATTTGTTGCACCAATGGTTTTTGAATGTGTGTGCAACCTCCTTAAACTACTAATGGTTTTTTGAACTTGTTTTTTCTCTTTAAGTGCGTCACTGTAATGTCCTATAGTTTTGTTCATTTATATATGTCTGTAATTGTGATTGCTAGCGAGCCAACTTTTGTTCTATACATGGACAGAAGGACAAACTTTATTATATTAGATCCACTGAAGTTCAATTTTCCATGCATGCAATATCTATAAACAATTGACGGATCTAGGTTTCTTGAGTTTGTTTGCTGCTATTTCTCTGATTTTTGTTTTGGAGATGCATGTTGGATATTTTTCCGGATTTAGATAACTTTAGTATGAGTGATTTCAGCGCTGGATCATCTTGGTGACATCTGGTTTTCTGGGTTTTGGTTATTTCAGGATAGTTTCTTCGCTAGCTTTGCCCTAGGTTGGCTCATCACCAATGGCGCTGGTCTTGCTTCCTATCCAATTGACACTGTACGTAGAAGAATGATGATGACATCCGGAGAAGCAGTCAAGTACAAGAGCTCATTGGATGCATTCTCTCAGATCCTGAAGAATGAGGGTGCCAAGTCTCTCTTCAAGGGTGCTGGCGCCAACATCCTTCGTGCCATTGCTGGTGCTGGTGTGCTTGCCGGTTACGACAAGTTGCAGCTGATCGTCTTCGGCAAGAAATATGGTTCCGGTGGTGCTTAATCGGTATTCCTTTCGCTGTTTTAGCTTTAGATGGTGATGAAAATCCGATATTTGAGAATTTATCATCGGCGGAGTTTTTCTTAATAATTCACTTTTTGAGGGAGGCACTCCCTTAACCGACATTTATTTTTGGACGGAAGTTTTGATTTCGTAAACCAAATTTATAAGGGACGTGGTAAATACCACGATCACTCATGGAGTTCAACTATATGATTCGAAGGATATTTTCCTTGTACCAGTAATTCTTTTGGTTTTGGTTAGTTAACTTTATGATGCATGACATCGATCATTTCTGCTTGCTTATTACATATTTTTGTCTTGTCTCTCTAAGCATAACATTTGGGCAGGAGGCGTTCATAGGATTCCCTCGGTTCAATTTTTTTTTTCCTCTTGTGCTTCCAATAAATATATTATCTTTGGCCAAACAAGAACAGAAAGACTAATTTTGCCTTTTTGTCAAACGATTAGAGAGTGGTGGGATAAAAACTTACACGAGATGTCCTTAATGAAATAGCAGAGTCAAAAGTTGTCATATGACGACTTTTTAAATCACCAAATGCGACTTCTTAAATGGGTTGGTGTATGCGTGACGCGGCGTCGTTCTTAACTGGGACAACGGGATGGGGATCTTCTTTTGATTTTTAATTTGTCTTAAAAGTGTTTAGACTTTTTGAGAGAAATATAAAACAATTTTCCAAATCTTGATTATATTATTTAATATGTTGTGTGTAACTAAATTAAGAAAAATCAAGGTGAAAACTGAAAACAATATTATGAGGGAATTACATGATTAAAGAACAAAATAAGACTAGGAGGTAATCAAATGTCGTTGTGGTGAGAGCCGTGAGACTATTTCTTCATGGGCATGTGGTATCCTACCTTCGACTGATATGTTTATCTAACTTACGTGTGTGTAATATTATTGTGACATATATTGGTTAATCTAATTTTCGTGTATAGTTGTGTTAACTAGATTGTTTTTAGTGGTTGGTTTGTCGCATGTTATGGCTGTAAGTTTTCTCGACCCTTTATTTTTGTTCTTTGATGATTTTATTGTTTCGGTAAATCAGGTGGAAATTGTGATAATATCAGTTGTGAATAAGTTGTTGATCTCGTCAAGTTATGACCCCAGTGAAAAATTTGCCATCGTACATTAAGTTGCAGGTTGGGTAACATGTCCCGGGTCAGTGTAAGTTAGGCCAGTGAAAAATTTGCCATCGTACATTAAGTAGCAAGTTGGGTAACATGTCCCGGGCCAGTGTAAGTCAAGTGTTTGTTCAAGGGTAAAATGATGTTTTCAAGGTTCGAGTCTGTGAATACCACTAAAGCTTTATCTTTACAAGTAAGATCTCATTTAAAGTTAAAAACACATGATATATATCAAGTATAAAACTAAAACTTTTTTAGTTCTCACATAGTTTTGGAAACGCCATTTAGTGTATTTTAACATTAGTTGAAAGGGCAAATAAAATTTTAATACTCGTAAGTTTACGAAAATATTGAATTTTTATTATTTTGAGTAGGATCTTAATTAGAGTTGAAAATAGGTAACATAAGCCATAGAACTAAAGAAATTCTAGTTTTCACACGACTTTGGTTAATACCAATTAGATAAATTAACTTTTAGTTTAGAACGAGGGATCATATGAATATTTTAATACTCGAAACTTGTGTAACGTTAGAGTTTTATCATTCCAAGTAGGATCTTAGTTGGATATAAAAATAAGAACATAAAATCAAACATTAAATAAGAAAAATTCCAATTCTCACACAACTTCAGTCATCGTAGGACAATGTAAGTTAACGTCTTTTAGTTTTAATTTAGTCAAATGAAGTTTGTAACGTTTGAAACTTATCTATATATCGAGTCTTTATCATTACAAATAGAATCTCTATTGGATTTGAAAACTGACAACATATATCAAACAAGAAACTAGACAAATTTCAATGTTCACATGATTTCGGTCAACGTATATCAATCTAAGCTAGTGTCTCTAAGTTTTAGTTGATAGGTCAAATGAAATTTTTTACACTTAAAACTTACATGAATATTAAAACTCCATCATTATAAAGTGGGAATCCAATCGTTTTCTAAAATCAAACAACACATATTGTTGACGTCCAGAGACGGTCAACACCCGATTGGCGGTTGGACCTGGCCAACAGAACGATTTGTACGAGGTTGGTTCGAAGATTATTGAATCTTTTTTGGCCTCGGAGGGTCGCTTCAGAGTTGAACTCATAACCTTTATAGGTTTTTTGAGTGCACAACTCTTACCATCAAGCTGATATCGACGCGTGAATTTGGTCGACTGAAGTTCTTGATCCAATACCTGCAAATTAAGCAAAACAAAGTAGAAAATAGAGAAGAAAGAAGAGGAAGAACAGCTACAAGAGGTTTTTACGTGATTCGGCCAAAAGAGGTGCCTACGTCCATGATTGCTTCTCTGATTCTCTTGACAGAGTCGCAGTATATTATTAAGTATTGTATGTGTTACAATGAATTTCAACCCCTATTTATAGTGTGGGATGATACAATTTGAGTACCATTAAAATAGGAAAAAATCATACATTAATTAAACTTCCCAAACAAAAATTATACATTAATTATACTTCCAAAGCTGGAATATATCAATTAAGAAAAATACTTCGTCGAATCAAGAGTTTGAATTAACTTTCAACTCTGATAGTAGAATTATGATCAATTTAGGTTGTTGCTTTTCTGAGAAGATTCTCTGAACGTGTGCTTCAAGCTTCGAGCTCAACCTCGCTTGGACGACCTCGAGCTGAGCATGAGGCGAGCTGAGTAATGGCTGACCTGCGACCTGCATACTGTAGTAGCGAACTGATCACTTTAGCGAGCTAGACATTGACAAACTAGGCCTCTGTGTGCTGGGCCAGTCTCCTGGATCAATCTGTTGGGTTTTTATCTTCCGAATTCATCCATTGGATCAGTTTGTTGGGCTTTTATTAGCCCATTTATATAGCCTGAAATATACCTGTAACATATATCAAACATAAAACTACCAAAGTTTCACTTTTCACACGATTTTGGTCAATGAAGTTTGTTTTTTAAATTTAGTTGAAAGGATCAAACAAAGTTTTTAATACTCGAAATTCATGTGAATATTAGATCTTTATTGTTACAAGTTGGACCTCCGTTGAATTTTAAAACAATGAAATTTTTATGGCTCAAAACTTTTTGAATGTCGGGTTTTTATCAGTATAAATAGAATCTCCGTTAAATTTAAAATAAGACAAAGTTTACAATCGGACAACATATATTGGATATAAAACTACATAAATTCCAATTTTCACATGATTTTGGTTAGCGTAAGTTAGCCTTTTTTTTTTGGTCAATGAAGTATATGTTTTTTAAATTTAGTTGAAAGGATCAAACAAAGTTTTTAATACTCGAAATTCATGTGAATATTAGATCTTTATTGTTACAAGTTGGACCTCCGTTGAATTTTAAAACAATGAAATTTTTATAGCTCAAAACTTTTTGAATGTCGGGTTTTTATCAGTATAAATAGAATCTCCGTTAAATTTAAAATAAGACAAAGTTTACAATCGGACAACATATATTGGATATAAAACTACATAAATTCCAATTTTCACATGATTTTGGTTAGCGTAAGTTAGCCTTTTTTTTTTTTTTAGTTGAGCACTTAAAATGAGTTTTTAACGGTTGAAACTTACATGAATATTAAGACTATTATATTTAAAAGTAGGTTTTCCGTTGGATAACAGACAATATATATCAAACACAAAACTAAACAAATTTCAATTTTCACATGAGATGTTCAACCATTTCTAATAAAAGGTGATGTACATTTATGTTATGTAAATTAAATATTCTTAATACTTACATTCCTTACTCATTTTACTCCTCACATTTATACTTGTAAGATTATGAATTTGAATAACATATATGTATATTAATCTCAAATTATTGTAATATTTTTTTTTTAAAGAAAAAATAACCCTTAAAGCCCAACTCTACGTGTAGAGGCAAAATTTGGATAAATCGCAATTACATCAAAATCTTGCTTTTTATTCTAACTTCATCAGTTCGAAACACGACTCAAAAAAGTTGAAAATTAAACAATTCCTTTCTTGAATTTTTGTAAATAACATGTCAAAATTACCATCCTGAGAATCATGTATGTTTGTTTGGTTATTAGTCATTACAGTTTGATGAAATTAATCTGCTAGCTTTTCTACTTGTGCTCGCTCGAGACTTGAAAATTTTCCAGCCAAATAGAATCCGAATTTTGCACTTTCATGTGCTTTCTAGTTAGTTCTGAGTCACTCTCTCTGTCCTTTATTTTTTGTGATTGAATCTCTGCATAAAAGAAGGTGATGATGATGATAAATTATGTGCTTTTTTGGTGGCTGTATGTGGCCCATATAAGGTAGTGGAATTTTTATCATTTTATTCTTGTTATATATATATATATAACCTAATCTTTGCTTTAATGTAGTTGACTGATAACAGATCACATTTTATGAGATGCCCTTAATCATCCACCTTTTGCTCGTTTTTGACTCTCTTTTAGAATTAACACTTTTTTTTTTTTTTTTAATTTTATAACTGCTTACCTATTATATACTCTTAAGTTATGAAGTAAATATCGATATGATAGACGATATATTTGGATAATTTTCATATTTTAAAGTGATCTATATAAAAAATATTTTTAAATATTTAAATATTTTGATATTCCTTATATTTAGAGTAATTATATACATTTAAACTCTTAATATTTTCATATAAATTAATATTTGTTTCTTTACTCTTGACTCATGTGATGTGGGTTTGTCATTTGTACGTATGTGAGAGAGAAAAAATTCAATTCCTTGCTTGTAAGAAGGGCTTCTTTGGTCCCCTAAATCTTGTGACATTAGCATCTACACCATCCAATTGGACTGATTTTTATAACCTCTTAATTAAAGAGGTTTTATTCAAAGTGAGTATCTGAGCGGAGTTTCTTTATCGTTCATTTTTTGACTTTTGTTTTTTGGTGGTCCCTAATGCTACGTTATCTCATTAGTTTATGAGTATTTCATCTACTTTATTAACCCAATATTCAAACACAGTTTTCTCATTGTATTCCAATTTAAAAAGCTATATACATATTGATAATCTAAAATTTATTAATACAACGATTAGGGGTCTGAACCTATCGAGATTAAATATGACTTATGACTTAAAAAAAATACTTAATAATATCGGATATTTCCTCTCAAAATGAGAACAATTATGTGTGGACGTACTAACTATTATACTCTTACTACTTAGAAAACCAGTAATACGAATGCTTAGGTGGTCAATATTGAATATATCAAACATTTAAGTTTTTAAGTCTCGATAAAAATATATCACGTCAAGTATGACATTATAGAATAATGACTCATCTACTTTGATAAAGAGAGAAATGTTTACAGGTAAAAGCAATAACTTTTAGTTCGCTGCTTCAAGTTCATGACTCTTTAAATGAACATCAAAGGACAAGTTTTCAACTTGTAACCTAACCAAAACTCCTTAAAATTCTTCTTAGGTTGTCAACCTTGTCTGTTTTTCAAACTGAAGCAATTACTACTAACAAGAATTGAACTTGGAAACTAACCCAAAAATTTTCTAGAGTTCTTGCACACATTTCAAGCACTACTACATGCCCAAGAGCACAGTTCTTTCTGATATATAAAAATAACAAATACTGACAATATAAAAACAAAGAAACCTTGGCAGTTTCTCTCAAACTTTTATTGTATGTGATGATCCTTAATGTGAACAAATCTGAACTGGGGCCATTTTTTGTGTGTAATACTTGCAATGCATCCAGGTGGTTCAGTACCATTATTGTCTCCATGATTTCCCTGCACAAAGCTTTGGTGAGACAGCTAATACCTACTAAGATTTTGTTTGTTCATTTCTGGTGGATCCCAATTACTGATTATGGTCTTTGAAGTTGTTTGTTTGGTTACTTAACACTAACCACCTGCATCTAATTGTTCAACTATAATCAAGTTGGTTATAAATTATTTAACTTTACAACATTAAATATCAAACTCATTTTCTTGTCATATGATCATCATTGCTTTGCAAAACATAATTAATTTCCCCTACGTGTGCCAAAAAAAAGTTGTTAAATGTATCCAAACATTAAAATAAAGCCGATACAAACTATTAAAACTCACACATTTATATTTTAGAGTGATTTCTTTTAAGATTTAATTAATTGATCGTAATAATAATTTTTTAGTCAGAAATAATTCTATTATCGATTTATAAAAATATAAGTTGATATTCACGGTTCTCTATCAACTCATCCTGACTATCCTGATGAGAGAATGATGGACTGTTGTAACACAGAATTACAAAGTTCATTTTGTTTGGTTTGGTCTTCTTGTACATATGAATCTTTGTCTTGTATTTTCACTTTAAAACTGCTAGCTTGGGGACCAACTTTTATTTTATTATCATTAGGTGAACAAATTGTAGATATCTGGTCCATCAGAATCAGATTTCAGAAGCTACAGATGTACGATAAAGATTTGGGCAGACGTATCTTTGGTCAATGCGGCTGCTACTGATTTCACCAACTGTTGAATTGGCTTTTTTTCTTATTTTAACTCAAACTTCATTATCATAGTTAAAGCTATCAATTCAATCTCAATTCTCTTCTTGTACAATAAAATTTCACATTTTATTCCTATCATGATATAAAATTTTGCTCGAATATATGTGAATTGATCGAAAGTATATCAAACATGACAATTATAGAAGATGAAATTTATCATTTTATTACCGATTCTTTTTGTATTAAAAAAGTTTTAGTCTATTGATATTATATTATATAAGAAGTAAGAATATTAAATGTCAACATTTTTTTAAATGAAATTAATAAATTTAAAATGGATTAGAGCAAAATTAAAACTGGAGAGATGTAAAACATTATTCAACATCAATTTTGTTCGCAATGCATTGTAGCAAAATTGGAGAGACTAAAACATTAATTCAATGCCGGTTTTCTTTTCATTTAATATAATTATATCGGTTTGCTAGAATCACTTAAGATAAGCAACCTCGATATAACATTTATATGATTTAAACATATCATAAAGTTTTACATAAATAGATATTGATTGATTGGAAAAATTTTCTAACATGCCCATTATAGAAGATGAATTGATACATTTTAATACAAATTCTATCCATATATTTATAGTGTAAAAAATCAAAATGTCAAATACTAAACTTTTGAAACAAAATCAATATCGTAACGTAACACAATTTTTTTAAGTTTCAAAAGCTATATACACATGGACACTACATAAAATTTAACAAAATCTCAAAAACATTGTGATGAAATATATTAAAATAAAAATAAAATAAACATTCACTCATAGCTAATATTAATACATTTTCAAATGCTTTTAAATATTTTGTATAATTATTGTTAAATTACGATAAGTCCCGATCAACCTTTCGTCAAATTTTTTTATTATCTTATGATTAATAAAACAAAACGAGCATCAAAAGCGGCACAAAGACGAAACCAAGACAGATAGAAAGAAGAAAACAAAACAAAAACAGTGGAGAAGAGAGAGAGAGAGAGAGAGAGAGAGAATTGTCTGGTAAACAAACAAAAACCAGAACAGACTCACTCCACTCTCTTTCACTGTCATTTTCACATTCCCAATCTCTCTCTCGTCTTCTTCTTCTTCTTCTTCATTGTCTCTTCCCAGCTTCTTCATTATCTCGCTCTTCCATGTCGGTTCTCTCTCTCTCTCTTCTTCTTCTTCTTCTTCGTTGAAATTTGTTAATGTGATTGAAGAAACTGAGAATCACAATTTGAAAACGCTGTCGTTTCGTAATTGCTCTTTTATTTACCTGTTTATTTGTCTAATTATATGTTCAGTGAAGAAGCTCTGCTTTGTTACTATTTCAAGTAGTTGAGCGTCTGTTTTTCTCTCTCTTTTTTTTCCCCTATAAATTTAGCTGCTTTTGTTGTTTACTATACCTCCAATTGCTAGTTTTTGAGTTTTTAGCTTGTAATTGTTGTTAAAGATCCAATTTTTATTGAATTTGATGATGTGATTGTGTTTGTATGTTGTGGATTTGGAAACTAGTGTGTTGTCTGATGTCTTAACAGTTGGTTTCTCTTTGTGTTGTCTTTTTGCAGTTATGTTTAGATTAGCTTGCATTTGCATTGGCATTGGATGAGCTTGAATTCGCGGTAATGTAAGCAAATGTGGAGCTATATATGTTTTTGTTAGTTTTATTTTGTTGGTGTCTGGTGGTTGGTTCTAATTTGTGTAGCTTGTTGTTTTAGATTTGGAATTTGAATTGTGTTTTCTGGTTCACAATGAACGGGAATAGACAAATGGAGGTGCATTATATAGACACTGGCTTTCCTTACACTGTTACGGAAAGTTTCATGGATTTCTTCGAAGGTCTAACACATGTTCCCATGGTTTACCCCCAGACAACACCCATTCATGATCAGGTAGTTTCTCGTTTTATCATTCAAAATGAAACTTTCGTCTATTGGATATAAAGGGTTATCGCGCAATTTAGATCCATTCTTGTCATGAATGGTCGTTGTGGTTAATTGCACTGTTACATTTATGACTTTATTTATATGTCTCCTTGAAAATTGGAAGGGAAAACCATCTTGAGAGTCATTCTGCATCGAAATGAACTCCTTTTTCTGTGTTGATTATTGTACAACATGCTTTAAAAAACTTATACATTGTAATGAATGATTTATTTGTATCTTTTAGTTTCAATATGGGATTTTTAAGATAAGCAATTTGCTACATGGTTTATTACAATAACTTTACACACATATATCTATGTTCTTGCTGCCAGGAAAATGTGTACTGGCCAATGAATATGAATCCATACAAGTTTGGATTTTCGGGTCAGGAGAGTATGTATTACTATGGTCCGTATGAGGTAAATGACCATTTACCAAGAATGGATGTGAGCAGGAGGACTTGGGACTATGCAACAATGATGAATGATGAAGAGCCTGCCACCACAGATGCACAACCTGAAGGAGAAGCAGTCACTGGTGTGCAAGCTGTACCTGAAGAATGTTAGTAAAGTTTTTTGTTTTTCAGGAATTTTTCCTGTTTAGAATGTATTAACGGATAGGAGTTGCTAAAGATATTTTATTCTTGCATTTTATGTGGTCTTTTCTTAACAGTTCATTTGATCCCTGAGTGTGATTTGTGTTGTTCATTTGTTAACAGTTCATTTGATCTCTGAGTGTGATTTGTGTTGTTCAATTGTTATGAACTTCTGTCCCTTTAGAGATCATACTCATTGATAATTTTCTTTTGCTTCTGCAGGCAGTCCAAATCATCAAAATACTAACAGTGCTCAGGTACTTGCGGTTGCATCCTATTGGTGGTGGTTTACTTTCAGCTGTAAATTTCTAGGTTCCAGTTTCAAACAATAGTATCCATATGCAAGCAACATGATACTGCAAATGTCTTGAACATGATCTTATCCAGAAGATCGACCACAATCTTCTGTTGATTTTTTCTAATTTTGGAAAGCTGAAAAATCACTTATGGGGGGCTATTTGTCCTATTTCTTATTCATGGACTCCTATGTTTTCTCGTGTGCTAATCTCTAAATATTAGATACATTTTCAAGAGGATATTTATGAATATCGTCTGCTTCACGTTTTCGCATCATATTCTCACACATAAAATTGTGGTTGCTATTTTTAGTGGCGGGATGTACATTGTTTGCTGATGACAATGATCTACGTTTTATTGTCGCAGGTCGTTTGGCAAGACAATGTTGATCTGGATAACATGACCTATGAGGTTTGCATCATGTGGCTTATCCTATTTTGTTTCTTACAATGTAGTGCATTTTCAAATTTTCACTTCACCATGACCCACAGAGTGTCATTCACATTTCTTTTTGATGTTGACCTTGTGTCATATATCAGATAACTTCTTATAACTCTTTTATTTTTGGTTCTGCTCCTAGCAATTGTCAAAAATATTATACATTACTTATTTCTTGGGCAGCATTGATGTTCTATGCTATATTATGTAATAATAGGATTTTCTATTTTTACAGACCATTCAGTTATAAATAAACTGATTTTTCAAGTGAAGAAAGAGAACTGATATACACCATTGTTAAGAGAATTAACTTGTCTAAAGTTGCCTCAAACACATGAATTTTGTGATTAAAAGTGGGAAACAAACAATGTTGTCTAGTTCCCCTTAAACCTGGGGTTGTCTTTTGGTTATTTTGTCTAGGGAGAATATTGTTATTCACACATGATATTGATTTTTGTGTTATTTTCTTATGCAGGAATTACTAGACTTGGGCGAGACAGTTGGAACTCAAAGTCGAGGTCTTTCTCAAGAACAAATTAATTTGCTTCCGACTTCAAAATACAAGTTTGGAAACCTTTTCTCAAGAAAAAAATCGGGGGAGAGGTAATATTCTGGCTTGTGAAAGTGTTATTGGATAATGCCTACTTCAGCAATGACTGTAAACTGTCATTCTGACCCAACTTTCCATTTTGCTTTTCTTGTCTTCATGTTGACATCTTTTAACTTCTCTCACTATAAAATAAAATTAGACATTGTCTGCTTTTCGCTCATCTGGATATTTCGTGTGGTTTCTATCCCACTTTAAGGTTGGAGAAGACAATGTGAGGGATTATGATTAGAGTCTGCTTGACCAGTCTGATTATGTGCATTTACAGTTTTCGTGTCATGTTCAATCACAAACTTACGGTTATACCATATGCTTGTACTGCTTTTTCTCAAGTCATATATAAGGGCATGGTTTGTATAACCTGTTTTAACTAAGCAACAAGTTTTTGTTGAAGAAAATTGATTAAAACGATTTACTTAAAACTACTTTTTGAAATATATGTGAGAGAAAATACAATGTTTTGAGAATTTGGTTTCTAACTGGAGTATTCATGGCCTTGTATTTTCCTTTTACGATTTGTATATTCTATATATGCTTTCTAATAAGCAACGCCATGATTTACAACTTATTTTAGTGATAATAATTTGGTATCGATTATGAAATAGGTGTGTGATCTGCCAAATGAGGTACAAAAGAGGAGAGCGACAGATGAGACTACCGTGCAAGCATGTCTACCACTCGAAATGCATCACCAAATGGCTTAGCATCAACAAGGTTAGTCCATGATACAATCTCTTCAAACTCTCATTTCCATTCGTCAGTTTCCCCATTCGATTAACTGATCTTAACGTTTTGTTACTTCAGATATGCCCGATCTGCAACAACGAAGTATTTGGGGAGGAATCAAGGCATTAGAGCATAAAAAAACAGTACAAAGTTTTAAAAGAAATCAGTCTCTCTCTTCTTCTCCAGGAGTTCTTTTTCTTGTCTTTCATTTCAACTTCTCACCTTCTTCTTTTCCTTTTAATTTTTGTACACATAGAGCAGATCAAGAACTATGGTAATATTTCCTGGTTTATATACGTTTTGTTAAGTAGAAAATCATCTTATCGTCCTCCTTTCAATAGTTTCAGAGAATGTGAATGTCAATTTGGATCTCGTAGATTCTATACGGGAATATTTCATTCGTTGGACCCATCTAAACTGAAAAATGTGACCTATGATAAAATTTTACATAGAAAATTTATTCTTATTATGAATTATATATCCTAAGGTAAATCTAATTCAAAGTAATTTTTCTAATTTGAAGTAAATTTATAAAAATGCAAATTTGTATCAAATTTTGAAAATGAAATGAAATTTTATACAATTATTCCGATATGGTAAAAACTATTTGTTTTATTAATATTGCTTGACTTTGGTCATGATAGAAAGATAGTTTTAAAGGAATAATGTTGATGTATGCTGTAAATAGTAAAAATAAGCTAAACAAATGATAAAGAGATCTTGCACATCTCAAGCAATTAGTGTACCTTCAGTGGTAGGTTTTTGGAGTGCTTTCAAATTATAAGTTTTTGGATCATACATAATATTTAATTTTAACAAATAATCATGTATTTATATAACTTTGGTGATTAATATAAATAGATTTTCAATTACATTATAATTATATATATAATAAAATTTGTATCTTATTATTTTCATTTTTATGAAAACTAACAACAATGGTCAAAAGTCTACAAATGGAAGACAAATAGACAACTACTCAAATGTTTGGTAGGAATTAAACAACCAAGTTCTTGTAGGATGAGAAATGTTATGAGAGTTGGTGTATAAGTTTGATCTAATTTTCTATAATATTTATGAATTTTTATGAATGGAGCACCCAATGATATAAAAATTCACCAAAGCAATGAAAAAACCAAGAGGGAGGGGGCAGGTGATTATGATTGCATAGGATGCTCTCTAGTGTCTGCCATTAATCAATTGATGGGTTAATAAATAAATTTCCAAATCCTCCAACGGTCACATACGGCTTCACAACTCATAAACGGTCACTCTCTCTCTCTCTGTCTACTAACCGTTACATCACACTCTCTCTCTCTCCATTTGCTTCTTCTCAACATTACAGCTTAGCTCCATTTCTGGGTCTTGGTGGGTCTCCTCACTGCTTCTCTCTCTCTCTCTCTCTCTGTGTCTTCTTTTTTGTCTTAAAAGAATCAGAGCTCCACTTCACTTCTGGGTTTCTCTTCTTTTGTCCAAACTCTCCTTCTCTCTCTCTCTATCTCTGTTAGTAAATGGAACCAGCCAAGATTGACTGGAAGAGAATAGAGTCTGTCTTTGTAGAAGACAAACTCTACGAGAACATCAATGCCCCCAAATGGGTCGATTTCCTGGCTCCTGAAGACCACTCTACTGATGATGATGCTTGGTTTTGCAGACCTGGTTAGTGCTTTCCATTCTCTCTTCCTCCCTCTCCCTCTCTCTTTTGGCTTTTTATAATTTTTTTTTCCTCTCTATGAATTTACATTGTGATTCGATTATGTGTTGTTTTGTTGTTATATAGATTGTAAGCATCCAAAGACAGCAGAGGATTTCCTTAAAACGCCAACAACTTCAAAGGTTTTTTACTTTCTTTCTTTGATGAATTCAATAAATCGTTTATTGTTTCTCGGTGGTTTTCTCATTCTTGTTTTGTTTCGGTGAAGATTCCAAGATTGATTGAGAGGCTTCCATTTGGAGATAGGAGTCAAAGGTACTACTGCTACTACTACTACCACCAATTCGAAGTTTCAATCTTTTTTTGTTTTGAATTGCTCGTTTTATGAGGCCAATTGGGTTCATATTCAAGATTGTGATTCTTTTGTTAATTTTGTTGGGGTGTGTAGAGATGCAAGATTGAAGAGAAGAGGACAGAACCAATTTTCGTTTTCACCAAATGAGAGAATCAAATTCAATGGAGATGGTGAAAATCAGAACCCCAATTCACCAAATCCAAACAGCAGCAATCTTCATTCTAAGTCCATGAAAGTGGCTGTCAAATCGAGCAGTGAAAAGAACAGATTAATCAATGACACTTCACAAAATGATGATCAGGTGCTGCCTAGCCTGAAAAGCACACTCTCAGCAAAGAATTTGTTCGCGGGCCAAAATTTATTGGGACATATAACTGAGTTCTGCAATGAGTTGAAGAAACTGGCTTCGAGGGTGAGGGAGAGGGAGAATGTGGAGAAGTTGAATGAGAAGAAGAGTGAAGTGGGTGTGAAGAAAGAGGAGGTGGTGGTGAGTGAGGGTAATTGCGAGTTTTCGGATGAGTTAGAGGGAAAAGAGAAAGAAAGGAAGCCATTGCTTGAGGTTGCCAAGGAGAAATGTGAAGGTATTGAGAAGGGTAGTGGCAAGGACAAGCAAAGGAAGAAGAAGTAAGTCAATTGATTCTCTTGGAAGAATTTTGTGATGCCAAATCTATGAATAGGCTTGATTTTTGAGGTTGCATAGAGATTCTCCAATGTTGGTTTTGTTTAACAATGCATATTAGAATTTAGGTTATGATGCATGTTTAATTGCGCACTTCTTGGCTTGAGTTCGCATAATATGATAACAATTGTTGAGTCAGTGACAGAAGTGTGATGGCAATTTCGTGCAGGAGATTTGATGATGAGGCTGAGAACATGCCGATCCCTCTGAAATTGGAGAATGTAAAGCATAAAGTAGAGGAACGCATTCTACAAATTCGAACTAATCCTCCCTCTCCTCAATGCTTTTCCGCCACTGGTGCAACCCCTAAAACCACCCCTTCAAAGGCATCCCTTTTAAAGGCATCTGCATCCAGGCCAATGGTATGTATCTATCTAGCTTGATTTTGTTTAACACCGTTGAAATCCATCCATAGTAGGACTATATGACAAATTCAAGTCTAATTTCACACAACTCTATTGTGATGATAAACAAGGCTACTTGCTTGTTTATCATTGCTTGATTGATGATTGTTACACTAAAGTGGTGATGATGGGATGATGATGAGCAGGAGAGGAAAATCTTTCAAGAAATGGAGCAGAACACGGAGGAGGTGGTAAGGAAGGAAGAACCTACAGAGAAAGGAAAAAGTGTTTCAAATATTGTTGATGGAAGAGGAGAACCTGCAACAAGGACTCTTGATGTATTTTGGTTCCTGAAGCCTTGCACACTGTCTAGTTGAAATGGTTGGAACAGTGTGTGGCAGAGAGATCATACTTTCATTTATTTGAAATGGTAGTCTTTATTATTTAATTGATTCGTTTGTTCTCATAAAACAAACTGTAATTAAGTATTCATTCGTTGTACTGAAATCCATTTTCAGTGAATAAGTTTCTGTATTCTTTTTGCCTCCATTGTTTTGGAGTGAAGCAAAACATGTTAATAAAAGGTTGTCATTGTTTATTACTCCAACACCACTATATCATACTTGTTATTTTATTAATCTCACCATCCTTTCAATACACAAATGGGGAAAGATTCATGGAACCTGATCTCACTAGGTTGTTAATTGTAAACTATTGGACCTGAACACCCTCTACTAAAGACTTTTAAGCCTCCGAGGTTGTTAAAATCTAGACATCCGAACCAATAGTTTTCAGTCAATTTTATGCTCATGAAATCATATGAATCATAGTAATACTACTATTTGTTTTGTCAAATGTTTCATAAGAACCACAAGGCAAGACAAAATGTTGTAATATTTCCAAAAACAATACATTTTTTATATAAAAATGTTCCATAGAGTAACGTTACTTTTTGTCTCTCTTTCCAATTTGATAATGCCAGTATACAAAAGACAATTTTTCCAGCTGGGTTTGAACAGAATTCTAGACAGGAACCAACAAACATCAACAGACCGCCAAACTATACAACCCTTATCTAATTATTCTATACTCAAATGTACTTATGTTTATCCTAATTTTTCTATACAGAATTCTAGACAGGAACCAACAAACATCAACAGATCGCCAAACTATACAACCCTTATCTAATTATTCTATACTCAAATGTACTTATGTTTATCCTAATTTTTCTTTTTCAAATATTTGGGTCCTAAGAATTAAAATGTTAGATATCCATCTTAATTGTTTACTTACCTGCCTAAAGATACAATAGAGAACGCTAGTGTCAGCCATTACTTTTTGAAGAAAAATGTCATTTTTCTCTTTCACACATGAGCACCGTGGAGCCTGTTTTGTAAATGCAGATGGCTCAAGCTCTTTGCTTTCTGGCCTTATCAATCCAGGCAATGACAAAGATAGATAACAAAAGATAAGATAAAAAAACATAAAATATATCTTCTCACACAAGGCGAAAACAGACTGGAATTCTAAATTTTTCTCATCTTTATAATCAAAGCAAACAGAGATTACAAAAAACTAACATTCATTTTCAGTCCAGAATTCAAATAGAGAGTTAGAAATGATCAACCTTGCATAATGAGAACTCAACATGTAACAAAATTCCTTACATAGTCCCCGCTACAACAACAAACAAGAACAAAAAAAGAACATGTCACCTCCCATTTATTGAGACAAAAAATCTAACAACATAATATAAACAAAGATGTAACTTTATTGCTAACAAATTCAATTCAATCCAATCTAGTCTAGTCTAAGGTTGCAAAGGATGCAATCCAAGAGCCTAGACCAAAGTTGCCGCACACGTGGATAGAGCCTAGCGGTGTACACACTTGACTCTCTTAGAAGATTTTCCATGGTCTGCACAAACAGATTCAAGCTTCTAACTGGAGGAACATACAGAGTCAATGGAGCTGCAGAGAAAGCAACAGCATATATCAGCTGCAGCACCATTTTTATATGATCAACAAACCAAACCCCACCAACCCCGGATGAGATTTCTTCAAATCCAAACTCCCAAGTCTTCAACTTGTTTATGATTCTGATACTAGTTCAATGAAAGGTAAAAGGGTTCTTGATCATTTTTGATTTTGTTTCTTCTTGAGTTGTAATGGAAGATTTTGAGAGAAATGAAATTGGAAATATAAAGGGGTGTGTTTTGGATTTGGCAGGGAGAGAGCTTCAAGAAAAGAGAGAAAACAAACAGGATGAGAGAGAGATAAAGTCTGAAAGCTTCTGGAAAATAGAGAACAACAAAGGCTTGAAGAGAGTTCTTCCTATCTACTATGGTGCAACGTATCAGAGGAAGACTGGTAGTTGTGTTGTGGGGCTACGACTTTTCTTCAGATTAGATCAATTTCATCTTCTGTCTATTTCTTTTATAGTCTTCTCAAACCGCGAATGAAATTCCTCGGAAGTTTTACATGAGCCTAGACTAACAATAAAAATATACATAAATAATATGACATATTATCTATTAACATCCTACAGACCAAGGACGGTTGATGTTTTATTATATGTCATATTAATAATACGTAATACATAATCGAATTTTATAACGATTTACATAAGTTGATATAACGAACAAAAAAATCTCAAGTAATGTGTTATTAACCATCATTTATGTTATTTGTTATGTAAATGATAAGTGATATAGTTGTGACGAGTTAAAAAATTAAGATATGTTGCGGAGTAATGATAAATTTATAATATGTTAAGTGATATGATTTTTATTGTGATTGTAATTAATTATAGAGTATACTCGTGACATGCATGCAGCGAATAAACTAGGCATTATGGTGTGCTGCCCACAGCAATTTTTTTCTCCTCGCATTCAACATCTCTATTTCACCTAATCACCTTTCACGTGTTATTTGCAAAAGGAATATGGACTTTTCATGTGAAAGTTCGTTGGGCAAAATTTACAGACCTCAACAGGATTGGTTGTTTTATATTTGGATAGAAAGGATTTTAGACATTAGTTTATAATTCCCTTTCGTAATTTAGGCAAAAACAAAAACTTGCCCTTGTATGAGCATTCAATTGAATAAAATGTGAAGTTTGCAATCCCAAAATGATAGACAATCAATTAAATAAAGTTAGCGATCTTCAGATTCATTCAATAATATGATGCTGCTACTCACTCTTTCAAGAATTTCATTTTAATTCATAAAATATAATTCTGAGTTCATGTTATTAAATAACTTACATGCATTCTTTTTGGAAAAACAAAAAACTAAAATATGATATGGTGATTTGGACGTTAAATATATGTGTATATATATATTTTAAAATGTATGCTATGGTATGTCTATTACATCAAAACATTTTGTGTTGATGAGGATTATATTACTCAAACTTAATATAGTTTGGACTTTGGATGTGGATACTATATATCTGCATCTAGTGTTGATTTGCTTAGCTTAGATAAGCAATAATCTAAAATTAATGGAGGTTGGTGTAACAACTTCACAAATTGAAATTTCTGGAGGTTTGAGAATTTGAAGGAGTTTGACACTTGTGACAAGGATAAACAAGTTGACTTATTATAATTATTTTTTATTTAGTCGGGTTGCTATTGGTGCTTTCGATAATTGCGAACTCCGAACGCCAAAATATTCGAAGAGGCTGTCCAAATTAGCATAAACTAAATAGTTTAAAATATTAAAAATATCTTTTTTCACACTCGATATGTATCGTATATTTATAAATATTTACTCCCTAGACATCTGTTGACGTCCTGAAACGGTCAACCAGAGATTCTGGAGCCCAGACGGCGAACTTGGTAATTAATGGTTGATTAATGAAGTTCTGGGTTGGTGGTAATAAGTTCGAATAAAGGAATGTCGGGTTTTGGTAGTTGATCAGATTTAATGAGAAGATAAGAGAAAGAGCAAGTGAAAGAAAGAAGGAACACCAGGATTTTTACGTGGTTCGGTGACTGCACCTACATCCACGGTCACTCTGAAGTAATTCCGGCAGAGTGACAGTTCTTTAGTTTGTTCAACTTGTTTGTACAGTAAAAAATGTCTCCCCTCTTTATAGAGGAATGAAGCTCACAATAAAAAATACAAAAGAATGTTATACAAGCAACTAGCAACGGCTAGTTTCAACTGCTTCTGACATTGCCATGCTGCATTAATTATACCTGCAGATGTCCTTACTTCATTTAATGTTTCTGGGTAATTGTGTAAACAGTTTCCGACGGGAAATCATGGGAGTTGGTGGTTCTGACAACTTTCTGCACACGATATCTCCTGAGGAAGCCTTCAGGCCAAACAGAGGACGTGCCCTGGAGGAGAGATAAGACGATCTGGAGGCGGATGTGAGCTCGCGAGCTCGCGACCTGTGCGACCTTGCGAACTCCTTGAGCTGAAATCATTGGCAGGAAGCGTGCTGAAGAACTGTTGCTAGCTCGCGACCTGGATGACCTCGCGAGCTGGCTTGCAGTTGCTGGTTTCGTCCTTGGGCTTTCTGGGCCCTTGTTTCTGTTTAAATTAGACAAATATGTACCGGCCCATCTGGGCCCAAAACAAAAAAATGGGCATAACAACATCAAAAGAAAATATTTCAATACACCACATGCATAGTCCACATATTTATTTTCACAATATGTAACATAAATCTTCTAATCACTATACACGCAGCCTATATCTCTATGAACATTTACTCCAATGACACCATAGGGAATTACTGATAATGTATAAGACTCGAGATTAAAATTCTCCATACACATGATTTATATAAAATGTAAGATTTAAACTCTTCTTAAAAGGGATGAACACTACGAAAAAATAAGATGAAATATGCCTAATTAAGTTTTTTTGTTTACTTCATTTTAGTTTAAGAATAAATTATATAAACATCACAAATGTTTTGATATTAATAGCATAAAAAAATAATAAAATGAAAATCTTAGATTATGTCCAAATTATTTTTTATAATAAATATAAAATGCAGCAAAGCAAAACAAATAATTTACCTGCAAGTCTTGTTTTAAAAATTTAGTTTCACGTTATGTATTTTATAAGTATGTATATGGAGGCCTTTTTTTTTGTTTTTTCAAATTTAATTTTATAGGGGTAGTATCTCCAAGTTATGAGGAAAAATAGTCAAACATAGTGTGGTGATTGATTTCTATATGTCCAGGCAAGCAGGCTTCTTAGTAAAATCAGTTTGAAAAAAAAAAAAAAAAAAGCGTAAATCAAACCTTTTCACCTATTCACAAATTTGCCACTCTACACATGTCAAGATCTGAGCACCTTAATGGCATCTTATTTGTTCTCACAATTCTTACATGTGCCCACAATCTTTAGGCTATTCACAAATTTGCCACAAATACACACGTCGAACATCCAGCCACGGTCTCACGAACGACCCAGTGAACCACCCAACATCCGAACAAAGCTCCCTCAAAATTCTCTCATCTCCCTCTCGCTCTTCTTGTTCTCATATTCAGTCTCTTCTAAAACCAAATGCAAAATTAGGGTTTTGAAAAGCTCGCGAAATCAAATCAAAATGGCAGCAGCGACAGGTCGTCTCAGATCGAGCCTCTCTCTCCTCGCCAACTCTCTCAGATCCCACACTACGGCTCACAGACCCACTCCTCACCTACAGGTACCTACTAAAACCCAAAAAAAAAATATTGCCATCTATTCAATGTTTTACAAATCAGATCCGAGAATCGATGTTTCATGCCGTTTTTGTATCGATGTTTGGTTGATTAGAAGTATTGTGAAGGAAATATTGAAACTTTATTGTCTGTGATGAAATGTTATTGACTGAGAGTGTGTTGATAGTAAAAATTGTTGATTTTTGAAGTTGTTTAGTGTAATGTTATTGATTTTTGACCTAATTTTTTATTTTGTCAGTGATAAAATGTTGTTGAGATAGGATATTTTGATACTAAGTTTATTGATGAAGAGTTCAAAGTTGTTCCTTTTTGAATAAATTTTTACTTTTTTGTTTTGTTTTTCATTGCAGTCGTTGAGGGATTTCGCTACTGCATCAGGGCAGAAGGAGAAAAAAGTTAAGGTATGTGGTTGAGATGATGTGATATTTGTTGTTTGTGAAGTTATTTGATGAAGTGGGCAGTGTTGGTTTTGTTGATTGTGTTGAAGTTTTGATGGATGTAGGAATTTAACATTGAGGGGGTTTCATTTTTTGTTTTGTTTTAGGTGCCTTTGGTGTTGTATGGGGGTTCTGGGAACTTTGCTTCGGCATTGTATATTGCGGCAGTGAAAGCTAATACATTGGATAAGGTCGAGGCTGAACTTCTTGGTCTTGTTGAGGCCTGGAAGAGGGCTCCAATGTTTTCTCAGTTTACAAAGGACTTGTCTGTGCCTGCAGCGACGAGAGTTAAGGCAATCAATGAAATTTCCGCAGAAGCCAAATTTTCAGATATTACAAAGAACTTTTTGGGTATGGTGCTAATTGAGATTTGATTTATGAGAATTGGAAACTGTTCCTGTTATATGTCTCAAACATCGTGTTGAACATTGATAAATTACTCTTTTATGTTCTTATGCATATATTTGCTTTGAACCTCCATTACTATAGTGCGAGTTTCTCGTTGGCCTTTTCCCTTTTGGTTTGTGGAAAGCTTGGATGTTGTGATCCTGAGTTGAGTTATATGATATTGATAGCTTCATAGTAATTCATAGAGTTATATTTCTTGGTACATAAAACTTTTGAGTTTTGTGCAACATCTTGACTTCCCTTTAGTTGTTTTTATTGTCAAAGTGAAGCTAGAAAATCAAGTTTGGAGCCTTACATTAAGATCAAAATTTAAGGGTGGAGGTTTAGGTTGATTAAGATTTTATAAAGATAAGTTTGGAGCATTCGTTTTGGTCACTAATCCTTCCTCAAGCTTACATGAGTAATTTCATTTTATGGTGAGGTGGTTTTGACCTGTTTGATGAGAATATCTATAGGGTCAATTATGACTCATGTGGATTACAATGTTAGGAGTTTTGATTTATTATGATAGTTTGCATGATGTCATTACTATATCTATTTTTATTATATTATTTTACTGCAATTGTCAATATGTTATAATTGTTATGTAATTTTCCATATGGTTGGTTTGGGTAATTTTACAAAGGTATGCTATTACATTTTATTATTTTTATAGGTCACCAGCGGTATTGACTGGTGGTATAGGAGCTGTCTGATTCTTTTTGTATGGCCTTGAGCTATTTTACATCAGTGCTGTTTCCTGATTCTTGTGGACTTCTGCTTCACTATTGCATCTTTCTCTTCTTCTTCAGCAATAGAACTTATTATGTTTTATTTAAAAGAAAAGAGTTGATGCTTTATATTGTCACCTTATAGTCTAAGATTTGTTGTGCTTACTGAATTGCTTCGATGTGGGATGATGTCCTATTATGTAGGATTATCAGTTAGTCTGACATAATCAGTACATGCTTCAGAGCTTGTTATTTGTATAGCCTGTTGTCATCCTCCTGATCGATATTTTTGTTGCTCAGACATTTGTTTATTCTATTATTGTTGGTCGTTTAATTTTAGTGCATTTTTTTCTCTAAAAGGTTTAACGCTGATACATGTGTAAGAGTTTGGCGTTAACTACATTGTAAAAAGATATTAACCAAGTGTACATGCTTGGAAATTTTTACCAGCTTTATTGGCTGAGAAAGGGAGGTTGAAATACATAGACATGATAGCAAGGAGGTTTGTGGAGTTGACAATGGCTCATAGGGGTGAAGTTAAAGCAATTGTTACAACTGTCATTGTAAGTACTCCAGTTACAAACTCTCTTTTTGGAAGGGTATATCACTCTGGTTTTTTTTACTTATACGGTTACTCTTTGATGCTTAAACTTGTGCTGTTTGTTAAAATGGAGCCTGTTTAATTATAAAATCTGATTAGGTAAATCTATTACAGGATTTCTAGATGTTTCTGTGTCATGAAACAGGTCCTCTTGTCTTAAGTTTTGTGGAGGGCATCACTTGGAAGTGGTATAATAATTTTCTTTTTATTCTTACAATATGGGACTTTCAACTACTTTTGTTCCTTTTCTGTTCGAGGCATTGGAACTTTCAAATTATGTCTTCAGAAGATTTTTATAGGTTTTGTTACTCTGGTTTGCTTGCTTATTTGACAACCTTGTCAATGTTTAGTATGGGATTTGTACAATTGCTTTTGCGTACCATATCAATTAAGGCATTGACATGACTCAATATGACTGGTCAAGTTGTCTAGAATGTGGACTGTTTTTCACATAAAACTTCCATGGGCTCGGTGTAATCTTCCATGTTGTATACTATGGTATACCATCTCCCATTGTTTAATCCTATGTAAAACCTTATCATCTAGTATATTTGACATCCGCTTGTTAGCTTCTTGAATTTGAAAATTTTCTTGACTTGCTTTGAAGTTGTCATGACTTGATACTTTCCCCTTCTTGACTGATATAATATTGCACCAGCCTCTTCCTCCACAAGAGGAGAAAGAATTGAAGGAGATACTTCAAGAAATACTTGGTGGAGAAGGGAAAACCGTGAAGCTTGAACAAAAGGTAATCATTATCTCCCATGATGGCCAACTATGATGTTAAACCTGTTTTACAGGGGAAGCACATCTAATCTTAATTTTTCTCATTTATGCCAGATTGATCCTAGTATTCTTGGTGGCCTCGTGGTAGAATTTTCACAAAAGGTTTTTGACATGTCCATTAAGACCAGGGCACAGCAAATGGAGAGGTTCCTGCGTGAGCCTGCTAACCTTGGCACCCTCTAAATGGTGTCACACCTCCAAGTCCTGGATTTTTAGGTTACTTCTGCTTCAAATTGAGATGCATCAAGAAGAAAAAGAAGTATTTTAAGTTCATGTTTGGTTCTGTACGCTCATGCTCTGCCTTCTCCTGCGATGGAATGCATCGATTGGCAAATAAAAAGTTTACTTATTGTTCACATTTGCTTTAAGGGCAAACACTACCAATAGACCTCCACCTTTTTTGTATGGATTTGTGTTTTATGTTACCGTTGAGATCACAATTTGTTCAAGTACCATTGGAATAAGTACTTTGTGGTGCTGCACATGAATGAATACAGTTTTTACGGACCAATGCTTATTTCATAGTTTAACATGACTAGTTTTCAATGTTTTCATGTAAAGATTGTGCAAGACAGCAAGAGGCCATGGAAATATCTAGGACATGGAACAAATTATTTGCTTCAATTGAATGAACTATGAAAATGAGTGGGAATAAATATTGTACTAAGAAGCACTGTGTAAACGGAAATGGAAGAGAATGTCAAACTTCACTATATGTCTAATGCCATTGTGTTGATAGAAGGTAAAGGACAATTTTTACTTCTACAAGTAATATACCTAGTGAAAAAATGAGGTTGTTCCTCATACATGTGATACCAAGGCGTGGCTTGGAGACAGATATCATTTCTCTTGAACTCTAAATTAATTGTAATTTTTAGAATCAATAATTGACAACCATCCTTATAATTGTGCAGAATTTGTACAGCAACATTGATCCACCCGTTGTATTGATTCTTTGTTCATGGCTCCGGATGTAAAATGGGGCCCTATTGCATTGTTGAACCTCTCGCCTTGTATTCCATGAGTTTGATGTTGCCCACTTTTCATGTCATTATTTCTTGAACCACTGCTTTGCTATTTTGTTCAGTTTGCCCAGCATATACAGGGGTTTGCTCTGTTATGTGACCAAAAAATAAAGACATCTTTCTGATTACACATTTCGCATTAAAATCACTACTAAAATTCAACATTCAACTTCACAAATTTAGAGTTAAAAGATTAACATTAACGTCACGTATAAATTATACCTAATGTGAACACCTATAACAGAACAGGCAAAATCTCGTAAGATCTGCTAATAACATTGTAGAATCTAGTACTATTATGTGCAACAACTGTTTGGTCTTAGTTGGTTTTTCTTGTCTTTTTAACTAAGTACCCCAATGTTGCTTGGTTCAGCCTCACAACTCCTGGGACAGCTGTTGACAAAAGGAGAATGCTTTTGTAGCATTTGAGTAGCTTGAGAGTTTCCCACTCATTACTTTTTTTCACATAAATTTGCAGCAGTCCTTTTCAACACATATTAACATACAAGCCCAAGTCCCCCCTCTTACTATTTTATTAATATATGTATATATTTTGATGAATTGACTATGACTCTCCGTTGTAAAACTGACTGAGAATTGGCTATGGATTTGTTTGTTTTTATTTTATCATGATACGTGAATTGTTGTTTGGCATGTACACATAGAGAAGAATTAGGTGAAAGAAAAGGAATTGCTACATGAAAAATAACTATGACAGCGCATTAGACAACGAAAACTCTGCGTGGGGTATGTGGATAGTGTTCCTCTGAAAGCTACTTTGCTATTTTTGTGGAATGTAGATCTTTGCAAATATCCAACACTGCCCCATTACATTGTTTGAAAGAAATATAATATGCTATGGCCTGTGGACCTGCTGCCAGGGTCATTGATTAAGCTGCTGCCGAATAAAGCATAGATGTACATTTAAAGTATTCAAAAATTCTCATGCGCGGACAGATGTTTGTATTTTTTCTCTTATCAGGATATTGTTCCTCTGAAACCCATCGTCAATAATTTGATCATCTTACTAGTTAGGTAGCATACCCATCAATAATAACCATTGGATATTCTTTACCAATTAATTCAAAGAGGTAACCTTATTTAACTAATAAAATAGTCAAATCTTTAATCAATTAGTAGTTTTGAAATAAATCTTCGTAGTTGTAATTAGTTACCTAAAGGGCACTGAATAAATGTGAAACAAATATTGTAGTCATTTTATCCGACTAAGCATGACCACATCTTATTATAAAAAAAGAGCAAATGTCCATTCACACTAAGAAGGAATTTTTAATTATGAAACACTAATTTGATTGATAGATGCTTATGCTTATGTAAAAAGCTTGAACCGTATAAGTTTGTGTAAGTTTGGTTATAAATTTGGATCTCGATACATGTATCGAAACCAATATACATTCGAATTTCATCTGGAATAACTTATAAGGAATATTATCTAGTAAAATATCTCTCCCTCAGAACCAGATTACATAATTCATGATGACCAACTGTTGTGATAGACTCGTAAGAATGATTTAGAATTCTGGGAAATATTGTAGAAAAAGAGGGGGGAGAAAAGAAAAGCTTAGCATGTCAGAACTGAAAAAAGTTTTTGGAATGATGAAACTGTATGAAATAAAGAGAAGAGAAGTTTTTATATTGATATGCAAATTAGGAGAATCTTTCCAAATATTGAAGACAAAATAAGAAGATAATAGATAAACATTTAAAAAAGTAGTGGTTTATGGATAAGAATATATACAAAGACTGACAGAGACAAGTCTTAGTTTAAAGTTCAATGACTTTCAAGAATCACATATATTTGGGATAATTTGATGCATAAAATTATGTGATCTTAATCTGATTTATTAGGTACTAATGTTCATCGTTTTCAACTGTTAATTTGTCTCACATTTTTCACTTCTAGTAAAATTTGCCGATATGTGCTTCATTCTCTCAGCTATACAATTTTTTCTTCCTGTACATTATTCCAATTACATCACAAACTCTTCTGATTTGCATGAGAAGTCCTTTTCCTTTCTAACAAGAATGATTCTTCAGTTTCTGGTGAATCATACAATTATACTTTAAGTTAGATAAATTAAAGGAGTGATAATATTTTCCATTAGTTACGGATGTATATATAATTAATTAATTATCTTTAACAGAATCATAACTTGAGGAAAAAGAATGCATTAATTTGACCAAAAGAGAAGAAGGGTTTGTTGTTTTCGTTTTATATATGTTTTATGTTTTTTTGATCTCCATTGAATTGCTTGATAAAGCATACATGTAGTGCAATGCTGTTAACTCAACTACCGGACATAAAATGTTAAACAATTTTCATCCAAAAAACACAATGCGGCCCTAGCTAGAACAAGAACCATATTCCATATATTTCATTTATTTAAACGTGTAACATTAGTTTTTGTTATTGCAAATGTACCAATTGAAAGTACGTTGGTACTCTCCCATGATCACTCTCTCTATCTCTAGGTTTATTCTTCTAAAACACGTGTGGTTTGAGAGAGAGAGAGAGTATTATGTGAAGTGGAAGCAAAATACTTGTGTCTCATAGACATATGATGATTACCTTGTGAGTGAAGAAAAATGCATCGAAAAAGACAAGATAGAGTCAAAGACAAGAAGACCAACCATCCCTCTCTCTCTCTCTCTCTCTCTCTCCATGGAGGTCCCCCTCCAATCCGTTTTCCACTCTACCCATCAACCAACAAAAACACATTGATCTATAGCCCTTTCTCTCTCTCTCTCTCTCTCTCTCGTTCATATTCTAAGCAAACCCCACAACCATCACTATCATCATCACCATTACCACCCTATGAAGCCTTCTCTCTCATTCTCTCTCTAATAAACAAACATCATTTACCTATATAGCGTTCTCTAGTTATCCCCATCAAACCAGTTAAAAGAAGAAAGGCTCCACTTAGATCCGATACAATCCATTTTGATCCAAAAAAAGCAAATGAGGAAGCCGGATCTAATGGGCAAAGATAGAGTACTAGTCAACAATAACAACAACAACAGCAATAACACCAAGATTATCAATAAGCTTAGAAAGGGCTTGTGGTCTCCAGAAGAAGATGAGAAGCTCATCAAATACATGCTCACCAATGGACAGGGCTGTTGGAGTGACATTGCCAGAAATGCTGGCCTTCAGAGATGTGGCAAGAGTTGTCGTCTTCGTTGGATCAATTACTTGAGACCTGACCTCAAACGTGGTGCATTCTCGCTTCAAGAGGAGGAGCTCATCATCCATTTGCATTCCATCCTTGGTAACAGGTAATTTATGTAGTTATTATGATGGAACAAATACCCTTAAAAACAGTACTTTTTATAAGTTATCAAAATTTGTCGGAATGATAATTAATGACCGTGAAAATATATATTTTCTGAGATGATTTTTTTTTTTTGAAGAAATGTTTTCTGATATGATTTATATTTTTGAATGTCATATATATATGCATTAATCAGAATAACTAATCTCTATTTGCTATGCATATCATCTGCATGTAAGTTGATGCACATTGTCATTGCAAGAGACATTTCTTCCTCTAATCTGCATGAGGCATTGATTTTTGATAGACGACTTGGCAGCAGGTTTTTGGCCCAGCACTGGTAATTCTTTTATTGTTTTTTTGACTTCTTGATTCAGGAAATTTCGGACAAGATGTTTTGCATAGTTTTAGCCTCAAATTTCCAAAAATTTTATACAAAGTCACCCATATTCTCTTAAAATCTTTGGCCCTACAATTGACTACCAAGCAAATGTCATTAATGGGATCCATGAAGCAAAATGTCTGCATTTAAAAAATTCTTGTCCTTCTAGATGGTCCAAGCTTTGAACTTTCAGGCAATGAAATTCATGGCATGTTTACAGCATGATAATCTCAAACCACTTTACAATATGCTTTTGTTTTTTATTTAATTTTTTAAAATATTCCTCTGTACCTAATGGGGAAAGTTCACTTTGAAGAGTATTATCTTCTTCTTGGTCTAAAAAGGAAAATTTTCTTACTGAATCTTCTTCATTCACACAATATACGAAACATTTAAAAGCCCAGGTGTCCTCTTTCTTTCTCCTGAGGCAAGCTTGTTTTTCAGTTGTAGTTGGCAGCTGGCGCCGTTGGTATAGGCGCCAGCTGCCCCATGCTGAGGAAATTGGCATGGTTCTACACCTGGGAAGTTCAAAAATGTGGCAGCTACTGCTGAGTTGTTTCTCCCTTTTATGTGAGGGTAGTCTTTCCATCTATGTGTGGATCGATTTCTCCTATATGAGAGTCGCTCTCTGGACCATGCTTTCAATATTCAATCCTGCTTGATTTTAATTGTTTTCTGAACTAGTTTCAATGATATAATGTAAAAATAAATAAATAAATAAATAAAAGGGGCTTAATTTTCAGTTGTAGAATTCAAGCATCCATGTAAAGCATGCATATAAATCATTATGAAAAATTATATAAGACAACTACCCCTTTAAGTTGATTTATATACAAATTAATTATATTTCAAATATATATATATTTTCTAGACATATAATATATATATACGCACATATACATACATATATGTCTAATTCATTACTTTGATCAAACAATGTTTCAGGTGGTCTCAAATTGCGGCTCGTCTTCCTGGAAGAACAGACAATGAAATAAAAAACTTCTGGAACTCTACATTGAAGAAAAGGTTGAAAAACAACACAGCAAATCCCACATCTTCACCAAATGATAGTGATTCATCGGAGCACATCATCAATAGAGGTCATCATGTAAGTAACATTGGAGGGATTATGCCCATGCATGATCATGATCATCATCACATCATGACAATGTGCAATGTGGACTCATCATCATCGTCATCAGTGTCAGCATCCATGCAAACCATGGTCACTACTGCAGGCAACAGTAGTAGTGCAAGTGGCCAGATAGTACCTGCCCACCACCACCCTTTCTCAGTGCTCGAAAACCGCTTCGACATGACAGGTGTCCCTTGTATGTTCAACAATAATGTGCATGCATGTTTGTCTCATCATCAAGTTGATGTGGGAGATGGGTTGTTTTATGGGGATTACGGGGTTTTGGAGCCAAGTAAAATGGGGTTAGAAGGAGATTTTTCTCTGCCTCCATTGGAGAGTAGTAGAAGTACTGTTGAAGAGAACATTAATGGTTCCAACATTAACAACAACAACAAAGGTATTGATCAAATGAAAAGCAATAACAACCACTACAATAATAATTCTTGCTTTAATAATACAGCTGAGGATCTTCCGGGATTTAAAGTAGGGGACATGTTTGGGATAGAAAATAATCATTGGCATGGAGAAAACTTAAGAGTTGGAGAATGGGATTTTGAGGGTTTCATGGACAATATTTCCTCCTTTCCTTTTCTTGATTTTCAAGTTGAATAACTTAGCCAAATCCTTTGACTCCCTCTCCCCCTCTCTCTATCTCTATCTCTCTCTTAGATCTCTTCCACACAAAAACCTACCCAAAGTCATGTCCTAGGAAATTTTGGGCAAATATACTTTTCAAAAGATTTTCAAAATTTTTTCTAGTTTTGCTATGCTTCTTCTTTGTACTTGGAAAGCACTTTCTTCTTGGCCTTTGTCTTCTGAATTATTTTGGCTCTCTCAAAACCCTTTTGTTTCTTCTAGTCAAGAGAAGTACTACACAACACACACTTGAAGAGCCTCAGCAATAAATATTGCAATTGGGTCATCAATGGGAGATTTGATTTCATGTATGTAATTCATTTCATTGTAAGGCACGGATGTTGATAAATTTTTTCGGGGACAGGTTGGTGCAAATTAGTAGTATAGCTTCCTGAAAGAGAAATGTGAATAGTGTTATAGAAGATCAAGTGTAGAGAATCAAATAAAGATTAGTTGGTGAGTTGTAGTTTTTTATGTACAAAATGGAATAATTTGGAGGTGGGGGTTGTTATTAGCTGGAATTGAGGATGATAGATGTACAACACATTTTGTGTTAACCAGTGCATGTCAATAAAAAGCAAATTCAAATTATGTCTCTGTCTCTCCTTCTCTGATCTCTCTTTATGCAGAAATTTTATATATGCACTTCTTTCCGGTTTTGATTTGCTTTCAATGTAAGGGAGGGTAAAAATTAAATATCTACATAACAAATTAATATATGTATATTATTATTAAATGATAATATGTTGGGAGTGTTTTTATGATCATTTGAGCATCCAAAATTTTAACATTCATAGGTATACGAATTCATAAGCATTAATGCATTTTATAACCAAGAGAATTTGAATCTTAATAAATCTTGAAAAGTTAAAAGCCTAAACATCTTTGTTCAAAATATTTCTTTAAATATCGTAAAATTGTTAAATAATATGTATAGTGAATATATTAATTTATTAACACAATATTCATTTATTAGAATCCATCAAGAAGTGCGTAGAAAATCAAATAAAGATTAGTTGGTGAGCTGTAGTTTTTTATGTACTAAATGGGATAATTTGGAGGTGGTGGTTGTTATTATTAGTGGGAATTGAGAAGGATAGATGTACAAGAAATTTTGTGTAAACAAATGCGTGTCAATAAAAAGCAATATGTGTTATATATGTATATGTACATGCAGAAATTTTATATATGCACTTCATTCCGATTTTTTGTTCCACTTTCAATGTAAGGAATGATAGAAATCAAACGTCCACATAATAAATTAAGATATGTATATTCATTGTTAATATACTGGGAATGTTTTTATAATATATGCATCTAAACTTTTTAACATTCATTTATATGCGAATTCATGAACATTGATATATTTTATAATCAAAAGAATTCGAACCTTAATAAATCTTGAAAAGTTAAAAGCCTAAATATCTTCCTTCACAATATTTCTTTAATTATCATAAAATTGTTAAATAGTACCTATAGTAAATATATTAATTTACTAACACAATATTCATTGATCAGAATCAAACAAGAAGTAGATTAAACAACAATCTGAATAATCTTGAAGTTGCTGAGTTATGGTTACATCAATATGCCATAACCTTTTATGTTCAATCTCTTTTGATGACCAAAAGAGAGGATATGTCAAGTTTTTTGGGTTCAAAGACAATGAGGTTTGAGCTAACAAACATTAAAGCAATCAGTGTGGCAATTATTGGAGGCAATATGAAAAGTCCACCAATCAATTCATGGCAATTTTGGCTAGTTAATAACCATCTTTAAGACTAGTAGCTTCACACAAGAATCCAATTCGGAATAATAAATACAATATCTTGATTTTGAAGAAAGAGCCAAAGCAAAAATAAATAAATAAAGAAAAATAAAAATAAAAGGTTTAGCGACGCCTGAGAGATTCGAACTCTCGCGGGGAAACCCCATGTACTTAGCAGGCACACGCCTTAACCACTCGGCCAAAGCGTCGCAGTTGTGAGGAGGTTCGAAATTATTTATTTAAAACCACAATCGTTTATCTTTCGGTATGGTGACATTTTGGGCTGGTTTCGTGCATCTTGGACCGACCCTGAAAATATATTATGTTTTTCTTTCGGAACTTGATTGAATTGAAAACTACAAACTTGAATGGCTATCATTATTCACCAATAATAGGAAATAATTTTCTTATACTTGCTTTATCACGTGCAAGGTAGAGCACAGAACTCTTTTACCAAGGTAGAGAGAGATATATATAACCAAATTTCTTTTTACCTTGCCCAAACTCATTTAGGGATTTGGAGTTTGAAACTAAAGCCACCACCAAACCTTACTATCTTTAAGAATAAGGAAATTATGGATTTTTGGTTGTATAGATACCTATGAAGATTCAACCCCAAAATCTTGTGGGAGAAAACCATAGACGTAACCATACTAGTAATTTCTCATAGGAGGATAACCAAATCAATTAGAAGCTTTTGTGTGTTAAAAAAATATGGTTTATAAAATCAAAAGATATATATATATATAGTGATTCTACCATCAGTATCCTATAATTTTAAAAAGTTAGGACGAATAAATCAAATTTATCCATCGCATTATCTCTCCTAAAACAAATTTTTCTCTCTTATATAATTCAAATGCAATTGATGAATTTGATTTGTTCGTTTTAAGTTTAAAAAGTTAGAAAATATTGATGATAAAATCACTATATATATGTATATATATTTGGGTGTATATATATATATGTATATGTATATATCTATCTATCTTGGGTTATGACTTGTTATACCCCTATCCTCCTAGCAACATTTAGCATTTTATGACAACCTTTATAAGTAAATTTGTAAACTATCTTTGTTCCTCAACATTGTAGACTATAACAATGCATATGAATGACCCAAAGAAAGCAGTTATTGTTATTAAGGTAATAATCACTATACTCGATCCTTAGTCGACAAGTTTTTCATGAATGTAAAATCAGACAGGGATATATATTTTGAACAAAGAGGAAAAAGCAACTGTAGTTCTCATAAAAACCAACTTGTAAATACATCAAACTTGAAGAAAGCAGATGTGGGTTAATTTGTTTATATATGATGGAGTGAAGTCTATGCAAGTCCCATACCTTTTAGAGTAAAAGGTGAGGCATTAATTCTGATATGTTTATATAATCAGTACGATCATAAAGGAATGTAAAATTACAGGGGCCTCATTTCATGATCGGATCTAATATCGAGCAAGTAAAAGGAAAGACTAGTATAATATTTGGTAATGATGATCGTAGTGAGAAGCGCAATTCATTATGTCTAGTATAATATTTGGTAATGATGATCGTAGTGAGAAGTGCAATTCATTATGTCTTGGTATAAAAGCAAAAGCTGTTCCCATTTGATTACTTTTATTTTATGTTTTTTTTTTAATGATTTTTTTTTTTAAAGAACAAGAGTGAAACTTAAACTTTTAATCTCTTAGGATTAGAGTAAATACTCAACCACTTATACTAAAGGATGATGTGTAATTGTTATTTTTTTTGTCACTATATAAATGAATACTTTTAATCATTAGGATATATGGAGTAGTCTCTTCTATTTCAATCCATCATCTCCTTCAAAAGCAAGCAATATTCATTTTTAAAAATACATATATCATGAAAGCAATTAAATTATGGCCTGCAATTAACAGAATTATTTATTATTATGCTTCACACATACATTTACTAGAACCTACCTTGGTAATCATGTGATTGATTTTAATCAATAACTTTGCCTTCATGTTCACCCATTCAAAAAGTCATGACAACATGTTTTCTTTATGCCAAAAGTTCCAAATTCAAACCTCTCATAAGAAAATCAACTTAGTACTCTCTTTATGTTTTTGTATTGTTATATATATATAAGTTGGATTAAATTATAAGGCATCGTGATATTAATAAAAGATCATATCTCATCAACTAAACCAATTAATACTTCAAATATTTTATAAAAATTTAATATAAACTTTCTTTTTCTGTGTTATTATATATATAGGACGATTTGATTTAATTTAAGATATTTTTATGTTTTTCTAATACATTTTACTAACCAAACTAATGGATATCAACAAATAGATCGTTGAGATCTCATAGAGTTTAAAATCACATTATAGATATAACATTTTTACGAGTGTTTATGATCGATCACATGTAATTAGTATACTCTATATCACATGTAATTAGTATATTATATATCACTAAGAATATAATAATGTGTGGGGGCACTATATGCACTGTATAGCACATGCTTTATAGATAAAAATATCTTTTTGATTCCTTTCTGGCCAAGATCAGAAACTTTTCCAATTAAAAGAGAAATAAAAGAAAATATTATATTAAAGGGAGAATGCAAATGCTAAAGCATGCTTACTTTGCTATCATTCCTAGATGTAAAAAGATAAAAGACAATTCGGTGTAAAGCAAGTTCTAATGCTAGGTTTTTGATACCCTCGAGAAAGGCTCTCCCGTAATTCTCGGTCCAAGGCTTTTTATTATTTTTCGTGTTTCTCGGCTCGCATTGCCCCCTAAGTATTCGAAGGCATTTTGTGCTAAGAAAAATCTTGCATTTAAGGAGAAAATCATTTGATATATAAATCTAAAAATTTTCATACCCATATGATCGGACTTTAATATTCACTTATTGGCTTGAATTCCCATATCCAAATTATGATCCAATTTCATCATTCATAGTTTTTACTAATTTTCAACCCGTTAGATTATATATAACAAATCATTCATCTCCGTAATGCTCGTATTAATGACACATGATAAATGTTAATAGTTCAAACTAAAAATCACAATTTATCTAAATTTTATTTGGTATTAGTATTCTTACAGATTATAAGAGAATGATATATAATATGTTTGATTATATAGTATTAATTATAAAAAAATTTTCTTTGGATTTTGGGAGTCAATATTTTTGTGGTGCTATTATAGTAACTTTTGAGACTAAATATGTATGTGAAGTCTTGATAATTTATTATAATCTTGATATCAAATAACGTTATACTTCCTTTTTATATATATATATATGTCTCTCATGACTCCCACCATGTGATCATATACAAGAAGCTTAAGCCAAAATCTAAACCAAACCAACCTATATCAAATTCCCTCCTCTGGAGAAAAGAAACAAACATCTCTCTTTATCCAATTTGAAATACCTCTCCTAGCCCAAATAATGTCTTCCACTCACATTCGAAGATCCTCATCAATGGACTGTGAGGACCAAGACACTCTCATGTTCCACTCCTACCCTTGTGCCTACTACGTTCAAAGCCCCTCCACCCTCTCTCTTGCAAACAGCGCCACCGATATCCGCAATATCAACACCACCATCGATCCCGATTTCCACTCCCCAACTCGGTCCGAAACCACCACCACCACTACCGCCACCACCAACACCACCTTTCTCAACAAAAGCAGCCTTGAAGTGTCAAGAATCACTCTCTCTCGTTACTCTTCTTCTCGTGGATCCAACAACTCTTTCTTGCATGAGAACAAGAAGCTTGGCAGCACTGATCATGATGCACTGGATGACCATGATGGCTCCGCAGTGTCGGAGAGTGGCCAGAACCGTCTGATTATCGTTGATCATCGTCATGACGATCAGGATAAGGATGACGAGGACGATCATG
This sequence comes from Litchi chinensis, assembly GCA_019925255.1. Lineage (NCBI taxonomy): Eukaryota > Viridiplantae > Streptophyta > Magnoliopsida > Sapindales > Sapindaceae > Litchi > Litchi chinensis. Next base: position 847,292 of record CM034474.1, read on the forward strand.
ATAAGGATGATGATGAGGGTTGGTATTATGGGAGTGGTAAAAAGGGGTTTTGGTGGAGGTATTTTTCTTTTAAAAGGTCGAATTCTTGTGCTTGGATTTCTCTGCAAATCAGTTGGAGACTTTTCTTGAGCTTGGGAGTTTCATTGCTTATATTCTACATCGCTACTAAGCCTCCACCACCAAAGATTTCTATCAAGGTACTCTCTTCTCCATCGTGCACCTCATAATTTCTAATATAAATGTATACATATAAGCATGCGTAGAACCGATGAATTATATTTTGAAACAGAAATTATTTAACCTTTACATTGGTTTGTGTGGCTTATTGTTTGCTAGTTTTTTTCATAGACATGATCAACTTTTGAATAATGACAATATCAAAATTATTTTTGGCTTGGCGATACAAATTTCTAATCTATTTATATTTAAGAAGATGAAATTGACACAATAATATATTCTTATACTCACATTAATGGAGTTATTAATTCAAATCATTTTCCCTCTTCTAAGCACCGAACCCTAAAATTTATAATAATTAAAATAATAATAATAAAATAATCTACTTGCTTTGATTTCATGGAAGGGTTTTTTGGGTCCGGCATAGGGATGAAATTTTCACTTCAGTAACAGTATCGGGCTGCACACAAGACTTAGATTTCAAAATGGGCTTACAATGGGCTTCGAATTCGATACATCGATTTGACTATCCCCTTAATATATACTCACTTCTGTTTCTAATCGTACCACTTTTGTAAGGAGAGTGACAGTTCCACTACTTAAATATTGTACAATTTTTACATCGCTGAATTGCAAATTCGAATCCTAATCAATATATTCCTTGTAAATTTACATAATAATTGTTGCAGATGGCAGGAGTTCGACAATTTGGATTAGGAGAAGGAGTGGATAGAACAGGTGTGACAACCAAAATCCTCACCTGCAATTGCTCTATCGATCTCTTAATAGACAACAAGTCTAGGCTTTTTGGCCTTCATATTTACCCTCCAATCATGGAAATGTCCTTCGGGCGCCTCCCTTTTGCATTGTCCCGTGTAAGACTAAGAACACTTTGTTTATATTATTATTATTATATAAATGGAATCGTACTATTGGATTCTTTTCATTTTAATGATGACTTTTTATATCCCTTAAGTAGTTAAAAATGTAAACAAACTCGAATAGTTTCGAAGTTCATTACAATTTATCGAAATCTCCCAAAGTTATTATGTTTTTTGAAGATTTACCTAACAAGGGAAGTAATTTTCCAAAAGTAATATGGGATCCTTATCATTTTTATTGATATTCTTTTTATTATTTTTGGTCAATTTGTATCTTCATTGAGATCACAACTATTTGATCATGCTACGTCAGGGACCAAAACTATATGCTGAGAGCCATGGTTCAACAACATTCCAGCTATTTGTGGGGACGACGAATAAGCCGATGTATGGAGCTGGGAGGAACATGCAGGACATGCTGGAGTCGGGGATGGGACTACCATTGATGATTCGGATGAGCTTGAGATCCACTTACAGGGTCGTTTGGGACCTGATAAAGCCCAAGTTCCACCATGAAGCGGAGTGTTTAATAGTCCTCCACAGCAAATATGACAAGAAACATCGAACCCAATCTTATAATAGCACTTGCATTATTACTTCTTAACTTTGTATGTTGTTAAGAAGAGTAATATATGTACGAAAATTTTCTGCTGTATATAATCTGTGAGAAAATTTTCAGGACAGTGAATTTGCAACGATACAAATCTCTGACCTAAACCGTTTTTTATGCAGATGTCCCATTATAGAAGCCATATATATATATATATATATAAACAGAGATAAGTATAGAAGCTTTGCTGAAGTAAGTGTTATGGGTTTTGATATTTATACAGTGATTAAATGTTTGCTTGTATCTATAGGATACGTTTTATTTGTGAAACCATATATAAAGAGAGAGATAAGTATCCAAGCTTTGCTTAAGTGTTATGGGTTTTGATATGTACAGTAATTAAATGTTTGCTTGTATGTATAGAATACCTTTTATTTGTGAAACCAAATAGAGATTTGGTACTTGCAATTATAATTTTTTTGTAAATAAAAATGTGGCTTCTTATAATACAATGCACAAACTCTTAAGTAATGTGATTTGATTTGATTTTCGATCAATAATCTAATCCAATCTTATACATTAATAATTATAAAAGTATACAAATTTAAAAGCTTAAACCGAATTAGAGATTTGAAAACAACGTTTTAGACTCCTATGATCAGTTGGTAGTTGGTACATACAGTGTTAGCTAGAAAACCAACAAATGCACACATGAGAAGGCCTATACTTTATTAGTTGGTCCAATAGATTCTATATCATATAGATGCTAGTTTAGTCCAATAGATTTTGTATTATATAAATGCTTCTATTAGTATAAAGTATTTATTGAAAATATAGCTGATAGGACACAAATCGAACAAGCATATCAAGCTCCCACGATCTGTGCTTATTAGTTGCAAAGGCATTGAGAGCCTAAAAGAAAGTAGTGTGAATAATCTGAAGAAACTTTATAGATATACATAGATAAAGCGCATTGAAACTTAATTGCAGATCAGTGCTCGTTTCAGAAGTATGTCAAATCATCATATGCTAGGCTTATTTATTAGTTCAGGCGCACATCTGACTTCTGTGTCAGACAATTCAACGATATATACAAAAAGAACTTAGGTCCTTTGTTGTACTGATAGACCCAGATATTTTTAACCGTTTCGGTTACAGTAAATTCACCAACTTTATATATATATATATATATATAAAGACCTATAAATAAAATATTTTATAATATATATGAAATTGACGATATGAAATCTAGAATACAATACAAGATACATAAGATATATAGAAGATGAGATTTTGAAGATTAAGACTAACTATTAGGAAGTAAATATCATGAACCAAAATTTGAGACGGCAAAAGTTGAGATGGTTTAGTAATAAGTTTTTTACATTCATATGTTGAAATCATAAGATCAAATCACATACCAACCCCTCAAATCTCAAATTTGTACTTAAGAAATAAAGTTTGAGACAATATATGCATAAGAGTTACAAGCTTTAATGGAAATATGAAATACACTTTATGCCTGTAGCTCTCAAATTAAACGTTTTCCAAATTATATGGATACTCTGTCTAGTACTTATATTTTAATATTATTTTAACGTTAACAACAAGATTATCTCAATATTCACTGTTTTAATGTCTTTGGTCTTGTTACCTACTTCATTATTCGTATGCAAATCTTGAAATTCTGTACTTTTTTTCATTGAACAGATTTATAAAATTTATTAAGCATTAATCATCAGTTTCGTTAATTAATATATGTGTGAATGTTCATTAAGAAAGAGCACTGCCTATAGCTAATAAATTCAAGCACTTTGAGTCATTGTTTAACTGCTGAGTGCGCCGGGGTCTTATCCGACTTAATAACAATTATTATTCAAACAATACGAAGATAACTCATACCTAAAAATTGATAGGACCCCTAATGCAAACCTCAACAAAAGTGGCCTTGAATTAAAAATCATCCCACCTGGAACTGATCAATTAAGAAAATATCTTCAACACTCACACTATAATTAATGTTCCTTTAAACAAAAGATCTTTAAATCAATTAATTTGTGAGGTCCAATTAGATAAGAATTGATGGAAATGGAAGAAAATTGTAGTCGACATTTTCATTACCAAGGCAACCAATTCGAAAACATCAACTGAAGTAGAGCATGCTCCCGGAAGTACGGAAAAATCTTTTACTGATCTCCTGGAAGCCAAGATATGTGACAAAATGGAAGTGGAAGTCCCATCAGGGTCCAGAGACATAAATTTTTGGTACACATTAAACTTCCATCTGTACAAATATCATGTTAGAAAACCAACAAACACATTTGAAAAAATAAAATAAAATCCTTGTACGTTCCAATAGAGTTGTTGTATCATATATGTGGTTCTATCATCATGTAGTTATTGCAAATTTGGCTGAAGGGGTGACACGAATTAAACATGCATATACTTGTGTAATTGCACGGCAATGAGAGCCTAAAAGAAAGTAGAGTACGTTTAGTGTGGGAAAACAATCACGTAGAAGGTCTACAGAAACTTTAAATATATCAATGCATGTTTAAGAAGTACACAGAAACATTCCGACAAGTTCCTGAAAGTATATTAAATCATCACTAGCTAAGCTTACATGTTCAATTTAAGCATATTTACATATGCAAGACTTCTGTTGCATGTGTGTCACAGATAATAAGTATTTCAACATTATAGATAAAGAATGGTTTTCATGTGCAAGATTCCATTTGTTAGGCATGTCCAATTCCCACCGGTGGAGACACGTTCTATCATAATATATTCACCGAAAAATGATGATATATTGAGTCATTTTATTTTTTAGCCATTCATATGGTGTGAATTATTTATTGTTCCGATTTTTTTTCTTATACATTATTTACGCTACATAATTATTTATAAATGGAATACATGCTCGTAAAACTTAAAAATTTTTGTAAATTATATTTGGATGCTTTTCCTCAAACATATGTTCTATCATCATTTTAACATAATTAAGCTGCATCAAGATTTCAATATGCGAAGATGTAATTATTGCTTTTGCCTTGTTACAACTTGCTTCATTATTTGAATATGCAAATTTGCAATTCCAGTATCTTTCATAGGAGTTATTGAGTTAGGACTGACCTAAATGATTACATCACTCTTGATGAAATTCAACTCACTAGAAAGTCGGGGTGGGGCAGCAGGAAAAATTATTTGCTTATGAAGCATTCATGATCAGTACTTTCAATTGATATATATGTTTCGTCAAGAATGATGAGCACTTTCAATTTCATAATTTCAAGCACCCTTGACTCAATTGTGTGTTACTGCTGAGAGCACTGGAGTCTTGGTGAGATATAGCAACATTTCTATTCAAACAATAATAATAATTATTAAAAAAAAGAAGAAGAAGCAGAAGAAGAACTCTTACCTAAACTTTGGTTGGAGCCCTAGGTTATGCAAACCCCAACAAAAGTTTAATTGGACTAATAATTAATGTAAATTAATTATAGATTCTAAACGGTTGGAGCCCTAGGTTATGCAAACCCCAACAAAAGTTTAATTGGATTAATAATTAATATAAATTAATTATAGATTCTAAACTCTCTTAATTCAATTCATATAAGTGGGTTGTTCCATAATCACCGCATTGCCTTTCCAATTCGTTCAAGGTATATCATAATAATCGTGAAATGTAGTAGCTAGCATTTGCTGTATTGGTTATTCAAAAGGAACGTTGATCTCTAGTTCTACTTATATGCAATATAATATTTCTTTTTTAACATATTAAACTCTTGAAATTTGTGGGGACTAACTAAATGGCGATAGATGGGATATGGAAGAAAATTAAATTGCTGTCGACATCTTCACAGAGATTACATTTATTAATATATAGTAATCTCATGATCAACTCTTTTGGAAAGGACACAAGTGCTATTGAATTTGTATTGTACATCCAAAAAATATTGGAACGGAAATTGACTACAGAAGAAAGCATTAACGAGCAATATTTCGAAGTATAATATTGTATGATTATGGAAATTAATCTAACAATATATATCATCAATAACAAAAGAAGCGATGTTAGTGGATTGGGAAGCTTTAAGCATTTCCAATTCCAGGCACTAAGATTAATTAACTTCTGCTGTTGCAATCATTAGACTTTGCTAAGCATGCACTAATCATATATCATATTACAAGCAATGTTGACATTTTTTTGACGCTGTTGTTTTGACAACAAACGAAGGTTTTGTTCACGAAGAAGCACTGACATCTCCTACCTCAGGTTGCACTTTAATTATTCAGATTAGTTTAGGTAAACTATAGCCAGTTGCATGCACTTAATGGTGTGTTTATTTCGTGGATTAGGGAATGTGAATGGGGAATGAGATTGATTAATAGTGTTTACTTGCTCAAAATTCATTCCGTAATGGGAATGAAAGTGTGGACCCCACATCAATTTGGGATTGTGGAATGGGAATCACATTCCCCCAACCTACTTGGGAATCCTATTCTCATTCCTTTTGTTAGGATGAAAAGTCTTTTATACCTTATTTAAAAATAAAAAAAAAAAACTATTTTATTTGATAAAAAAAAAATTGACTATTATAATAAAAAACTGCACACTATTAGTTTTTCATTACCAATTTCTTAAATTATACATTTTGTTTTAATTATAATATGTAATTTTTTATTTGATATTAAAAAAAAACTATATATTATAATAAAAAATTGCACACTAGGTTAGTGGACTATTAAAATAATATGTAATTTTTTTTATTATAATATGCAGTTTTATATTTAATATTAAAAAAAAAATGCATATTATAGTAAGAAACTATACACTATTATAATTAATCCATAATTTTAATTAAGGACATTTTTGTAACTTATAATTAATCTATTCCAATTCCAAAGCAAAGTAAACAGTTCAATGGAAATACTGTTGATTCCGATTCCGATTCCTGCAATTGATGTAAACAATTTATTCTGATTCCGATACTTCATTCCGATTTCAAGTTATTCTGATTCCAAATCATTTCGATTCCTATTCCGATTCCTTCAAGTAAAGTAAACTCACCATTAATATAACTGTCTATTGTTTTTAGTGTGACCCGTGAGCCTAAGTAGTACGAGTCAAATTCAGTGCGGCGGCTTATGGCTCTGGGTTTTGATATGATAATTAATTAAACAAATAGTTTTCAGAATGATTTAAATTTAATCAGATTGTAGTTAGAATGATACAATATAATAGTCATTTTCTTAATTGAAATGAAGTATTAACTTTTAACAATAACTAAAAAGCATAATGCGAAAATGAACCAAATTTAGTGTGCTGGTTATAATAAAATCCATTCAACGGATCAAATTATGTTCACACTAACAAATCATTAAGAAATGAATATAATTGCCACCCTACTTACTCTATCACATTACTAACATGACGACACATTGCAAGACATTTTTCATTCATTGGTTAGTGTGTTGTATTTTATATGTTAGATTGTGTGCCAAATTAAGAAAGACCAAGACAGCACCCACGTACAATTAATAAAGTGACAAATTAAGTCATCATATAGTAATTTAGGAAGTTTTTCAACATTATAACCTGTTTATAACCACCTATACAAATTAAAAGATATACAGTGCATTTGTATGAAAATAATTTATTAAAAGGAACATATGGAGACAGTGTGGCTTCCACACGAAAGTGGATTCCATCTTCTTTGTTTAATTGAGCTTGAGATTGGGATATCGTGGCTTCCACACTAAAGTGGAACTCCATCTTCTTAATTAAATCATTTCATTTTGTCTGCTTCTTTATGGTGGGTTTGAAACAAGAATATGATCAACATCTAACTTTGTATACATCTCAAAAACTCGTTTAATATAATATAAAATTTGAGAATATACGTTCAAATTAATTATTTATATAAAGAATTTTTTTTTTAGAAGATACGAACATTTATTGAAGATTCGGATCGTTTAAAATTATAGTGTTTTTCTTTTCTTTTCTATGTTTTCATTAAAAATCAAGTAGTGATTCCATGGCAAAATCTTGTATTCCCAGAAAGGAAGAAGACAAGAGGCCTTTAAGGCCACTCGTTTAGTTTTATAAAGAAGCAAAAAAGTTGTGAGCATTACGTTTAATTTAAATCAAAATACATAATAAATTAAGTTATCATCATATGTACAAATATTATATCTAGATTCAAACGTGAAATTTGGGTCCCTCCATTATATCTATGGCTGCCGTGGTGCCGTGATATAAAATGTAAGGATGTATATACTTTTGTCACTAATGAAAAGGAAGCTTTTTACAAACAGGTTGTATATGCGGATATTATTATTTAGGAAACCATGCGCTCTCAACGATTTGTTGAATTTAACAAATGTACCATTTGTACTTCTATATGTCTCTAAACAAATAAACGGTTGAGCATTATATGACTCATCAACAAAAGAAGCACTATATCAAACACTATTATTATTATTATTATTATATATATTGACATTTATATGTAATTAAGATAGAGAGTACATATATATGTTGTTCTTATTCTTACAGGTGGTTGGTTTCTAGTGAGGGATCGTTTATTTCAAGATTCATGAGGACTTCTTGAAAATTTGTGTATGGATCGTGACACAAATGAATAGTATATATTTGGGAAAAAATTGAATATTTTGGGACACTAGATTTATATCTTCTATTTTTTTTAAGTGTGCATTACATTCAAAACGTTGGAAAATATACTTTTATAGTGCCAATAAAATTGTTTATAAGTTTTTACAAATATTTCTTTATTATTCTTAACAAGAAAAACCTTGTCTTATATCATTCGATGACAGTACTCGTAAAGGTTCTTATGAAACTAAAATGAGGGATCTCTCACTAAATTGTTAAAAATTCATTTTCTATTTATAAATATAATTATGAGGGTTTAAGAGCACAAATAGGCCTAAAATTAGTGCACTAATTAAATTTGTCCATCATTTTACTGTTTCTATCGCCTGTAGTACAAAATTTTCTCTCAACAAACCCAACAATTACCCATTTACTATTTTTACATTTTAATTAGGAATTTTTTTAGTATATATATAGTACTAAAAATTGGGAACTTATTTCACTAGGACCAAAGAACTAAAATGAGTTCTATTGACACTATTTCCCTATTTACAAATTTTAATGATAAAATTACTCTTGTTTTAAAAGCTCAAAGAATCGCGAAAACAACCACCACTGTTAGTTTGTGAAGACATCAAATTTGATGTTTTTGTGATCTATTAGTTTTTGTTTACTTTTACAAATAGTCGATGGTTCAATTGGGGATGAATTGGTTTGACCGGGTTCAGTAAAGAAACAAAAAGTTGTCAGCGGGATAGAGTTTGAGAGTGTGAATTGAATTCGAGTACAACATCCATTCTTCGAGTTTAGATTCATTATCTTCTTGCAGGTGAGGAAGAAGGACGAGAAATATTTCTCTTTGGTCAACTAGAATAGCCTTAAAGCTTAGTTTTTGATAAAGAAAATGATAGTTCCTTAATAAAAAATAAAATAGCAGAAGCTTAGTTACAAGTTGGCTAGAAATCGGAGTTGCAGCGGAAATGGAGAAGATGACAAATAGAAATTGTTTTTATTAGGGTTTTTTATTTTTATTTTTAATGAAGAATATCACTGTTTTTCAAACAGATAAGTATTAATAAAATTCAACTCAATTCTTTAATGTTAGTTAAACAAGTGCTCAGTTTTATGGTACTAGTTTGTATGGTTTTCACTTTAATTAATAAATAAGATACCTAATCTCCAAAACCAATGGGATTTGCTAGCTCCTCTATGAGGAGTTTGGAAGGACGGAGAGTTGACCTATGATGAATGTGAAGCGACCTCCATCAATGGAGGTCGTGACTCACAACCCTTATAATGATCATGAGTTACAATATATCGGCAATTGCAGATTCTCATATTTAAAGAATAAGAAGAAGAAGGAAGAATAATAGAGAAGATGACGAAGCGAGAGAGGACCGTTTGTTCGTCTATTGGAGAAGATGACCAAAAAAGTAGAAAAGACAAGTGGAAGATCCGAAAATGGAGATGCAGGTCGAAGATGGAGATGAAGATAGAGGAATGTTTTTGTAATTTTTATTTTAAAATGATAGAGGGACATTTTTGGTCGTTGCAATAATAATTTTGGACAAAACGAAAAAAATATTGGAAGATGACAAAAACAATAACGACCATAAAAATAGCCATCATATAGAAATATTTTCTCTTACTATGAATGTGGTGGTGTCATATATGAAAATATAAAGATTCATATTGTAAAAGATGTTATGAAAATGTTTTTTTTTTTTTTTTTTTCTGTGCTTTGAAGATAAGCATTAAGTTAAGAGTATGCCCACAATTTTTCTTAGTGTTTTCATTCTCAAAAAGCTGTTTTTGTTCTTAATTATTATAATTTGAAGAAGAAAATATAAATAGAACCCACGACCTCATAAATATACATGTGGATAATATATCATCTAGCCAACTGTTTTAAAAAAACATAAGTAAAATAGTAAAATACATTCTCAACTTGCTAAAAGATCAAATTCTTTTTCTTTTTTTTTTTTTTTTTTTTTTGGATCAGTGTTTCAAAGAAATATGAACGATGCATGAAATAATTGGTCAGAAAAAACTGAAAACCAAAATAGAAGCATCTCTATCCGGAGGAATGACACTTCGAAAAAAATTTGTCATGGGAAGTGAAATACAAATGAGAATGGGGGTGTTGGGAATCCTACTCAGCCCACTTTACAAAAAAGCACTCTAATGCTACCTACTAAAATCATTTATTTTTCTAGCACAAAAAGTTGAACATTATAAACTTGCTTATACGTAGCTTATATGGATGGTGGAATTCCACCTTTTCACTAACTTCTAAAAATAAACTAGAATTTATACATTTTCATACAATCATACTCAAAATATCTAATGTGCAAACTTGACATAGGTGGCTCCACTCTACAATACTTTAACAAATCTCTGAAATTCTTTTATTAGATTTTCACAAATCAAAAACAAGATAACAGACCAACTATAAGATCTGATTGTCTATTACTTATTAAAAAAAAAAAAAAAAGATCTTATTGTCTATTAAACCCCGTGATTTACAGTATAAAAATTAATTTTTAATTTTCCTTGTGTGACAACTATACAAGTAAATATAGGGTAGTTATATACTTTGATATTTACTAGGAAGCCAATTGAATACTTCTTTTAATTATGTAAATTCATATTTGTATATCAAAATCATAAACGGTGCCGTGCACGTGTAAAACCATATATGTAGAATAAAACAATTTTTTTTTTTTTGAGTTTAAGTATTTTCATAAATCAAATTACCATACATTTTTTTTTAATTTTTATGAACGATGATAAGTAGTAGTCTATATAGTAGAAAAGCCTACCCTAACCTCACCCGAAAAATATATATATTGTATATGTAATAACTTTATTTCATACTTTAAATATGAAATTTTATTTAAGTTTTTCATATTTTATCTTTTTTTTTTCAATCATAAGTTACATAATACATTATTTAAATTTAATATCTTTAGTGTTTCTCCTAACATGTTTTTTAATTTGAAATGTGCTAGTAATTATGAATTATAATTATTAAAATATAGATTATCTATATTTAAAGAAAGATTGTTGATGTCATGGTATTAACTATAATTCATATTTGATAAATTTTATTATTTAAATATTTTGTTCAATAATTTTATTTTTATTAACATATTTATTTATAATATGAATTTTGAGAAGTAAAACTTCTTATATCTTATTTAACTAGATAAACCTATATTATTTAATTTATAAAATATTTTAATACCATTAGAATTTATTTAAAAATTTTATTTTAGTCCACCCTAATATCAAATTTTGGCCCCCTCCCAGCTACAAACTAAAGAAAAACTTAATCTTTCTCATAACTGTTTATTAATTATCTTATTTTTAAAAGTTAATTCATATATTTTTATATGATAATGTGACAACTTTTGACTTAGAAAAGGTTAAAAAGTTGTGCGGTTGTGTGTGTGTCGTGTGAAGTGAGGGAATTTTTTAAGAATAGTGGAGGTGACGTGAGGGGGAGAGAAGGGTACTTAAAGAGAAGTGGAGTCGGGCATCGTATGCAAAGCTAAGCAAAGCAGGAGAATTCGTTGGTGGAACAAAAAAGGCTTCTGCATTCTCAGACTGAGAAAAGGAAACCGGCTAGTACACCGAGTTAAGGTAAGCAAACTCATCATCGTTTTCAGGCTTCATGAACTCACCATCATCATCATATACATACATAAAAACAATTTAAATCACTATTCACTCACTTTGTCATGTTCGATGATCTTTTGATCATGACTTAATGTTTTTTTTTTTTTTTGCATTTCTGATTCCAATAAACCACTCACTTAGCATCATCTTCTACTCCAGCATGCATACATCAACTACTGTAACTCGCTCACAAAACCTAAATTAATTATGTAAGTATACGTTTAGCGTATAAATTATACACTATATATATCAAATATATAGATATGTACACGTTAAATCTGTGAATTGAACATTCAATTAATTATTTATGCACGTATTTAATGTATATGTATACTGAAATTATGCAGTAATGTTATATCTTACTCATAATAGATATCATGCATCCCTGTAACATTATATCATTTTCCTATTTATATTTTTATGAAAATATTGTATAAAATGGTACGTAAAATCTTATTATTATCTATAAGCTTTTGAAAGCAAATGGCTCTAGATATTGGATGTTTAAAACCTTTAAGAAAAAAAGATTTTTTATTGCAATGCATGTGATTTTTCACATCTTCATTTAAATGTCCATGTGAGATCGGAAAACATGATCATTATAAGCCAATATCACCATTTTCGAAAATAAATTATGGGAAAGTAAAAAAACAAAAAAAGAGTATATGTCTGTATATAATTATAAAAAAAAAAAAAAAACTGTACAAGTTTATATATAATATTTGGTTTCACATTAGTTTTAAAATAATAAAAAATACCATATACCATAAAAAGTGATATCAAAACTTAGGATCTTTGATAAGAGATCCCCGATTTTTATTTATTTATTTTTTCTATCTTTTGATTATCGCTAGCCACTTACAATTAGATGTGACTATATGATGTCTCCTTGGTGCGGGAGTGGGGTCGACTGCTCACCCAATTTTGCATTCTATTTGACAATATTGACCCTGTACGGATGTCCAATCTTGATAGCTTAAATTAAAATATTTTACGTGTCACTTTTTCAGGGTCATATTCCTCTGCATGCGGTTATTTTTTATTATAAAGAAGTTTTTAAATTTTGATTTACTGTCGTATGTTTTCAAGAAAAAAATAAAATAAAGTTGCGGAGAACATGATCATGAATCTCTGCACATTTGCATGGAAAGTTCTTGGAATTGACCAAGAAATTGCCATTGCCATTGCCATTATCATGCAATTGCCATTGGATGATGTGTTGTACTCAACTTTTTAAAAAAACGTATAATAAAATTTTTATTTTTATTTTTTTAACGACAACCAATTATAAATATTAAATTCACTTAAATTAATATTGATATAAAAATAAATAAATAAATAAGCCAATCTCTCTTCTTTTCTGTACAGGAACCACACAGAGAACAGGTTTTAACCAAGCAATCACTATTTGAAATGATTGAAAAGATAGATAGATGAGTACTGGTTTTTGATATTTTGTTTGACCTTTATTTTATTTTATTTTATTTTTTGAAATAATGTTTGACCTTTAATTAGTTTTGGGGTCATGAAGATTGACTGCTGATTTAACACGTCTTGAGTTTCTAATATACTTGATTAATTAATAATTAAAATAGAATATAACTTATGTTGCATTGGTGCTTTGTGTGGGAAGAGATTGAAAGAATCTTGCTTTTAAGATCGGTTCAAACAGACCTGGACATTATTATGACTTCTCTGACTATATGTGCAAGATTTCTTCTGCTTTTAAATTTTATTGTAAATATAAATGGGAAGGCATTGAGCAATATAAAACTATAAGCTTTGTTTGTACATGAAATAGAGACTCTTTTTTCGATGATTTTATTAGGGATGTAAAGAACTGAGGAAGGTATACATGTAACTAGTATACTACTATTGACACATTACCCTATTTTACATATATATGGGTGCTACTTTATAAAGTGTTAGAATATCATGATTTTCATCAAATCGGTTATTCGTATAATTATTTTAATCACATGGTTCAATAATTTTATATTAAATAAAAATTAAATATATAAATATTAGGACGGTCCGTTTATTCTATCATTATGCATGTTAAAAGCTTAAAATCGACGGATTTTTTTTTTCTTTTTAAAATTTTCTGTTTTATACTTCTCGAAAAATATCCGCTTGTAAAATTGTGATTTAATAATGTATCAACAAAGGGACATCTCACATCTGTTCACCGTTTCTTGAATAGCAAGTACAGCTGAGGAAGGTTCAACTATCTTTGAATCAAAGAAATTAATCTTTTTAAATTCACTTACACACACAACATTTCTTAATTTTGTGCATATACGTCTACCTTGGCTTTTCTATATAAATGGCCAAACTTAAGTACTTTGTAGATTCTCAATCAGCACATTTTGTCATTTTAGTTAGGTTATAATCACAGCTTCTTTTGTCGCTTCAAAAGGTAATGCTCTAATGCTCTTGCGTGCCTTGTATACTTTATACGTAAGCATATCCATTTATCTTATCTTAGTGAAACATAATCATAATTGCTATCATCTAATTTTATATATGCATAAATATTCTTACTTTATGTTTTCTTCATTTTTAGCATACATTAATGTTGTCATATCTCCATTGGCATGCTTTATTAATCTCATGTATACTTTGATATTATCAATATAAATGTAAGATCTGATGATTATACATATATAAATATAATTAATTTTTTAGTTTTGTTCGGCAGATTTTTGGAGCTCAATTAGCTTGAGAGAAGTGAATTATTTATTCTGTGATCAACATTTGAACTGGGAGAAATCATCATCAGTTTGAACTTCTATCAAGTGTGTCTATTTTTTTTTCTTGGTCACACAATTGGAATATATATCATGGGTGATATTTCAAATTCAGAAAGCAAATTATGGAAGATGCCTCTCTTTGTTTTTTTCAAAGATGCAAGGTACGTATATGCACTAACTTTGGTATTACTTAAATTTATAATTTGTTGCATTTATACATACATAATTATATATATACATGTTTTCTTGATATAAATTTCAGACGTGTCTTTAAAATGGATTCACTCGGTCTAGAGATACTAAGGATTGCATTCCCTGCTGCCCTTGCTTTAGCTGCTGACCCCATTGCATCTCTCATCGACACAGCTTTCATCGGACGATTAGGTATGCTAGCTTTCTTATCTTACTCTATTTCAATTGGTTTTATATGTTATGTGGGCTCTTTTAAAAGTAGTATGTAGTTGTCAAAGGTTAAGATTTTTTTTTTTTTTTTTTGAGTTTTATATATTTGTTTACGATTTAATTTCACCCTTCTAAATTTTAAATTTGTTATATTGAATTAGATGAGATGAGATTTGATTGAACTGGATTGCATTGGTGTATCACGAGATTAGATTTTTATTATGAAAGAAAATTATTTACAAATAATTTTAATAAAAACTTGAGATGAATAATGTTTTAAAGTATATTTGAGTAAAATAAAATATTTTTTTTTAATAAAATAAAAAGTTATTATAAAATAATTATAAATCATTTCATGATAACATGTAATTACTTTTAATTAATATATTAATATTTCAAAATATTATTTATAAAATAAAACATAATATTGTAAATTAAAATAATTATAACATTAAAGGAAGGAAGTAAAAAAAAAAAGAAGAGAGAAAGGAGAGAGGGGTCCAATTTATACCATAACACATAGTGAAGATGGATTGCACAAATCTAAAATCAACGAATTCGAGATCATTGTTGTCATTAGAATAAATCCAATACAATAAGCACCAAACATTGAATTTGAACTTTAAATTCGATCCTACATCCAGTCCCCTTCTAAAGACTGCCCATCTAGTGATACTAGATTGAAGTGTTACATCTATCTTTTTTTCATTTTTAAGTTCAGAGAATGGTTATGTTGAAACTTGTTTGTTTGATGTTTATAGGGCCAGTGGAGATTGCAGCTGTGGGAGTTTCAATAGCCATATTCAACCAAGCATCTAGGATTACAATATTCCCACTAGTCAGTATCACAACATCATTTGTTGCTGAAGAAGACACTATTGGAAGAGTTAGCAACACTGAAGAACCAAAACCTGATCATCAACAGCAGAACTTGGAAAAGGTTAATACCATTAATAATAACAATAATGCAACTAAGACCACCAGTGAAATGAAAGAGTCAAGACCTTCAGAAGATAACAATAACACTACCATGCTTGACAACTTGGAAAAAGGAGGAGCAGCAGGAGCAGCAACAGCCACCACAAATATTCCTGAAACAAAAGAGTCAATCTCAGAAGACGGTGCAAGTTCGGTTAAGGCAGAATTGAGTATTAGCAAGCAGAAGAGACATATCCCTTCAGCTTCAACAGCATTGGTTATAGGGTCAATTCTTGGTCTCTTACAAGCAATATTTCTAATATTTGGAGCAAAAATTCTCTTGCAAATTATGGGTGTCAAATCTGTAAGTTGTTGATGATGTTGAGTAATTAACAGCTTGTTTTGTTCATTTCTTTTCCCTTCTGGTGAATATGGCAGTCATTGTGGCTCTTAAATGATAATTTGATCAATAGGGCTCACCGATGATGGCCCCAGCTTTGAAATACTTGACTCTGAGAGCACTTGGAGCCCCTGCAGTTCTTCTCTCTCTGGCAATGCAAGGTGTCTTTCGAGGGTTTAAGGATACCAAAACTCCATTATATGCCACTGGTACATATATTATTCTTTATATATATAATTTAACTTCCGTTCTTTAAAAATTATCGTATCTAGACTATCTATATATATTTTTATCAAAGTTAGTTTTCTTTTGCACTTTCTAAAATACATTGGAACTCAACCTAATATTTATACCAAAGTTTGTTCAATTTCAAGTTATAATAACATAATTTCATATTTTTCCATGATGAAAAGTGACCCATTGAGTCATTGGATTAAAACAGTTGCAGGAGATGTAACAAATATCATTTTGGACCCAATATTCATATTTGTCTTCAGGCTTGGTGTTAGTGGGGCAGCCATTGCTCATGTTCTTTCTCAGTAAGTGGTGCCTTAAGTATCCTTATAATGATTCTGTTTTTGTTATTAGAACTTCCCTTTATCGAAATCTATTATAAATTTGATAACCAATATATATAGGTACTTAATTTCGCTGATCCTGATATGGAGGTTGATGAGACAAGTTTATCTCTTGCCTCCAAGTATCAAAGATTTGCAATTTAGTCGGTTTCTCAAAAATGGTAAGGGAATTGATGTAACAATGCTTTATTTCTGATATAGTGTATATATGTTACTTTGCACTTCTTGTAGCTCACAATGTTTTTGGGCACAGGTTTTCTGTTGCTAGCAAGAGTAGTAGCTGCGACAATATGTGTCACTCTGGCAGCATCAATGGCAGCCAGGCTCGGTTCAAATCCTATGGCTGCCTTCCAGGTTTGCTTACAGGTCTGGCTCACATCTTCTCTTCTAGCAGATGGCCTGGCTGTGGCTGGACAGGTACAGTTTATAAAATGACAAATCATATGATCATCTTCATTACCAGATTTTACCATTAAATTTGTTACAAGAACATATAAGTGATGACTATATGTTTTCTCCTCACTATTTCAGGCAATTCTTGCCTCTGCGTTTGCTGAGAAGGACTACAAGAAGGCGACAATGGCTGCAACCCGAGTGCTACAGGTCTATAACAAATTTTCAGAATATTTATTTAAAAAATTCTACAAATGTCAAAATCAATGAGATTTATCTATATGATAGTCGACTCTCAAAAGTTAATGTAAGTTTTCCATTGTTTTACAGATGGGTTTTGTACTAGGCTTGGGGCTTGCAGTTGTCGTTGGAGCTGGTTTGTACTTTGGATCTGGAATTTTTTCAAGTGATGTCTATGTCATACACCTTATAAATATTGGCATTCCGGTAATTAAATATTTTTTCCTAGATGTAAAATTACACTTTCCTTTTAGGTTTAGTTTACTTATCGATACAATGATATTATAGGACAATATGAACTTACATAATCCTGATAAAAAATTATTATACCATTTATTCTTGTCGGATAGCTTTAGATGAATAAATTTTCATTTCTATTGCTCCTCCTCCAGTTTGTTGCAGCAACTCAACCCATCAATTCATTAGCTTTCGTTTTCGATGGTGTAAACTTTGGTGCTTCTGATTTTGCATATTCTGCTTACTCCATGGTCGGTAGTGTACATGTACAAGCTCTGTTTCAATTTCTCCTACATTTCTTTTTCTTGGGATAAATTGTAACTTTTCCTGGAATCTTTGCTCTCAGGTTCTGGTGGCCATAGCAAGCATAGCATCTTTATTTGTTCTAGCAAAAAGCAATGGTTTTATTGGAATTTGGGTCGCTTTAACAATTTATATGGGTCTACGAACCTTCGCGGGTATTTGGAGGTAATAATTCTACTTTTAATCATAATTCTTAAAATTAAAAAAAAAAAAAAAAAAAAATCAAAATACAGTTTTCTTTAATATGGATGTCATTTATAATTACAGGATGGGAACTGGAACTGGACCGTGGCGTTTCTTGAAAGGTCAATTGCTACCATAGAGAAGTTATAGCATCCAGGAATAACTAGTCACTAAGATAATGTTACAATGTTTCTGCCGTAATTCGTCCTTTTTTTTTTCGGGGGTTTTTGTTAAGGCATTGTTGGCCCAACTTTGTTGTGTTCTCTTGCATTTTTTGTATGCATGGTTGGTTTTGGTTCAGGCAATGTTTGCCTCAACTTCGTAGTTTTTCTTTTATATTTTTTGTATGTATGGTTGGACTCTGCATAAATAATATGTTCTGTTCTGCTTGAATATTTTCGTAGAATATAAAATTTTCTTTCTACACATTTAGCCACAACTTCTTTCTCACGATTACTTGTAAGTTTACTTGTTTGATGTCATTACTTCAAAGCAGAAAAATCCAGCCATTCTTAAGTGTCTCTGACCAGGTTTATATACTGGTTTTCCTAACTATAAACTACTAACTAATAATTATATCCCTAAACTGATATTTCTTATAATAAATCGAGTCTTTGTGGGATCATATGAAAAACGGTTTTGTCTTGCATGAATAGAGTAGTGCTTCACTGCATTTGACTTATATATATCTAAACCATTTAAAATCATGTTATGTGACATAAATAACCAATCATATAAAAAATTCATATTACGTGATATAATATAAATGATTGAACATATAGAATAGACGTTTTAAAGTATTTCTGCTAAGGAATTCTATTGAGCTCCAAACCCACCATGTAGAGGGGCACCACACCTGTGAAGAACCAAACAATAGATTATATTTGTTAGCAGAAATTCAGAAGTAAACATTTGATGTTTATAGTAACATTGGCACCTTAATACAATGACTCTTTAAACACCTAAAAAAGTGTATTCCAACCACTTGTGTTGCCAGTGATATCAAATATTTCGCTTGCATGTCGAAGAAAATGCGTAGAAGAGAAACAAAGTTTCACATATTAGGACCACAGTGTTTTCCATTACAAGATCAACATAGAAGAAAATCAATGTGAGCATTACCTAAATTGAGGTACGTTAGCCTCGGTTCCTAACTAACCTCACAACCTTCAAGTTGGTGAGTGAAAAAATTGGTGAGTATGGTATTGGGGTGAATGTAAAAGACATTTGAATTTCAACATTAGCCTGTAAATTGTCTTGATATGTTCATAGTTGTTATGACAGTTGTTTCATTTGCTTGTCCAGATGAAGTGAAGAAGCACAGAAACTTCTCAAGGAGTCCCTTGCAGCATTGGACGGAAGGTAGCACATGAATAACACACTTCATGTTGAAAAATTACATAGCAAGAAGTTGTGTTGCCTCGACATGGAATTGCATTCTGAGATGATCACCACAGCTTTTTCTTGTTTAAATAAGATTTGATGTATTAGGAATTTTTCCTTCAAAGATATGCTGCTAGTGCTTTAAATTGGATTATGTACTTCTTTCCATCAGTCATATATGTTGGAAAATCTTATATCATTTTTTAGACTATTTTCTATCCGTTGAAGCTTTAAATTTTAATGATTACTAATATGGTATAAGAGTTTGGTTTATACCAAAAGTCATACACTTTTACATGATTATATCTTAATTTAAATATTTGATATTTGAATTTGTTGTATATTTAAATTGGGGTTGATCCACATGCTAAACCAATTGATCTGGAAAATGAGAGGCCAGTGTATTTGAGAGTTTTTTTGTTGGACCATTTTTTATTAATTTAAATTTTTGAGTTTAATGATTACTAACAGGATTCATAAATTGTTCGAACTAGTTGATATATGATACACATAATTTATATATATTTATTACTCTTAGCTATAAATTTATTAGTCCAATTTGATGTTAAGTTTATTTTAATTAATTATGTTTTTGATGAAATAGAAATAAAAGAAGATTTGTGTGTTGAATAATGAAAAATTACAATTTTTGTCAAGTCAAAATCTAAATCAATCAAGCATTCAAGTCTTACCCAAAATCTTTGTCATACAATTAGGAAATTGGTTGAGACAAGGAAATAAATCAATGAAGAAAGTAGGAAACAAATCAAGAAAGAAGAGGAAAGTTGCAGATTTTTAGAGAAAAAATCAAGGTTGCTGTGCAGCTTTTTGGAGAGACACAAAATGAGTGCTGTAATTAGGAAATATAAAAGCAGTTTTTAGTTTAAAATAGGGGAGCAGCAGCATAAAATAGAGAAGCAGCCGAGCAGTACAAAGGAGGAAGAAAAAAAATCAGAGCAGCAGTTTCTTGAGAGAAGAAGACAGCAGCTTTGGTGGAGAAGGAGACAAACAAAAGTACAGCAGAAAGAAGAAAAATACAGCAGCCAAGTTCAAAAAAAATATGCTGGGTTTTGATTTATTTGTTTTTGTTATCATCATGATTGTTTAATTTTCTTTATGAGATGTAGGATGAAACTGTTATTGACTTTATAATGATTTTGCTATTTAAATATTATTCTCAATTTTATTTTTAATATTTAATGATTCTTAGTTTTATTGATTGATAAAATAAAATTTGTTTCATTTTAAATATCAAGTATTTTTAGTTATTATAAAATTATTTTATTAATTTGACTTTGAATTGGAAAAGGTTTAAATATAAGATTTTTTATTTTGTGTTTCTCAATATTTGATACATATAATACTTAAATCTTATAAATTTTAAGTCTTGAAATAAGAATCATATAAAATTTATTTTTTTAAGCTTAATTGACAAATCCTGATAAAACAACATATTGATTTCTAAATTATTTATTTAATTTTTTAGAATAATATTTGGAATAATAAAACATTATAAATTGATAATGGTGGATTCTGAACCTTAGATTTCTTGTCTATTGCTTGAGTTTTGTAATTTAATCTTCTTTTGTTAATTTAGAATTTTATTTTCTTTAGTTTTAATTAATTCTCAAACATTGTTAACTAGATTATAATTAAATTTAATTTGGATTTATATTAATATTTTATCAATCTTTGTGGGATCGATCTCGTATTTACATAATCTATTCTATAATAGATTCGTGCACTTGCGAGTATTAAAATTTACACAACAATATAATTAGTGGTTTGTCTACAACTCTACTTTTTTTAATGAGAAGGTGCCAAGTCCATGGGATCATCATTACGGCAAGTAATTTACGAATTAAGCACAGACAATACATATAATTATATGAAGGTCTGAGCAACTCGGGCACAAAGCCACCTGGTAGCTTAATAGGTGCATAATATCATTAACAGAGGACCACCCATGTCACATATTATAATCAAACATTGCTAGAAAATAATCTATTAATTAAGTCAAGAAATCTAGTTAATTTCTGACCAAAAAGTCACATTGAAGATTGCTAGTGTGAGGTTATGGGAGAATAACTACTAGCTAAGCGCTTCCATTGATGTTTTTCAAAACTCAGATGCACCCAAATTAAAGCCTTTTTTTTAATAATTACTTAAAACTGTTAGTGCATTCTCATCCTTTTCACCATAATTGTAATTTTTACGAACTTATAGTGTATACTTTTATCAAAACGAGCTATATTACATTAGTTTTGGTCATTCAAAGTCTGACATCATCAACAAAAATGTTTATGGACTAATTTGCACACGTATTCAAGAATCCAACTTGATTTATTTTATAAAAAGAAAACATTAATGAATTTCTATGAAATCATGGGATTCAACCAGGTCACAATCATGGCATATCATTGAGAAATAAAAATCCATATAATAAAGATACATTATGATGTGATATAATAAAGATACGTTATGATGGGAAAATGAAGAATTGTATGGTTTAGAAAGTAGTTGAGCAGGCTAAGCAAAGGCAGATACAACCATGATAAACTAGGTTAAAGTAAGAAAGAGAATGGAAAAGTAGAGGGAAAAGAACTTATGGCAATAGATCACATTCACAAGCCCTTGAAAGCTTTCAGGCTTGTGCTTTTGCTTTTCTTTTTAATTCCCCTGTTTTCTGGCTTCCTTTCTTCACATTGGTGTTGCTGCCAACAAAAGAAAGGAACACAGACCACAAGGAACTGTTCTGTCAAAAAAAAAAAAAAACACTGAAACCAACCAACTAGAAGCATGTTTTATCGCTGCACTTGTGAATATAACTAGCTAAACTCTTTTAAAAAATAGTTTTATTATCTTTAAAAAATGAAAAAACATAATAAAAGTGACTCATAATTGAGATGATTTTAGACTTTATAATCATTTTTCCATTTACAATGACATTTAGCTTTGAAGGAAAAAAAGAAAAAGACAAAATATCACATAAACACTAATTGTCCTATACCTAATAATTAAAATGTGTATATTTATCAATAATAGAGGGAAAAAAAAAACAAAAAAAGACAAAACCATGTTTTTATTTATTCAATAATATGCGTACATGTATAAATAAAACATAAGAAAAATGAAAATCACATCACACAAGTGGTAACAATAACCATAAATTTATAATTTAAGAATGACCTTTTTAAATAGCAAATTTAATTTAATTAATTAAGTTTTAACTCATTTCCAACGCGTAATTCGACTCTTTTCCCTGCATTTTTTTCTCACATAAATTTAAATTCTTTCATTTTCTCTTTAATCTTCTCTGCTTATATGTCAGATTTCTCATCTTCATCAGTATAGGTATTATCAATAAAAATTGAAAAGTTCTTTCCCTAACTATTTATTCAATTATGATCTATTAATCTACATCACATTCTTAGAATTTTAGACCTAATTTCTTCAATATTCTGTAACAACGTTACAACCTCCAATCCATCTTTAACTTTCGGTATCTATTTTCTTTGTTGAATTTGTCTTATTTTAATCATAATATTGTCCACATTCTGCTCCCTAGAAAATGAGAGAAAACTCGTTTTTTTATTAATTTTTTCTTCCTCGGTTTCTTAGAATCCAAGCAAGAACTATATAGAACCACTAAACAATTAAAACCCTTCAATATAATGAACCGAAAATTATTTAATGCAAACGTATACGTAAAAGAGTTTTCCTGGATTGTGAATACGTTGTCCTGGAATTTTTTCATGCAAACATTTGTATTAGAGAAGCTCCTTGATCTTCACTTTCCCACTTGAGAAAAAGTTGATACTTTCCCTCCGTTTTGTTCTAGCTCATCTTTGGATCTCTACAGAGCTCACACACTCACAGCTTCTTCTTCAAAGCATGCCTTGCTTGAAGCACAATAAAACCGGCGCCTAATTATTCCGCCTTGTTGAGTGGAAACTATTCTTTGCTTTAGAATCTGAGTTTATTGAGGTTTCTTGTGCAATGCAGCTTCAAAAAAGCAGTGTGAAGCTGGTGGTGGAGGTGGTGGATGCTTGTGATCTTATGCCAAAAGACGGCGAAGGGTCAGCCAGTACATTTGTGGAAGTTGATTTCCTGAACCAGTTGAGCAAAACCAAAACCATCCCAAAGAATCTCAACCCTGTTTGGAACCAGAAACTTGTCTTTGATTTCGAACCGCCACACAACAAAAATCACCTGTTCATTGAAGTGTCTGTGTACAACGAGAAGAGGCCGGTTCCTGGCAGGAATTTTCTTGGCAGAGTCAGGATTCCGTGCTCAAATGTTGTCAGGAAAGGTGAGGAAGTCTATCAGAGATTTCAGCTAGAAAAGAAGTGGTTTTTTTCAGCTGTTAGAGGTGAGATTGGCCTAAAAATCTATGTTTCCACACAACCTGAAGAAAAATCTAGACCACCAAAAGCAAAACCAAACCTGAGTTCTTTTCAGGACAACACCAATCCTGATAGTGAAAAACCTTTACTTGCTCATCCAAAATCAGAACCTGTAAAGGAAATCTCTACAGTTTCTCCATCAGAGTGTAGAGTTGAAGAACCTAATCAAGAGACTGAAGTGACAGTGGAGACAATCCAGCACATGCACAAGCACAAAGTTCAACTGCAAGAGGTCCCATTCACCATGCAAGGAGTCAATTTGCAACGCAGTTCAGGTGAACCAGAGGACTACAATATAAAGGACTCCAATCCCCAGCTGGGGGAGAGGTGGCCTGATGGTGGAGGATTTGGAGAGAGAGGGTGGATGAGTGGTGAAAGATATGCAAGCACTTTTGACCTTGTTGAGCAGATGTGTTATCTGTATGTTCGGGTCGTGAAAGCCAAGAATCTTCCTCCTAGTACCATCACTGGGAGCTGTGATCCTTATGTGGAAGTGAAGCTGGGGAACTACAAGGGGAGGACAAAGCATTTTGACAAGAGAATGAATCCTGAATGGCACCAGGTGTTTGCCTTTTCGAAGGATCGTATTCAATCATCAGTGCTTGAGGTTTTTGTCAAGGATAAAGAGATGGTGGGGAGAGATGATTATATTGGTAAAGTTGTTTTTGATTTGAATGAAGTCCCCACTAGAGTTCCGCCGGATAGTCCTCTGGCTCCTCAGTGGTATAGGCTTGATGATCGAGGTGGTGGAGGGAAGGTTAGAGGGGAGGTCATGGTGGCAGTGTGGATGGGAACTCAAGCTGATGAGGCCTTCTCAGAGGCTTCGTACTCAGATGCTTCTTCAGTCCATGGAGAGGGTGTTTTCAATATCAGATCAAAAGTTTATGTGTCACCAAAACTTTGGTATCTTCGAGTGAACGTAATTGAAGCTCAAGATGTGGTGCCCAATGACAGAAACCGCCTCCCTGAATTGTTTGTGAAAGTTCAGGTTGGAAGTCAACTACTCAAAACCAAGATTTGTTCAAATCCAACCACAAACCCGTTTTGGAATGAAGATTTGGTGTTCGTGGTAGCTGAGCCTTTTGAAGAGCAGCTGCTTTTAACGATTGAGGACCGAGTTCATCACTCAAAAGATGATGTTTTGGGGAAGATAGGCCTATCACTTAGCATGTTTGAGAAGAGGCTAGACCACAGGCCTGTACATTCGCGGTGGTTCAATCTTGAGAAGTTCGGGTTTGGTGTCCTGGAAGCTGATAGGAGGAGGGAGCTCAAGTTTTCAAGTAGAGTTCATCTTAGAGTCTGTCTTGAAGGTGGATACCATGTTTTGGATGAATCAACACTGTATATAAGTGATCAGAGGCCTACAGCAAAGCAACTATGGAAGCCGCCTGTTGGGATATTAGAAGTGGGCATTTTGGGTGCACAAGGACTTCTTCCAATGAAGATGAGAGATCGTAGAGGGAGTACTGACGCCTATTGTGTCGCGAAGTATGGGCAGAAATGGGTTCGAACAAGAACAATTCTCAACACCTTCAATCCTAGGTGGAATGAGCAGTACACATGGGAGGTTTACGATCCTTGCACGGTGATCACATTGGGAGTTTTCGACAACTGCCATTTGGGTGGAGGTGAGAAACCAAATGGGACTGGTGGCAGTGGAGCAAGAGATTTGAGGATTGGAAAGGTACGAATAAGGCTATCGACCCTTGAAGCTCATCGAATCTACACACATTCCTATCCACTTCTTGTTCTTCATCCTACTGGAGTGAAGAAAATGGGTGAGCTTCAACTAGCAGTTAGATTCACTACCCTGTCTTTAGCTAACATGATATATGTTTACGGGCATCCCTTGTTGCCTAAAATGCATTACCTCCATCCTTTCACTGTGAACGAAGTAGACAATTTGAGGTACCAAGCCATGAATATAGTGGCAGTGAGGCTTAGCAGAGCTGAACCACCTCTAAGAAAAGAAGTTGTGGAGTATATGTTGGATGTTGATTCTCATATGTGGAGTATGAGAAGAAGCAAAGCTAACTTCTTTCGAATAATGTCGCTTCTTTCGGGTATGTTTTCTGTGAGCCGATGGTTCAGTGATGTGTGCAACTGGAGGAACCCAATCACATCAGTTTTAGTTCACATTCTGTTCCTGATATTGATTTGGTATCCAGAGTTGATTCTCCCAACTCTGTTTCTATATATGTTCCTCATCGGATTGTGGAACTACAGGTTCCGCCCAAGGTACCCACCTCACATGGACACAAAACTTTCATGGGCAGAAGCAGTGCACCCAGATGAGCTAGAGGAAGAATTTGATACGTTTCCCACTTCGAAACCCCATGATATAGTTCGACTAAGGTACGACCGGCTTAGAAGTGTCGCAGGGAGGATCCAAACTGTGGTGGGCGATATTGCAACACAGGGCGAGAGGTTTCAGTCGTTACTCAGCTGGAGAGATCCCAGAGCCACAGCTCTTTTCATTGTGTTCTGTCTTTGTGCAGCTGTTGTTCTTTATACAACACCATTCAAAGTGGTCGCTCTGCTTGGCGGATTGTACTATCTACGACACCCAAGGTTCCGAAGCAAGCTGCCATCTGTGCCCAGCAACTTCTTCAAGAGAATGACCGCTAGAACAGACAGCTTATTGTGATACTAATCTTTGCAAAATCAAGCTATTTTGAGAGCATACGACATAGGTTGACCTCTTTAATGCGTGACTTCCAATAAACTTTGTACTTGATACGCTACTCACAACAGTTCATGCTACTCAGTTTGTTAATGTATTTCTGCTGAGATGTTTTTATATCAATTCAAATAAAACGTTTAAAATCATAACCTTGTGCATCCAAATGAAAGCAACCAAATATAAATTGACTACAACACTAAACACACAAAGGAAGATCCCACATAACTATATAAGAATATAATGTCACATACTATATATCAATTTTCACTTGTGCTCATTGATAATTAGAAGTAAAATCTTGCACATAAAATTGCCTAACACCATACCAAAATTTTGATGTCTGATACCAATGAAACTGAAAGAGTACAATTGCTAAAACCAAGTTCAAACAAAACATAAAAAGTAGCAACAGCAACACATGTTCACTCTAGAAGACAAGCTCGTGAGGTTTCATGCCAGCCTTAAGTGAAAACCTTGCTCCCAAATAAGCCTTCAATTCTGGAACAGCCTCAATAGATTTGATTAATACTGTGTCAACAGATTTCTGATCATCCTTTTTCTCTTGAGGAAGGGACTTCTTCTCCTACGAATTTCAAGAATACAAAAACATAACAGGGTCAGAAATGAACAAGATATACGGCAAAAGCAAATACTGGTAAGGAACCAACCTCTTTCTGTTCCTCAAAGAACTCAGTCTCTCCCTTCTTTTTCTTCTTCCGAGCTTCCTTAGCAAAGTACTTGTCATCAAACTTATCAACATTCACTCCAGAGATGTCGACCTTGGTAGATGTGGCAATCACATATGACTGATTGACACGTCTTAGAGGGACACCATTGATCTTAAATGGTCCTGAACAGTAGTAACAAACAAACATATATCAACCACAGATGAAATACATCCACACAACATCAAATGTCAAAACATAATTCTAAAAGTAAACGACACTTTACAGTCCATACATAGAATCAGAATATGCATAATTACACTTCCATGTACCATCAAACACTAATAGCAGTACCCACAACATACGAAAACAAATCAAATGACACACAAGAACTAACCAACCAAGATCACTTATTACCATTTCAAAACAGCACAAAGAGAAATAATCATTGATCATACATGAATTCACCAAACAGAATTCAAACAGATAATGCATAACTACACTACTACCAAACACCATCCAAAATCGACGATTATGCATAGAATTAAAGCGAATCACACATATACACTCATATCAAACATTTTCAAATAGCATCAACAACCACAAACATAACAAATCGAAAGATACACAAAAACCAACCACATTACCAAACCACTTGCAAATAACACAAACAGAAATAATCAAAGCTCATACATCAATCCATACAAATAATTAACAGTACATTTTCATTACACACCAGAGATCAAAATTTTTGACAAATATAAAAGCAATACATCATCATCATCACACACACACACACACACTCCTAAGCATCAAAATTTTCGACAAGATACAAGTAGACACAATTGAACTAACCAGTAATGAGAAGCAACCCAGATGGAAGCTGCTTGAGGAAGACAACTCTCTTGCCCTTGAAGCGTCCAGCAAGAATAATCAGCACGGTACCGGGGGTAATGCTAGCTCTACAACAACACCAGCATAACAAAAAAAATAAATAAACATAAAAGACACACAACTTTCAAACACCCAATACCATAAACAGTCAAAATTCGCTAAGTGAAGATCGAAATGAGAAGGGAGGAGTACCTGAGCTTGGTGGGCTTGGGCTTGCGCTTATTGACGAGCGGCTTCTTGACGTCATCGGCGGGGTAGAACTTGGGAGGCTTCTCGGGGGCGGGGGCGGGCTTGGGCTTGGCGTCGTGGCGGGGGAAGACGCCGCCGTGCTTGGCTTTGATGGCCCAGAGACCTCTCTTGTGATACATCTTGGAGCGTGAGTACTTGCCGATTCCACGGATCAGCTCCGGGTTACGGCTGCTCACTCTTGGCTTCTTTCCTTGCTTTGGTGCCATTGATTGATGCTCTCTCTTTCTATCTCTCTAGGGAGATGATGTTTGTGTGCGTGAGGAAGTGGCCTCCAACAACCCTAGCGAGAGCGGTGGTATTATTTATATCTTGAAATGCAAAAACCCTAGACAGATTCAGGCTGTTTTGGGCTTCGCTTTAGTTTTTGGGCTTTTTGTATTGATCGTCAATGCTTGGGCTGCTTTTGTCCTGGCCTGTATAAGGAAAATAATATTGGAGGTGAAATACCGCATTTTCTTTTTACGAAAATCTTAATATAAATAATTTGCACCACCATAAATCAAAATACTACATCACGATTCCATGCATGCATACATACATATATATATAAATTATTACATATATTTTATTTATTATCAATAATAATTGAGCATACTGTAAATCGATAAATTATTAATGTGATAATATCAAAATTTTGTTTGGAAATATAATCAAGTTTCTCATAGTAACTATGGGTGACTATGATCGAAATTTTGATAATTAGAGCCTGATATATCATAATATATTTGAAGTCAAAATTTTTAAATTTAGAAATAATTTATTAAATCAATTTCTTAAACTTGAACATATCCGATCATCTTGCCGTATTTCAAATGGTTAGTATAAATTAGTTAGCTAAACAAGATGAATAAACTGTGTTATGGTTCCTAGCCACCAACACCGGGAACCGAATGTGAATATGCTTGGTTAGAATCTAACAAAAATTTGACACATTATAGTACTCAATAGGTCTGTCTAAAATGTCAAATTTAACAAAACTTTCAGCTTTTATCATCATCACAATTTGATTCTGCTTGGAGTACAAATAGAAGTTGATTATTCTTCAAGTTCGCTTAGTTTAGATCTCCATCCTAGTTATTACAAATCAAAACAAGCAATGCAAGAAGATGAAACTAATAACAAAAGAACTAGTCCATTTTTGAAAATTCTGATATGCATGCAGAAACTGCTGATGAATGACATGCATGTCATATTGCAACAAGCTATATCACAACAAGCTATCTGCTTTTGCAGGCAACCTTCTGAGGAAGTTTTGTGGCAAAGCAGGAATGTCAATGCGAAATCTCGGATGTCTCAACATGAAACCCCCGGAAACAAGCAACAAAACCCTGAGAGGAATCATGTAGATCACAACAGCAGACACCAGACAGAACATCAGGAACATGGAAGTGGCTCTTGGGTCCCTCCAACTTAATAGAGACTGAATTCTCTCAAGTTGTGTTGCCAAGTCACCAATCAGAATGACAATCTTGCCTCCTATGCCTCGCAATCTGTCATATCTGGCGGTCAGGATTTGTCCTTGTTTGGATGATGGGAACGAGTCAAACTCTTCGTCCAAGTCATTGGGATGGACTGTGTCCGCATAGGATAGCTTGATATCCATGTGTGGGGGGTGTCTTGGCCTGCTCCTGAACCTGCCAACCCCAGTGCCAAATAGGAATAGCAAAACTGTAGGGGCCATCATTTGTGGGTAAAAAAGTACAATGCTGTAGAGAAAGAAAACCAACAGTGTTATTGTGGGGCTCTTCCACTGCCTCACTTGATCAAACCATGTCCAAACAGCTAGAATTCCTTGTAAAAACCCCATCAGCCTTGAAACATTGGCTTTGCCTCTTCTCAGGCTCCACAGTTGTGAACCCACATCAAGCAAGTACTCCACAACCTCGTTTCTCAACGGGGGCTCAGCACGGCTAAGCCTGATGGAGAGCATACGAGTCGCCTGGTGTCGTAAACTATCAATCTGATAAGGCGATAAGGGGTGAATGTAGTGCATTTTAGGCCAAAGAGGTTGTGTATACGTTTGGAGAAGATTGAAAAAACCTGAGCAAGTAAACCTGACAGCCAGCTGGATTTCTCCCATTTTCTTCACCCCTGTCGGTTGCAATGCTATAAGAGGGTAGGAATGTGTGTAAATTCTATCGGTTTCAAGCATGGATAACCGGATTCTTATCTTACCAATCCTGGAATCTGTTCCTCCTCCAGGATGTAAATGACAGTTATCAAACACCACTAATGTGATGACTGTGTAAGGATCATAAACCTCCCAAGTGTACTGCTCATTCCATTTCGGATCGAAACTGTCAACAACAGTTCTAGTTCTCACCCACTTGTTAGCATATTTGGCCACACAATAAGCATCAGTAGTGCCTCTACCATTTCTAGATTTCATTGGCAGCAACCCTCTGGCACTCAAAATCCCCAGCTCCAAAACCCCTATTGTAGGAGGCCACAACTGCTGCATTGTAGACCTCAAATCACTACTGTAACTAGTGGCTTCATCAAAAACATGGTATCCACCGTCCAAGGAGAATCTCATACACAACCTGCTAGCAAATTTCACATTCTCATTCTTCTTCCCTGGATCATCACCTAGGTTGGTCTCAAGATTGTACCACAGGGGAGAGACAGGTATGGGCAGGAATCTTTTTTCGGCTCTTGATAAAGGCATCACTAGTCTCCCTAGACACTCCTCTTTGTTAGGACCAAGCTCGTTTTCAACAGTCAAGATCAATGGATCATCAAAAGGCTCAGCTGCTACAAACATCAAGTCCTCATTCCAAGTTGGGTTCAAAGACTTGTTCTGTGAAACTCTAGTCTTCAACATTACACTACCAAGCACGGCCTTGATTCTAATTTCAGGATTCCGGTTCTTTACTTTGGTTACCAAATCCTGAGCCTCAATCACATTGACTCTAAGGTACCAAAGTTTAGGTGAAACATACACTTTTGATCTACAATTCATGATGCTTTCACCACTAACAGCCGCCGCATCAGAATGCCAAGCATCCGAAAAGGCCTCATCTGCTTGAGACCCCCACCAAATAGCAAACATCAATTCCCCTCTAGCTCTAGTGCCATTGCTGGCCTCTAATCTATACCACTGTGGTGCCAATGGACTGTCTGGGGGCACCCGTTTTGGGATCTCAGGCAATTCAAATATAATCTTACCTATAATGTCATCACTACCATTGACAACAATCTTGTCCTTCAACGAAATCTCTACTGTAGAGGCCTGGATTCGAGGTTTGGCGAAAGCAAACACTTGGTTCCATTCAGGGTCTTGTTTCTTCTCGAAGTGGATTGTTGTTCCCTTGTAGTTTCCAATCTTGACTTCAACATAAGGATCACAAGTGTTGGTCACATTGTTGCCTAGCAAATCTCTGGCCCTCACTATTTTCACGTACAAGAACTCCATTTCCTCAACAAGGTCAAATGAGGAAGTGAGTTTTTCTCTCCCAGAGACTCTCCCTCTACCGATGCTCGGTGAGGTCTCTTTGAGTGAAAAGTCTTCTTTTTGTTCTGGTGCCATTGTCAAAATCCTGAAAAATAAAAACGCTAACCTGATGTAATTTGAGCAATATATTGAGTATATAAAATTACAATGTTCTCTGCTACAAATGTCTGGATTTTAACAGTCAATTATTGCTGAATTCTCTCATCAAGAATTCAACTCGAAATCTTCGATAATTCGAATTGAACTCTCTACATTAAGTAAACAAATTTCTGATCTTTACAAAACTTCTTTTCCCAAATAAGATCATGACAATTTAGAATATGACACTTAAAAGGAAAAAAAAAAAAATAAACTCTGTTTTTGTCACATAAAAAAGTTGTAAAAGGAACTGTTTTTTAAAAAATAAAACATACCCAAATCAAATAAAGCTACATTAAAGTGAAATCCACGCACCAAACTGCTGCCCTCTTTGTTTTTTTTTTTATTTTTTTCCTACCAAAATTCTCTTAGCTACCAAACACAAAAGACTCGACTATAAAAACCAAAGACAGTGTACGTGCAATATGTATTGTATATACATGTTTTGCAATGTCTATGTAACATAAAACACAAAACAAAAATTTTAAAAAAAACAAACATAAATATAAACAAACAATGACAACATCAGAACATGAACACCAAGTACGTGAAATCACTAAAAACAACTTCAAAAAACAAAACAAAACAAGAAAAGTTGGTTACCTTGGAGAGAAAGAAAGAGAATGTGAAGCAGAGGAGGGTAATGAGAGAAGAAGACAGAATAATACCCTAAATCAGGATTTTTGTAAAGAGAAATATTTATGAAAAGAGGAAATAAAAAAATTGCATGTAGATATGAAGAGCTAAATATGGAAAAATGAGAGAGGGAAATTAGGAAAGCATTCAAAGCTTGGAGGAGTTACTCCCACGTAATGTAACCATTGTCTTTTTTTTTAAAAAAAAAAAGGATAATAATTATTGTTATTATTAAAAAAATAATTGAAATTTGTATTGGTTACGTGTGTTGTTATTTATTTATTGTTATTATGATTACAGTTGTAATCGTCGTTAACATCATTATTAAAATTTATATTACAATACCATTGCTTCTTGTGCTGTGGTTATGAATTTTGTGTTACGTTGAAACTTTCAAGTGTTTGCTACATGATGTCACAGTTCATAGATATAGAAAATGAATGAAATCATGGAGCATGTGTAATGAACTTGTTATGCCTTGTTTATTATATTTACTAGGGGTTTTGATATGTATGATATGGTTTGTATGTAACTTTCTGTTATTTAAAATATTTAAAGAACTTTAAAACAATAAATTTAATAGGAAGTTTGAGAAAAAAATTTGAACGAATGAGAGGTCAAGTTATTAGGTTGATGGGGTAAATTACGAGTTTGAGTCCTTTTGACATGGTATAAAATCATATTAATAAATGAAAAAGATCATAATAAATTCATAACCATGGGTTCGCCATATATATATTTTTATTCATTTATAATTTTTTAAGAAAATATCTAATCTTATTTCAAAATATCAACTATTACATATTTAGAAATAAACATCGGATAACAATCAGTCTAAATCCAATCCGAATGAATAATAATAGTTGAGGAAATCAGAGAATGAGCGATCTTGTTTTCTAATCGCGACACATGATGACACGAACCATTTCCACTTGAAAATAAACTTTTTTTCATTTATAATAGGTTGGAATTTGTGAGGAGAATATGAATTATAAACTTTTTATAATTTATTAATTATATATGAAAGGTCTAGATATTAATAAATTAATTATATAAAACTTTCTCATTCCTCTTAATTGAAAACTCTCAAAACACTAAATTTAATTGGAAATTATAGGAAAAAAATGGAAGTAAAATGATGAGTTTTGAGTAATATACGTGACTATAACATGATATATCATCTCTTAACAGGAATATTGAATATTTATCATAAAAAAAAAAAAAAAAAAAACTCATAAAATAAGATGAAATCTCTTATTTGTGAAAAGGCTTTTCAATTGTATTTATGACTAGATTCAAGTTTCCTTTTGTTGGGAGATCATTTTTCTTTGTGGTGTAAAAGTAATTATTTCAATATTCATAAAAAATGTAATTATTTCAATCTTTTAATTAATTCGAATTCGGGATATTCAAATCAAATGTCATTTTGTGTTGAATCTCATCAATGATAATAACTATGGTATAATATTTATTTAAACAAATTAATAATATCTAAATTGGATAGGTAGAGGCCTTTATATAATTCTATTTCTGTCAGAAAAGAAAAAAAAAAAAAAAAAATCAGGCATAAGAGCCCTGGCCACAAGGGGATAAAGTGTTCACTTTGGTTACTCTCTTCTAGTCTCTGCAACTCTTGAAGACATCAATCAATGGCTTCAATCTCATCATCTCTCATAATCTCACCACAAAACCTCTTCTCATCAAAACCCCACCTCCCATTCCAACCCAAACACCCCTCTTTTCTCTCCTTCAAACCCAACTCCTCTTTCAGCCACCTCAAGTTGACCAACACCACAACAAGACTCCTCGCGGCGGAGGCCGAGGAAGCATCCGTCGACACGTCTTCCGAGGCTGCTAGGAGGCTTTACATAGGCAACATCCCCAGAACAGTCGACAATGCTCTGCTTCAAAAGATTGTTGAGGAGCACGGAGCTGTTGAGAAAGCTGAGGTCTTTTTTCCTTCTCTTTTCTATGTTTTTGATTCACTTGTGGTTGTTTTCGTCTACTTATTGATTTAATTTTTAGTTTAATACAGGTTATATAGATTTGTCTCAACAAAGTTTAATTTTTTGTAATGTGGTGAAGTATAGGTTGGCTGTGG
The DNA here is from genome assembly GCA_019925255.1 of Litchi chinensis. NCBI lineage: Eukaryota > Viridiplantae > Streptophyta > Magnoliopsida > Sapindales > Sapindaceae > Litchi > Litchi chinensis. Next base: position 882,213 of record CM034474.1, read on the forward strand.
ATTGGAGGTGTTTGGATAATGTCAAAAATTGGACCTTTTAAACAGATTATTATTTAATGAATAGTTTTTTTAGAGTTATTGATGTGAGGTAGTTTGGTTATAAGCACTGCAGAGGAGTTAAGTGAGTAATGGTTTGCAATGATGGGACCTTAGTCCAATCTTTCGGTCATTTGTTCTGTAAGGTTTTCTCTTTTTGCCGTCTAAGCTAGGTAACGTGTTAAGTTTTGAACCCAAGACTAAAAGTATCTTTTCAGTGCAAACCTGCTACTAGCAAGAAGCCGTTTTTTTTTTTTTTTTGGTTTGGTCGTCTTATGATCAATGCAATGGACAGATTAGGAGGGAGTTGAGAAGATACATAATGTTGGCACAAATGATGAGCTTAAGTGGGTCAATGTCAGTGGCGATCATTAACCTATAGATAGACCATCTAGTTCTAAACCACTGAGGATTGCTTCTATTATTTGTTTTTGAGAACTCAGAATTGCATTTGGGTTCCAAACCAAATATCCTCGGAATTTGTTGGCTCACTGCAGTCCATGGTAGTAGTCTCAACAAGGCACAAGCCTTGGTGCCTTGGTGCATTGGACTTGCATGCCTCGAATAATTACATCAAGAGAGCTTGAGAGCACATTACTTAAATGCAGGTTCAAGAAAAAAGTTTCCCACTTGAGTGTCGCATTGTTCCTGTATTACATTTTCGTATCACTGAAACTCTACGAACTTACATAACTGTGTTATTGTTATTTTGCACAATTTCTTCATGTTGTACGATTAATGAAGAAGCTAAAAGGAATTGTTATGCATCTGAGTAATTTGCTAATGCTTCAACATTGAGTGCATAGGTGTGCTTCAACATTAGAGAGACTTTACTAAGTGAGATTATGCTAGAACAGAAAGTTTGCATCTTGATTCATTGCTATACTTTATAGGTGTGCTTGATTTCTGACATAACCACTATTTCATTTTTTCTTTGCAGGTGATGTATGATAAGTACAGTGGCAGGAGTCGCCGATTTGCCTTTGTGACAATGAAAACTGTTGAGGATGCAAATGCAGCAATTGAGAAACTAAATGGCACTGTAAGTCTTTATCATAATGCAAACAGACGTCACATTAATCGTAATCTTCATTGGTTTTGCATGTATCATTTCATGGTGCACTCTGATTGATTCCATTTTTCTTCCGTTTTGCCCCCTGTAGGAAATTGGTGGACGTGAGATCAAAGTAAACATTACAGAGAAACCTTTGCAATCAGTGGATTTATCTCTCCTCCAGGCAGAGGACTTTCAGTTCATTGACAGCCCTTATAAAGTTTATGTGGGAAATCTCGCAAAGACAGTAACCTCAGAAACACTGAAGACCTTCTTCTCTGAAAAGGGAAAGGTTGTTAGCGCAAAGATTTCACGGGCTCCTGGAACCTCAAAATCAAGTGGATTTGGGTTTGTTTCATTCTCTTCAGAAGAAGAAATTGAAGCTGCCATCTCCACTTTCAACAATTCGGTAAGTAGTTTGCTACCCTTGCTTTATTATGTACTTTAACTCTTCCATCCTGTTGTTAAATCACTACATATGCAATTCATTGATACGTCTACAATTTCAATTTCTTCATTGTCTATCACTTATTGATACTTGTTGTTCATTACAGTTGCTGGAAGGTCAACAAATTCGCGTAAACAAGGCATAATAAGGTTTGGCAGCAGCATGTATAGAGAGAGGTTGGGAGAGTAGTTGTAGTTGTATCCATGTATTCCATTGTATTTGAAATGTAAAACATAATGGACTGATATTGTTAGGCTATCAAATTTTTTTTTTGTCCTTGTAAACACATTCTTGGTTTATCACTATCAGAGAAGAGATATGCAAGAAAACTTGTGACATAAAAATGGTGCCTGCCATTTCATTTCCACCATGACATTGCAGGGCTTGTTCATGTATAATTATTGGATTTGGCTAATCATGGTCTTATTATCATTTTCAATGTCACTAATTCTTGTAAAACTATTACTTGAGCCCTCCTATTACTTCCTTTTCTTGTTTAAGCACTCTATAAACTTTTAAGAATCTTATGAACATCAATATTCTTATAAGCTAATTATGTAAAATAAAGTAAATTAATCGTTTTACATCGGCTTAAACTTTTAAGAAACTTATGGATATCAATATTAGTTAGAATTTTATGTAGTTAGAATTTGATAACAATATATTGTAATTAAAGTTGTATTGATGTACAAAGGGTCTTCCAAATCTTATGTCAAACTAATAAAACATAGTTATGATTATTTTATTAGTTATTATTTGCAAATTTTATCGATGTTCGTATTGGTGATTTTTTTTTTCTTGCAAGGTTAGTAGGTTGTGTGCACATCTTTTCAATTACTCATAACTCAACTGAGTAGTATATTTTTAATTTATATTCATCATTCATGATAAAAAAAAATTCCATAATATCAATCTATCAATATGATTGAAAAATTCTTCATCGGGTTTGATGTACATCTAACAATATATGTCAAATGACATTATAATTATTCTTAACCGGTTAATATACTTGTAAGAATACTTTATAAATGATAATTTTTTTTAAATGGTGAGGAAGGGATTAAACTCATAAAAAATTTACCACATCTTGTATTTTAAGACAAATATGAGACTTGAATCTTTAAACTCTTAGGATCAAGGGTAGTGTTCAACAATTCCTACTAAGAGGTGGTAAACTATAAGCGATAATTGAATAGAAATATAAATATTAATTTGCCAAAAACAAAAACTTGGTTTGGAAATTTGATCTTGCTCACTTTAGTTGGATGTGACCAAAAACACAGTATTAACAACTTGTAATTTGACATTTAATTAAAAAAAAAAAAAAAAACTTGTAATTTGACATTTAATGCTAAATACGCTCCAGCAATTAAATGCCTTCCAAAATTAGAGACATATTACCCAAAATTAAAAATCAATCATAAAAGCCACACATAATTACATTAACTGGAGTGGCAAATATCGTAAATAGTCAAGGTCGTTTCCAAAAGCGCCACCCAACAAAAAACCATTGGCGCCTGAGCGTGGTTTCCCGCGCCAAAATTAAAATTGCAGAGTCCCAATTTAAACGCCAATCAATCACATCAAAACCCTAAAAAACATCCATAGAGAGAGTTAGTGAAGACTGAGAGAGAGCGAGAGAGAGAAGATGTTTTATTCGCAGACGTTTCTGGCTCGGAAGGGCCCACTGGGGACGGTGTGGTGCGCCGCTCACTTGCAGCACCGCCTCAAGAAGTCTCACTACACCTCTACCGATATCTCCTCCACAGTCGGTCTGTTTTCTTTCTTTTTATTTTTTTGTATTTTTGGATGACTGATTTTAATGGCTTTCTGTTGGTTTTTTAAAAAAAGGTGTTGCCTCTATGTTTGTTTTTAGAGGTTTTCGTTTCAATTTCACTGCTTTTTTTTTTTTTTTTAAATAATAATTTTTGGTTTTGTTTTAATAATTTCTTGCAATTATTTGTGTTGGTGTTTGGTTGGTGTTTTTTTTTTTTTTAAAAAAGATTTTTTTGGGTGTTTTGGGTGACTGGTTGGATTGCACAGTGATGATTTTACATGCAAAGGCGTTACCTTTGTATTCGGTTTGTATGTTCATGTTTCAGTTTCACTGCCTTTTGCCTTCTTTGTGTATTTGTTAGAGTTTGGCGGGTTGTTTTTGTTTTTGTTTTTGTTTATTTTGATTTATTGTTGATATATGTGTGTGTGTATAATATATATATATATATATATGTATGTATGGTACTAAGATTGTTATTGTTATTGATTTAATCAACATTTTGGGTATTTGTAGTTTCATTGTCAACATTTGGTGCAAAGTTTAGATTTTTTTTGTTGGCATTGATTGGAAGTTGATAGGAGGAAAGATTGTGTGTAAAAAGGTACCTTTTTTGGTGATGTTTCTGACGAATGGTTGATGATTTGTACGTTTCAGATCGGATTATGTTCCCTGAAGTGCCTATTGCGTTGAGGATGTCGGGGCACCTTTTGCTAGGTGTGGTTCGGATATATTCGAAGAAAGTTGACTATCTTCATCATGACTCCAATGTTGTTTTGATCAGCTTGAGCAAAGCGTTTTCAAACATTGATCTTAATTTGCCTGAGGATGCTGCTCAGGCGCCGGTTCATTCTGTTACATTGCCGGAAAGGTTTGACCTTGATGCCTTGGAATTGGATGATTATATGTATGACGATGGGCATGATCATCATCTTCGGAGTCGTGAGGATATCACACTTACAGGTTATTTATTTGCTTGTTATTTGTTTATATTTGTGGCTTTTGTTTAGACTTCAAGTGCTTAACTATCATTTTTCTTTTGATGTATACAGATCAAATTCCTACTGGGGAAGATGTTTATGTTGCAATAACCTTTGATGAGGTTGAATATTTTGTTTTTAACTATTATCGTAGTCCCGTTTACTGATGTTTATCTTGGCTGTTTATCATTTGATTAATGAGGTATTGGCAGTGCAATTTGACTCACAGAACGTTAACTGTGTAGGATATTATGATGGGCAGCTCAATGCGTCAGGAAGAAATTCCATCAGGAGTTAGTCCAATGGAAGAGGAGTATGTGCCTAGTTTTTGGAAATTCTATTGTGAATTATGTTAGATAGTTTTACATTTCTGGTTAATGAACTGATTTAATATCTGTTGCTTCTTTAATACAGCATTCAAAGAGCACCTCCTTTGGGTGCGGACATGGTTTTTCAAGTTGTTGGTCCTCATGAAACAGAAGTGCTGAATGAAAATGTGGATACTCAAGATCCCGGTGCTAGTAATCAGAGAGAGGTAGCTGGTCCAAGTAACCAGACAGAAGTGCTTGATGCAACAATGGATCCTCAAGATCCTGGTGCAACCAATCAGAGAGAAGTAGCTACTGATACAGTGGGTCACCAAGATCCTGGTGCAAGTAATCAGACAGAAGATCAAGCTGCAACCGTGGATTTCCCAGAACCTGGTCCAAGCACTCATACAGAAGTTCTTAATATGGGGCTAACTGGAGATTCATCTCCTCAAAGTGTTCCAGAAGTTGAAGTTAGGCTTGATGCTGTCCATGACATTAGTCCTGGAAACATTCCTCCACTGTGTTCGGATCACAGAACTGTTGCAACTGAGCAAATCGACCAAGTTTTGTTGAATGAGAAGGAAATTCATACTCCAGTTTTAGAGGATGTATTCCCTTCTGGAGGCCAGTCCTTTGAATTTCAGCCAGAAGCCCCACCTTCTGCTGTTTCTCAAGAGGTTCCTGATATGTGTGTTTCATTTGGTAGGTTCTTGTTTCTTATCATTTGATATATTGGCCTGGGTCAACCATGGCCATCTTTGTTTGGCCATTTAATGAAAGATGCATTTTGACTTCATTTTGTTGTCTCAGAGAATGCATCTCAACTGGCCATACAATCTACGCCTCCTTTACGGCAGCAGAAACCAAGAAAGCGGAAGAGAAAGTTTTTTGATGAGTCCATAGTGTTGTCAAATGCGTATGAATCAATCATATAGTTCATGTTGATCTTTTGCTTCATGTGGTACCTCTTACTCATTTGAGGATATGTACAGGTTAATTAAGAAGGGGCTTGAAGATGCTAGTGATCTTGTGCGGAAGAGGAGAAATTTGCCTAACTCTGCTTTGGGTCTGTGGAAATTCAACAATAGCTTAAGAAAGGAGCAAATTTTTCAAGAACCTTCAATAACTGGTGAGTTGTTTTTTCATTCTGTGGATTTTCTATTGTTGCTTGCTTTCTAGGTTGAGGAATTGGCTTTAAAAGAATAATGCTGTCTGCCTATCCACAGGATTGTCTGCAGATATCTGTAATATTTTCAAAAAGGACTACATCTCTTCAAAACCACATTTGGCTGTCTTAGAGGAAGCAAGCACAGAACCTATGATTGTAGATGAGCCTGCTCCTGAAACTGCAGCTGTCCTAGATGATGGAATTGTGCAATCTCCCATTCATGCCACTGAAAATATTGCAGCATCTCCCAATCACACAGCTGAAAATATTGCAGAATCTCCCAGTCGCATGACTAAAAACAATGCAGAATCTCCCAGTCAAACAGCTAAAAATGTTGCTGAATCTCCCAGTCTCCCAGGGCCTGCAGTTGCACAGTCTTCTTCTTCAGTGCCAGAATTTGATATGGAAATTGAACGACCTATGTATAATGCAAACAATATTAGACATGATAATATACCCGAATTCATGTCTTTACCTTTCAGAAGAGATGACATGACTCCTCTTTCAACTGATATTTTTGAACCCGAGTCAGTGCCTTGGACAGGAACCACTGTTGCAACTGACATACTGCCTACACCAGATATTGGAACATTCACTGGAAGTCATTCTGAGTTTGAAACACCAAGGACACTCTTAATGGATCAACAGGGCCATGAGTATTCTGGGCTGTCTGATATTCCTGAGTTGGCAAATTCGGTGGAAGCAGCAGTAAGTTCTTGTCTGTTTATTAAAGCTTATGTTTTGAACACTTAGTTACTTATATTTGTCCTTTGTCTATTTTAAAAATACCAAATGCAATACGCTGTTAATATTTTAAACAATCAGCCTACTGTTTGAGGCACATGCTGTTGGGTGGAATACCCAGCAGTTGGCTTGGTTAAACAATTTGGAGCTTAATGTAAGAGGCTATTCAAAGTGTGTGGCATATAAATATGCTTGCCTCTCTAGTTGAGGATAATATGTATTATGTGTACAAACACATCCTTAATCACTTCTAAAGTTGCCTCTGTCAAATGCTTATGTTGATTTTATATCATCTTCTGTCTATAGACATGCACACATTTACTTAATGTGCTTGCTTGTTTTTGCATATGCTTTAGATGGCATTGTGGTACTCAGGTTACTCTTAAACTCAATCTCTGACTTAATTACCCTTCTGACTCCACAACTTTCATGTTGTAGGAGCTTGATTTTCTGGAAGCGGATAACAGTACACCAGGTAAGCTGAATTCTTTCAAATATCTGTTTCTTAATTTGGATGATTTTGTGAAATTTAGATTTTGCTTTCTTGGTTTCTTCAATGGCATTGATTCCGAAGTACATTGAACAATATATTCATATTCATTTTTTTTATATGGTCTATAGATAACATATTTGTTTATAGCAGGATCTCATGCAAATTCAAATGTAAGTCAGGGAGTTGATTTGTTATCTGTGAGATCAAGGTAATGCAGTTTTATCTTTTGTTGTGTGAAACTAGCATAATTGCTTGTCAATTTTTAGGTCCTGTTAATTTATTTATTATTGTATATTATTGTTGTGCAGGGCTGTGGCTAAGTATCTGAAAAAACAATCTCCAAGTACCCCGCTCTCAGAGGATCCACCTGGTCATCTCAGTTTGAACAATATCTTAGCAGGAAAAACAAGGAAGTTATGTGCTCGTATGTTTTTTGAGACATTGGTAGGTGTCTTAAGGTCACTGTTTGACATATTTAACATCAAAAATTTTGTCATTTGATTTTATTCAAATTGTTTTTTTAGGGAAATTGTAATAGGAAATGTTTTAAATATTTTTCACGTCTTTATAAGTTATCTCCTCTTGTGAATTGTATAGTATTTAGTATGTGCAAGGATTGAGATGGATGATACTCTTATCCTTCATCCATCGTTCGGTTCATAGTATTGCATAAATGAGATTTATCAATCATCATGCTGATGAAGGTAACGTTCATGGTCAATTACAGGTTTTGAAGAGTCATGGACTCATTGATGTGCAACAAGAACAGCCATATGGTGATATTACTTTGAGGTTGACTCATAAACTTTCAAAAGCCAATATATGAGGCTATACATAAGTTATTGAATGTGTTTGGTGGATCTTAAATTTTGTATAAAGGTACGAATCTAACTGTCATCATTGTCTACAACCCTTTCAACAAACTATCTTTTTATTTGCAATCTGGGCCTCCATTACGTATTTTGCTATCTGACTTGCTTCCAAAGCCAGTGACTTAGATCCTGTTATTGAGAGTTGGATTCCTATGAACTCTACCAAACATTATGGATCACGAATCCTGTTTGTTGAGTAAAATTCAAATTCCTGTTTATTACTCAGACTAATCATAGTTTTTTTTTTTTTTTTTTTTTTTATGAAATGCAGTTTTGCTAGTGAAAGTAAAGACTATCTAGTCGGGTTTGTTGGCAGCACCAATACAGATTTTGCGGGCGAAAAAGGAAAGAAGATCTAACGCCTTCTGCTGAGCAGGTTTTGGAAAATCTGAAGCTCTGTTATGTACAAAAATGTGCAACAACTGCTGGCTGCCGTTTGTAATTATGGAGTGGAAGTTCCTGGTGGTGGGAAACATTTTTGTAGCCACTGTAAATATTTAGATTCCCAGAGGCGATACTAGTTTAATGTACTAATGTTTTCAACTAGGTGGATCTAAATTATTGTGATTATCAAACTCGTATCTCTGGTTTCTCTCTAGATTAGTATTTTACAGTTATAAGATTATTAGCGTTTTCTTCTCATTTGTTATTGTGTTTGTCTTGGATGTTAATGGTCTTAGTGCTAGAATCTAAACTGAAGCAAATCAACTTGAAGTTCAAGCGAAAAAAATTAGGCATCTTCAATGTGGCTTCTTGACTTTGCCTTGTTTTGCAATCATCAAGAGACTACAAATACATACGTCATTTCATTGTCTGCTAAATGCAACATTATTAACCAGCCTTGAATTCATTACAAATAGGCATATTGTCAAGTTTGACTTGATTCATATAGGTTTCTTATCCATCTTACATATGGGAAACTATTGAAACTTAATTGGAGGAAAGAAGGCCATTGACTTTGTGTTGAAGGTGGGCTTCATGATCTTCAAGACGACCTTTGACTGTATTGTTTTCCCAGCGGATCAGAGTTGGAACTCCTGTAAGCTTGAACCTTGAGTCAACCCTCCATGGGTGCTAGGGATTCCTCCAAGTTTGTCTATCTGTAACATAAGCTTGCAGAAGCGCAATATCATCCGATGATGCTTCCGGAGTTTTGTATATCATCGGTTCACGCAATATCTTCCGATGACGCACAACGCAAGTCGATGAAGAGTTACAACTGTTGTTCTCTTAGTTTTTAAATTACTCAAATGTCCTCCCTCATTACTTAAAATTACCAAAACCACACTGTATTGTTGCACTTTATTTTTTTACCATGCAAGTACTATTATTATGATGGATGGTGTTGTTGGACTCTCTAGATAAGGCTTATAAAGGTGCGGTTTGGAACGGAGGCTTCTTAGAATGAGAGAATGATTCCTAGCAGAAAGAGAGAAGACCCACACATTGAAGGGGAAAACTGCCACTATCAAAGTGGAATTTGGTGAGTGGAATTTGGGTGTATAAGCACACCAAAGTATCCTTGCCTCCACCAAGACATTGGGCCTTTGCTCACATCGTATAGTTATACTTACACTACCGACTTAACCCCCTCTTTTTAGTCAGTATAATAAAAGTAAATACAATGTGGTATTACTCCATTTTATATTAATTTAAATATAGTTTTATTATGAAATCAAATTTTGATTGAGTTGGATAAATTACTTGCCAATCGAACCCATATAAGCTAGTTCTTACGTTGTAACGGCCACGATTATTTCATTGGTTTTATGGTTTTTGTTGCTTATGGATACACTATACTTGTGTTCTTGCTCCAATTTATATTTTATACTTTGTTATCATTACTATAAGATTTTTTCTAATTTACTGGTGTAAGTAAAATTATCTAAAATCAGTTTATTCAATAACAATTATTGAATTGATCGTAAGGGTGACTATTAAAAAATCTTATAACCAATCTAAAGGTGGTTATTGAAAATTCTTATTGAATGACCTTTACCTAAACGAGTGATCTCAAAATCAAGTGGATTTGGGTTTGTTTCATTCTCTTCAGAAGAGGTAGTCGAAGCTGCCGTCTCTACTTTCAACAATTCAGTAAGTAGTTTGCTACCCTTGCTTTATAATTTACCTGAACTCTTCCATCCTGTTGTTAGATCACTACATATGCAATTCATTGATATGTATACTATTTCAGTTTCTTCATTATCCGTCACTTGTCGATACTTATTGCTCGTTACAGTTGCTGGAAGGTCAACAAATTCGCGTAAACAAGGCATGATAAGGTTTGGCAGCAGCATATATAGAGAGAGGTTGGGAGAGTAGTTGTAGTTGTATCCATATATTCCATTGTATTTGAGATGTAAAACACACTGGACTGATATTGTAAGTCTCTCATATTTTTTTGTCCTTGTAAGCACATTCTTGGTTTATCACTATTAGAGAAGAGATATGCAAGAAAACTTGTGCCATGAAAATGGTGCCTGCCATTTCATTTCCACCATGACATTTCAGTGCTTGTTCATGTATAATCATTGGATTTGGCTAACTATGGTCTTATTATCATTTTCAACGTCGCTAATTCTTAGAAAACTATTGTGACTCATATTACTTTCTTTTCTAGTTCCAGTATTGTGTAAACTTTTAAGAATCCTATGAATATTAATACTTTTGCAAGTTATTTATGTAAAATAGATTCTCATTTTTTATAGACTTAAACTTTTAAGGAATTTATGAATATCAATATTAATAAGAATTTTATAACAATATATTGTAATTTAAGTTGTATTGTTGTAAAAAGGAAAATCCAAATCTTATATTAAACTAATAAACATAGTTAAGATTACTTCATTAGTCAGCATTTGCAAACTTTATAAATGGTCACATTGGTGGGGATTTTTTTTTCCTCTTCTAAGATTAGTAAATTGCATGCATATTCTATCGATCACTCACAACTCAACTTCTTAATGCATTTTTTATTTATATTCGTCATTCATGATAGAAATTTAAGTTTTATAATACTAATATATCAAAATGAATGAAAAATTTTTCAACAGGTAGGATGGACATCTAACAGCTGATGTCAAATGACGATGGAATTATTCTTAACCGGTTAACATACATGTAAAAATACTTCATAAATGATAATTGAATAGGAATACATATAATAATTTGCCAAAAACGAAAAACTGGGTTTGGAAATTTAATCTTACATTCTTACTCACTCTAGCTAGATGTTACCAAAAGTAATTCGACATTTAATTCTAAATATGCTCCGGCAATTAAATGCCTTCCAAAAATTAGAGATATATTACCCAAAATTCAAAAATCAACCATAAAAGTCACATATTATCACAGTAACTAGAGTGGCAAATATCGCAAATACTAAAAAAATCAAGGCCATTTGCCCAACCGAAAAGACAAAAGAGCGCCTGAGCTTGGTTTCCCGCGCCAAAAACAGATTTGCAGCGCCCGAATTTAAACACCAGTCGATCACTGGAAAGCCCTTAATGCCATTCATGAAGAAAGAGAGAAAGTGAAGACTGAGAGAGAGAAGAAGATGTTTTATTCGTAGACGTTTCTGGCTCCTAAGGGTCCGCTGGGGACGGTGTGGTGCGCCGCTCACTTGCAGCACCGCCTCAAGAAGTCTCACTACACTTCCACCGATATCTCCTCCACCGTCGGTCTGTTTTCTTTTTGTTGAGTTTTTGGGTGACTGATTTTGACGGTTTTTGAAATAAAGGTGTTCTTTTTGTTTGGTTTTGTATGTTCATGTTTCAATTTCACTGCTTTTTGTCTTCTTCGTGTATTTGTTAGTGTTTGGTGGGTTATTTTTGTTTTTGTTTATTTTGATTTATTGTCGTAAACCCCTTTATATATATATATATATATATATATGTAATGCTCCAACATTGTTTTCATTTAATCAAAATTTTGGGTATTTGTAGTTTCATTGTCAACATTTGGTGCAAAGTTTAGATTTTTTTTGTTTGCATTGATTGAAAATTGATAGGAGGAAAGATTGTGTGTAAGAAGGTACATTTTTGTTGGTGATGTTTCTGATGCATGGTTGGTGATTTGTACGTTTAAGATCGGATCATGTTTCCTGAAGTGCCTATAGCGTTGAGGATGTCGGGGCACCTTTTGCTAGGTGTGGTTCGGATATATTCGAAGAAAGTTGACTATCTTCATCATGACTCCAATGTTGTTTTGATCAGCTTGAGCAAAGCGTTTTCAAACATTGATCTTAATTTGCCTGAGGATGCTGCTCAGGCGCCGGTTCATTCTGTTACATTGCCTGAAAGGTTTGACCTTGATGCCTTGGAATTGGATAATTATATATATGATGATGGGCATGATTATTATCTTCGGAGTCGTGAGGATATCACACTTACAGGTTGTTTATTTGCCTGTTATTTGTTTATATTGTGGTTTTTGTTTAGACTTCAAGTGCTTAACTATTGTTTTTTTTGGTGATGTGTACAGATCAGATTCCTACTGGGGAAAATGTTTATGTTGCAATAACCTTTGATGAGGTTGGATGTTTTGTTTTTAACTATTATAGTAATCCCATGTACTGTTGTTTATCTTGGCTGTTTATCATTTGATTAATGAGGTATTGGCAGTGCCATTTGACTGACAGAAATTAACTGTGTAGGATATTATGATGGGCAGCTCAATGCATCAGGAAGAGATTCCGTCAGGAGTCAGTAATCAGAGAGAGGTAGCTGGTCCAAGTAACCAGACAGAAGTGGTTAATGCAACAATGGATCCTCAAGATCCTGGGGCAACCAATCAGAGAGAAGTAGCTACTGATACAGTGGGTAACCAAGATTTTGGTGCAAGTAATCAGACAGAAGAACAAGCTGCAACCGTGGATTTCCCAGAACCTGGTCCAAGCACTCATACAGAAGTTCTTAATATGGGGCTAACTGGAGATTCATCTCCTCAAAGTGTTCCAGAAGTTGAAGTTAGGCTTGATGCTGTCCATGACATTAGTCCTGGAAACATTCCTCCACTGTATTTGGATAATGGGGATGTTGCAACTGAGCAAATCGTCCCAGCTCTATCGAACAAGAAGGAAATTCATACTCCAAATTTAGAGGATGTATCCCCTTCTGGAGGCCAGTCCTTCGAATCTCAGCTACATTCAGAAGCACCACCTTCTGCTGTTTCGCAAGAGGATCCTGATATGTTTGATAAGCATGTTTCATTTGGTAGGTTATTGTTTCTTATCATTTGATATATTGGCCTGGGTCAACTGCGGCCATCTTTGTTTTGCCAATTAATGAAAGACGCAATTTGACTTCATTTTGGTGTCTCAGAGATGGTCATACGATCTACGTCTCCTGGATGGCAGCAGAACCCAAGAGGGCGGAAGAGAAAGTTTTTTGATGAGTCCATAGTGTTGTCAAATGTGTATGAATCGCTCATATAGTTCATGTTGATCTTTTACTTCATATGGTACCCTTACTCATTTGAGGATGTGTACAGGTTGATTAAGAAGGGGCTTGAAGATGCTAGTGATCTTGTGCGGAAGAGGAGAAATATGCCTAACTCTGCTTTGGGTCTGTGGAAGTTCAACAATAGCTTAAGAAAGGAGCAAATTTTTCAAGAACCTTCAATAACTGGTGAGTTCGTCTTTCATTCTGTGGAATTTTCTATTGTTGCTTGCTTTTCAGGTTGAGGAATTGGCTTGCAAGAATAATGTTGTCCACCTATCCACAGGTTTGTCTGCAGATATCTGTAATATTTTCAAAAAGGACTACATCTCTTCAAAACCACATTTGGCTGTCTTAGAGGAAGCAAGCACAGAACCTATGATTGTAGATGAGCCTGCTCCTGAAACTGCAGCTATCCCAGATGTGATAATTTTTCCATCTCCCAATGGCACAGCTGAAAATATTGTAGAATCTCCCAGTCACATAACTAAAATCAACGCAGAATCTCCCATTGAATCACCCAGTCACACAAATGAAGTTATCCCAGGGTCTGCAGTTGCACAGTCTTCTTCTTCAATGCTAGAATTTGATATGGAAATTGAATGACTTTAGATATAATGAAAGCAATATTAGACATGATAATATGCCTAAATTCATGTTTTCACCTTTCAGAACAGATGACATGCCTCAGACAGGAATCCCCGTTGCAACTGACACACTGCCCACACCAGATATTGGAGCATTCACTGGAAGTCATTCTGAGTTTGAAACAACAAAGACACTCATAACATATAAACAGTGCCATGAGTATTCTGGGCAGTCTGATATTCCTGAGTCGGCAAATTTGGTGGAAGCTGGAGTAAGTTCTTGTCAAGTTCACAAAAAAAGGGAAAAAAAAAGTTCTTGTCTGTTTATTAAAGCTTATGTTTTGAACACTTGGTTACTTGTATTTGTCCTCTGTCTAATTCAAAAATATCAAATGCAATATGCTGCTAATATTTTAAACAATCAGCCTACTGTTTGAGGCACATGCTGTTGGGTGGGTTACTCCACAGTTGGCTTGATGAAACAATTTGGAGCTTAATGTAAGAGGCTATTCAAAGTGTGTGGCATATACATATGCTTGCCTCTCTAATTGAAGATAATAAGTATTGTGTACAAACACATCCTTAATCACTTCTAAAGTTGCCTCTGTCAAATGCTTATGTTGATTTTATATTATCTTCTGTCTATAGATATTCACACATTTACTTCATGTGCTTGATTGTTTTTGTATATGCTTTGCATGGCATGGCATTGTGGTACTCAGCTTACCCTTAAAGTCAGTCTCTGACTTAATTACCCTTCTGACTCCACAACTTTGATGTCGTAGGACCTTGATTTTCTGGAAGCAGATAACAGTACACCAGGTAAGCTGAATTCTTTCAATTTCTGTTTCTTTTTCTTTCTTTCTTTTTTTTTGAGGTACAAATTTCTGTTTCTTAATTTGGATGATTTTGTGAAATTTAGATTTTGCTTTCTTGGTTTCTTCAATGGCATCAATTCAGAAGTATATTGAACAATGTATTCATATTCATGTTTCTATATGGTCTATAGATAACATATTTGATTATAGCAGGATCTCATGCAAATTCAAATGTAAGTCAGGGAGTTGATTTGTTATCTGTGAGATCAAGGTAATGCAGTTTTATCTTTTGTTGTGTGAAACTAGCATTGTCAATTTTTAGGTCCTGTTAATTTATTTATTACTGTATATTATTGTTGTGTAGGGCTGTGGCTCGGTATCTGAAAAAACAATCTCCAAGTAGCCTGCTCTCAGAGGATCCACCTCGTCATCTCAGTTTGAACAATATCTTAGCAGGAAAAACAAGGAAGTTATGTGCTCGTATGTTTTTTGAGACATTGGTAGGTTTCTTAAGCTTTCTGTTTGACATATTTAACATCAAACATTGTCATTTAATTTTATTCAAATTGTTTTTTCTAGGGAAAATGTAATAGGAAATGCTTTAAATTTTTTTCACGTCTTTATAAGTTATCTCCTCTTGTGAATTGTATAGTATTTAGTATGTGCAAGGATAGAGATGGATGATATGCTTATCCTTCACCCATCGTATTGGGTTCATAGTATTGTATAAATGAGATTTATTAATCATCATGCTGATGAAGGTAACGTTCATGGTCAATTACAGGTTTTGAAGAGTCATGGACTCATTGATGTGCAACAAGAACAGCCATATGGTGATATTACTTTGAGGATGACTCATAAACTTTCAAAAGCTCATATTTGAGGCTATACATAAGTTATCGAATGTGTTTGGTGGATCTTAAATTTTGTATAAAGGTACGAATCTAACTGTCATCATTGTCTACAACCTTTTCAACAAACTATCTTTTTATTTGCAATCGGTCTCCATTTTGTAATATGCTAACTGACCTGCATCCAGATCCTGTTATTGTGAGAGTTGGATTCCTATGAACTCTCCCAAACATTATGGATCACAAATCCTGTTTGTTGAGTAAAATTCAAAGTCATGTTTATCCCTCGGACTAATCATAATTTTTTAATGAAATGCAATTTTGCTAGTGAAAGTAAAGACTATATATAGTCGGGTTTGTTGGCAGCACCAATACAGGTTTTGCAGGCAGCAAAGGAAAAAAGATCTTCATTTTGTTGAGCAGGTTTTTGGAAAATCTGAAGCTCCGGTATGTATCAAATATGTGTGACAACTGCTAGATGCCATTGGTAATTATGGAGTTGAAGTTCGTGGTGGTGGGAAACATTTTTGTAGCCACTGTAAATATTTAGATTCCCAGAGATGATGCTAGTTTAATGTATCTATGTACTCAACTAGGCGGTTATTACTTATTGTGATTATCAACTTTTCTCTGGTTTCTCTGTAGACTAGTATTTTAAAGTTATAAGATTATTAGTGTTTTCTTTTCATTTGTTATTGTGTTTGTCTTGGATGTTACTGGTCTTGGTGCTAGAATCTCAACTGAAGCAAATCAATTTAAAGTTCAAGCTAAAAAAAAAAAAATTAGCATCTTCAATGGGGCTTCCTGGCTTTGCCTTGTTTTGCAATAATCAAGAGACTACCAATGGACACTTCATTTCATTGTCTGCTAAATGCAACATTATTAGCCAGCCTTAAATTCATAACAAACAGGCTCATTGTCAAGTTTGACTTGATTCATATAGATTTCTCATCCGTCTTACATATGGGAAACTATTGAAACTTAATTGGAGGAAAGAAGGCCATTGATTTTGTGTTGAAGGTGGGCTTCATGATCTTCAAGACGACCTTTGACGGTATCGTTCTCCCAGCGGATCAGAGTTGGAACTCCTGTAAGCTTGAACCTTGAGTCAACCCTCCATGGGTGCTGGGGATTCCTCCAAGTTGGTC
The DNA here is from genome assembly GCA_019925255.1 of Litchi chinensis. Taxonomy (NCBI): domain Eukaryota; kingdom Viridiplantae; phylum Streptophyta; class Magnoliopsida; order Sapindales; family Sapindaceae; genus Litchi; species Litchi chinensis. Next base: position 898,935 of record CM034474.1, read on the forward strand.
TATCTCCAACATAAGCTTGCAGCAGCGCAATATCATCCGATGATGCTTCCAGAGTTTTGTATATAACCGGTTCAGCTCTCACACAATCTAATAACATTGCAGAAGTTAAATGAGAACATGTAAGTTTACCGCTAATAGTAGAAGCATTAACAGAAATACAGAACTGCAGCTAGGATTATTGTTTCAATTGTCAAGTCTCTACAGTCAAGTGGACCTTTTGTACAACATACAAGTTGTTGGCCTAGAGGGTAATGCAGTTACGCATTCATACACTGCTCCAAGCGAATGCCTTTTCTATTCTCTCAAATGAATTCATTTTTGAAAACGCCAATAACAAAAGCAGCAAGAAAACAAATGTTCTACAAACAGTTTCAATCACATACTTCCCCTTGTCAAGTTTGAGTCTATTGTTTCAGCTGTATACTTTCCACTCACGTTGCCCCACAACTCAACAAACCAAACAAGGAACCGGGGAGCCATTCTTGCTCCCTTGAGTTAATTTGCACAAAACTACTAGTTAGTAAACTCAACACGGTTGTCTACAATCCAGTCATTGTTTCAGCAACTACTTGCCAACTTAATTCTGTAATGGATAAACCAATCTCCACCTCATCTGTTCCACAAATTTCTTTAAAAACAAATGAACAATCATTACTTGTGAGCCACACTAAACGTTGTCACCTTATTTCCGCAAAATCGTTCTATTAATACACTCATTAAAAGAATTTCAAAGTTGATTCCATAATCCGTTACAGTTTATACTGCACTACCCAACACTCCAACGAATTCAGATAGACCATAACTTCACATTCTTTCAATGAAGTACAATTTTACTTATTCTTCTCATTCATGTCTATACTCAAAAGCAAAAACGACTTTGATTGAAACTCAAGATCATAAAATTTCACTTCAACGAGTAGGATTTATACAAGGGAAAAAAAAAGCACAAAACTTAAAATGCAAATAAAACAAATTCAACAAAGATCTGCAATGCTACAATTTACATGCTTCAAATAATAATAAAAACTCCACAAGTAACTACAAAATCTAAATCAGAAATCACACAATTTTTATCACAAGTATGTCTCCATTTTCCAACGTAATCACCACTTCATGAACAGTAATAAACATCACCAAAAAGCAGCATTTTTATTTTGTTTAATAAAAAAAGGAAAAAAAAAAAAAAAGAAACTTGATAACCGAATATTAAACAAAAGAAACGCAAATACAAAAAAGCAGTAGCAACCCAGAATCAGACATGAGCAGAAGCAGACAATCAATAAAACATGACCAGAAAATTGGAAAAAATGAAAACTTGATAAGCAATGTGAAAAGGGTAAAAGAGTACCGGGGCACCAGCTAAGAGAAGTGGAGGGATCTTTGTCAGCCAAGAAGAGAATGAAGTTGGCTTTGCGGTGGGGTGCTTCTGATCTGAACTTGTCGAACACCTTGTCGAAGGTTGAAACGGTTGCATCCGACAGTTTCAGAGGCATCTTTTCAAGCCAACCAAACCAACAATGTCTTTCTGCCAACACCCACTCTGAAGTAGCCTTTTTTCGACGCACAACGCAAGTTGATAACGAGCTAACAAATGCTGTTCTCTTAGTTTTTAAATTACTCAAATGCCCTCCTGAATTACTTAAAATTACCAAAACCACACCATGCAGTCTGTTATTATTACACTACCACCTAACCCGCTGTGGATTAGTATTACTTCTCCTGCTTCTTCATTTTTTTTTTTTTTTTAATTTATTTTTAAACATTGAAATAGAATCACGATTATGTTGGTTGTGTTGATAGGGCGAACCTATCTTAAGCTCTCAACCATAAAATGTAAGAGCAGATTCTCTTGCTAATTGTATAAATTAGACCAAACTAAGACAAGTTGTTGTTTATGTTTGATCTTGTAGAATTACCATAACAGAGAGACAATTGAACTGCAAATTGAGAGTTAAATAAGTGTAGATATAAAAGAATCATACAAGATTGTGTTGGCCATTTTGGCATGTTGAAATCTTGAAAAAATCTGAAGAAGTTGCCATAATCTCCATAAATTACATACATTAACTTACAATGAATAAAATATTCCACCAGTAGTCTAGTTTCCACAAGTTACATTGGAACAGCAATTTGGATTTTCTAGTTTTCACTATAATCTGCACATTATGTGAATTCACATAGACAAGTTCACAGACCAAACAAAAAAATAAGGCAAAATCATCACAATTCTTATGTGTTTCCCACCTCTCAGGTTTTTGGTTTGCTAGGGTCAAAATGAAGTTTCAGAATTGGCAAATGTGTCTAACAGTTGATTCCACATTGCTCAACATCAGGACCGGTGACTCTGGTGGTGAATGGATCAACTCGCACCCACAATAAAGAGAAAATGGAGGCGAGGAGAATTGACCACACCACAACTATGGTGGGTGTTCGGTTCTGGCGACCCATCAAACCTTTGAGGAAGGGGTAAAGATGGATGATCACCCAAAAGGCGAAGAACAGCTTACCAAAGAGTGGACCCCATGACTGATAACCGCTGTTAATGGCGTATGAGATTCCTGCAACGACTCCCACCAAGTTTATGATGAGAAGAGTTGTTGGTGGGATGAGGAGAGTTGTCCATTTGAACATGTAGAGTTCAGCAAAATCTCCTTCTTCATCGGATGCCTTGGAGGTGACAGTAAAGTTGGTGTCGATTCCAGCAAGTACTTTGAGAAGACCTTGGAAGACAGCGAAAAGATGGGCTGAGACACCACCAATGACCCAAAATTGTTCATTTCTCCACCACTCATCGATTCCGACACCACTCCACCTCATCTCTAGAATCCCGGTTGCGAAAATGGAAAGAAAGAGAGAAATAAACCATATACTGGCAATATTACTAATCTGCAACAACACAATGAGCCAACAGAAAAGATTTTAGAGTATTGTCTAAGTACTAGATGGAGAAATGGAGGTTGAGATATTCCGTATGTAGATATACAACAGACCTGTGGAATAATGAACTTGTTAGTCAGTAGACAGACAGCTGGCAGTGTGCAATACATGAGAAGAGGAATGGAAGTAATTGGATAAATGGTAGTGTTCACGTAGGCAAACCTCTCAAGCCATTTCAATCTACCACCATATCCATACCATATAGGACAATGCCGACTGACAAGAATTTCGACAGAACCTAGAGCCCACCGAAGCACTTGGTTCAGACGATCTGAAAGATTAATTGGGGCAGACCCCTTGAAGGCCGGGCGCTTCGGCATGCAGTAAATTGACCGCCAACCACGGGCATGCATCTTGAATCCTGTAAGAATATCTTCGGTAACTGAACCATAAATCCATCCTATCTGCAAAGCATGACCACAAAATTCAAGTTATACCATGAGATGCCGAAAGTATGACAGAAAATCCAATGAACTAGTATGGAGACAATACTCCATGCTTCAAATTTCTTCCCCCTCAACAAGTTGACTAATAGATATTGTTTATACGAACAAGGAGTCATTTTAGTTATGTAGGTATGACAACATAAAATCACGCTTTACCCATGCAAACTTAAAGTGTCTGTTCAGTGAACCAACATACCTCTGTTCCCCAATCTGTTTTGTCCTCATATCCACAACTGATAACATGAATAGCCTCTTTAAGAAGAGTTTCTGGTGTTGCAGACTGTGGAACACCGCCATTCTCCATAAGCGTAGAGGCAACAAAAACAGCTGATTGACCAAATCGCTTCTCCAGGCTCATTTGTGACATGAGCAGTGACTTCTCATCATCAAATCCAGCACCTGATTTTACCAAGGTTGAGAGGGAAGATGAGAATAGCAGATGATAGAACTTTAGCGCTACTAAAGACTTATTAGCTAGGTAACTGGACAATATTGAATCTAGATAAAGGTGAAGAAATTTGGAGTGAAAAAAGCAATAGCTGCCTCGACTAACTTTGAATATCATTAAGGTTACAATGTACAAAAGCAACACAAAGGAGAAGGGAGAAGGAAAAAAGATGTAAGAGAGTATACTGGTAAACAAATTAAACTTAATTTAAAACAGTATTTCAACTGTGTACTAGTTGTATTGAAAAGAAAGAAATTAAGAAATGTACCTTCCACCCCCTCCTCTATGTCCTCTAGACTAAATATTGGTACAGTGGGGTCCACATGCTTGCTAGACTTCTTCTTGTCTGAGCCCTTTTTACTTGATTTTGAACCCTTCTTTCGTGAACCACCACAGAGTGAAGTTAAAACTCCAGGTTTCTTATGCTTGGGTTTGACTGGAGGTTCGTAACCATACAAAGCTGTTCTATTGAAGACACATCCAGTACCGACGTATACAGGACCTTGAATGCCATCCAAACCTCTCAAGTTTATCTATAACCAAGAAGAAAAATATGTGCATAAATAACAGTAAAAAGATAACAGAGTTTTATAAGACATTTTCTTTCATGCTTGTAACCACTACCACATATAACAGACACTTTGACACTTACAAACACATGCAGCATGCAAGCCATTCAATAAAATTATGGAAGGATAATGAAATGCCTAATAAAAGAATGTCTAACTTACATCAAAGAAAACAGTATTGCGATTGGCATATCGATCATTCCTATCGATACCATCAAATCTCTGAGGAAACTGAACATAACAAACATGTTTCCCTAGATTGGGATCCATCAGAAAACACATAGCTTCCCTTAAGGCCTTGCTGTTGTTAATGTAGTGATCACAATCAAGATTCAACAAGAAAGGGCCATTAGTAAGGACTGCTGACACCCGAACCTGCATAAGAGTTAAATGGGCCATAAGAGGAAAGAGCCCAAAAATAAGGACAAATTACGACAATTTGTTGTTAACCACTTACCAGAGCATTCATAGCACCAGCTTTCTTATGATGTTGGAAGCCTGGTCGCTTTTCACGAGAAACATAAACCAACCGTGGAAGCTCATTACCGTCAGCGTCAAGCCCTCCACTTTGCCCTAAGAAAACCTGCAACCAATAATAACATAAGCAACAATGCATTTTAAGAGCCCCTAGCAAGTCATGTTCATTACAAACAGAACTGCATAGAAGAAATGTAGTTACCTGAATCATTCCTGGATGGTCTCTAATGTTATTTCCAGGCCACGGGGTACCATCTTGCATTACCCATCCTTCTTCAGGAACCTTTTGTGCCTTAGCAACAAGCCCATTAATACGAATTTTAAATTCTTCATACTCTCTCTGCAACACAAGAAGAAACATAAGTGATATTCAGTAAGTGGAAGAATGAAGAAGCACGGTAAACTTGTGCTTTAAACCCATACCTTCATAGCTCTACGATCTTTAACAAATGATGGTTGAACCTTATCCTTCAAGTAGTCGATTTTTTGAGCAAAGTACCATTCTGGAGCCCGAGGCTCAATGTTGTACTTCTTGCAGAAAGGAACCCATTTTCTCGCAAATTCTGATGTTTCAGATAGAGCTTCAAATGTCAACATAGCCGCACCATCATCAGATACATAGCAAGAGACCTTGTCAACTGGGTAGTCAACTGCAAGAATGGATAGCACGGTATTGGCTGTCACAAGAGGAGGCTCCTTTAATGGGTCGACAGTACTGACAAAAATGTCAACAGCAGCTAACTGTGATGGTTCTCCTTCATGATCGTACCTGTTTTTCATTCGATTAAATATTAAACTTGATGTACAAGGAACTTATCAATATTTTTAACACAGCTCCTTAAAACATGTGAATGCAGATCTAACACTCAGCAAGATGTATGAAACTGGATAGAATGGACTAGTACCTTAAAGAAAGCCTGTCAAGATATGTCTCCCTATTTACTGGAAGCCACTTAGGGAACTGATCCAATATCCATGACATTGCAAACCAGATCTCACATATCACAGAAATCAGCCACAGAGCATAGGCATTGGGCACAGGATTTGTTATTCGGTAGTGCAAGAAAATGCAGAGTATAACGAGTCGGAGAACAATGACCATCCTGTAAGGATTTATTCTAGATGATGGAATGGAAACTTTCCTTGAGAGAGGTTGCCGAGCTTCATCATTCCTGCAAGACAAAAGTGATTAGACATGAAAAATATAGCCCCTCACTGAACTGGAATTTAGAAAAAGATAACCAGAAAAATATTAAATTTGGTAGACACTTATTTGCAGTCAGACTTAGTTGACACACCGCTCAAAGGAACAGGAACAAAAAGTTAACAGAATTTAATCAGCTAGGAACTCACAGTAAAGAGTCATCTACGAGCACATCTGTGCTAGCATCAATATCTCCACCACCCCTTTCAGAAGTAGCTTGACCAGTGCTCATGGGAACAACATTCTTGTCTTGCTTCATCTTCCAGCCATCAACTCTCTCTTTCCAGGCCACATTACCTAAACCAGGCGATCCAAACTCTCTTACTGGATCCACAACCCTAATATTAGCTGCAAATTGATTGTTGCCAAAGACCTAAATCAATATCAAATAGGAACAATTCCATGAAACAGAGAAAGTAAGTTGTTATATGAGAAGGGAGAAACATACGTGACTGATTGACATCGCCTGAATATGGGATGGTATGGATACGTTTGCCAATATTAGTTCCAGGTGATGCCACAGAGAGACGTTCAGGTGATGCAGCAGATAATTCTCCGGAAACCTAGGAGTTAACATTGGTAGAAAGAAATTAATTTGACTTCAATATTCTGTGAAAAAGATTAACAGCATACCAGAGCCTTATTAATTACCTCCTGTCCATTAGTGAGCAGAGGAATATGATTGTGGGGAACTTCATTATCATACTTCGGAGCCCCAGCATCCTCCCCTCGTCCGTATGTCATATGCCAGCTCAACATGCGCTCAGAAACTTTCTGCTTCTGATTTTGTTCTTCTGAAGGGTAGTTGAAGTCACTAGCATTATCATCACCACCCACATCTTCTTCTCGGTCACCTAGAATGGCAGGGCTACCTGAAATTGCCAGACAATAAATATCAAGTGTGATATTGAATCATCCACTTCAAGATTTATAAAACTGTTCAGTCAGGAACCATGGAAAGAAGTCTGTTACAAATTAATAACAAATAACCCAATAAGACCTAATAGAAATGAACAAGAGAAAAGTCTCATCTGATTACATTCTATGATGTTTAAAAAAGTTGGTCATTTTGCAATGCTTTTAAACCCACATTAGTACATCAGAAACATTCATAGAAGATTCCAAAAATAGATAAGTACTGTGAGTAATGAATAGACATAAACCTAATGAAACAATGCCACAGAAAAGAGAAATCTGAATGCTCTAAAGTGCCCTTTTATAAACATATAGCAGCATACAGTTTAACAAACCTCTGTGCCTCTTGTATCTGGTTTTGCATTGAGGGCAAGATTGATTGCCATCCTTCCTCTCATATTCATAGCAAGGCCTGCAAACAGGAAAAGCACACACATCGCAAGCAACAAACGGTTCACCATCCACAGTTTTGCCAACACTATCGCCACAGATCTGGCAAACCTGCCCACCCAAGTTCTTCATCAACTTTCCCTGAGCAATCAATCAGTAAAAGTCACCAAATTCAGTGACCCCGTATAGCAACCCCTATTAATTCAACACAAAAACAATCTAAACCAAACTGCCACCTCCAACATCATACACATGCACAAACTACCGAAACACTCAAAATACAGGCAGTGAATATACCGATTCCCCACTTGGTTTCTCAAGACAAATCTAATACTTTAGTCTTCGCACACTCACTGCCTAGACGGGGATGCTACATTTGACAATACATAACCGAAAAATACGTAACTCAATTCCTTCAATAAATCATTTTCTCAATATTCCAATAAATAAACAAACAATTACAAACCATAAACTTCAAACTTAAAACAAAGTAATATAACAATTACCCCTGACTCTCCCTCTGATTCCATGCTCACTAGCTTCTATTCTTCCAAAATCAAGCAATATTACTTCCAATTCCGTCTCAACAAGATCTCTGCATCCCTAATATTCAAACAAGTCTAAAACCGAAACCTTGTGGTTCTCATACACCGTCCCAAGTGAAAGCTTAGATCTGCAAAACACAATGACAAATCAGATCGTCTCTATCGATACATTTTCTCCTAATAATTCAAATTGCAGCAAAAGAAGATAATAAAGACTAATTTTTTTAACATCAAAATCGAAAAGACAGTCACATAATTCAGTCAAATAAGTTGACTTTTCCTCCGTTTTCTCACCAGTAGAGTGAAATCCACTTAAAAACAAAAACAAACAAAAATGAGAGACCAGGAAATCAAATCAAAACTCGGTTTTCAATACAAAAATCAAAACATAACATTATCAAAACAGATTCAAAATCCTCCAAATATAGAAAAGCAAATCAGATCTCAGTGGAGCAATCACAACGACGCACACATTAAGCAGAGAATCAAACAACAATAACAAGAAGACGAGATCGAAAACACGAAATGACAAACCTGAAAATCGAAGACCGACCGATCGATGAGAGGCAGACGAGCAATGCAATGCAAAGCGACAACTACTGCTCTCTCTGCCTTTCTCTCTCTCTCCATTTCTTCGTGTTGTAGTATTTATAAATTATAATAATATTATTATTAATATAAAACGAAGAATTGTTTTTTTTTAAATAAAAGAATTAGCTGGAAATTATAGAGAGATGACTTGAAGGAACGAAAACGACACATCAACCATTACAGAGAAGACGCTCTCTACTGCTCTTTTAGACTCCAAACGACTACACCACCGACAGAGAGAGTGTCCGTGTGTGCGCGAGAGCATACAAAAACCAGACGCAATCAATTATTTCTTTCGTCATTTTTTATTAATAATTTGTTAGACGGTCTCTTTCCTTTTTATTTTTTATTTTTAATGTTGTTTGAGATGCCAACAGCTGGAGAGAGAGTGAATTTTTTTGGACAAGACCTCAAAGAAGGGTTTTTTAATATGGTTCATATTGACCAATCAAATTGTGCCATTTGTCTTTTTTGAGAATCTTTGAAGCCTGTTATTTGGGAAAATCTGGGGTGTAGTAACCGTGTGTAACTAAGCAGGTAAATATTGGTACGGTGTCTTAGATACGCTCGTATCATAAATATCTTGACTAATTCTATTATTTTAAAAAATTGTCAATTTTTTTTTTCCAATTATTCGATTCAAAAAAGGGTGTGTATGGTTTTAATTTGATACATTATTGAGATGTATCGACATTAAACTTATAAATATAATTTGATTAAAGTCTTTGTACAATTAACCCCATCTATTGCTCTTGTTTTCCATGAAAAAAAAAATTAAGCTAGGACATTAATATGGAGTTAATGTGGCATGTCATTTTTTAATCAAATAATATCATATCAAATATATTTCGACGATGAATTATAAAAATGGTTATCTTTCTTTTTCAAGGTGGCTAGAATTTAGATGACAAAACCACTCTTAACACACTAAAATGTCTGGATTAATATGACAACAATTAATATCACATTAGATAAGAATGGTTTACACTTTACATTTAGTATATTTTCTATTGAATGTATTTAATATCTCCAACATACAACACGCAAAGTTGATTAAGAATGCTCATTAAACATCTATATAAATTTCCGATTATTGTTTAAAAAAAAAAAAGTTAGTTAGCGAAGTTAGTGTCGGTGTCCATATTATAAACATCGCTTGTTAATTAAAATATTCTTCAAAAAGATATCTCTTTTATAATATCTGACCGACGATGAGATTTAAATTTAATCATGTTTATTACATGTTTTATTATTTTTTTCGTTTTGACTTTTTACTGCTTTTTGCAATGAACCAACCACCCGGTAAAAAGTTAAAAAAACGGACGAAACCCCTTTTTTTCAATCGATGAGACAATCTTGAAGCTTTTTCGCGAAATTCTCTGGCGCCGCGCGAGAGAGAGAGAGAGCTCAATTTGTAATTTAATCGATCAAAGACGAAGAGCTATGGCTTCTTTTAGCGCTATCAAATCGAGAATCTTCGATAGAGAAGAGAGAAAACAGTAATGTTTTGATTCTCTTTCTATCTATTTTGTTTAAATTTGTTGATAATTCATTTATTCGATTGTTTACAGGCAGTACCAAGCGCACATTCGAGGACTCAACGCATACGATCGTCACAAGAAGTTCTTGAACGATTACGGTGAGCTAGCTTCGCAGTCGTTTGATGTATTAATTTAAAAAGTTTGAAAATTTGAATATCGTTGTGGTCATTTTAAGTCATAGAGTTTTGTAGAATAGGATGATTGATTTTTAGGTAGTTGATAAGAATGGTACGTGAAGGAAGGTGCAAATAGTGAATGTTTTATTTGTTGATACTTGCTTTCCTGAAATCGAATGGTTGACGTTTACGTTCTATTTTCGTTGTCCTGAAGTACTGTTGTTGTCGTTTATGTGCACTAATATACCAGTGTAAGAGATAAAAGTGTGGTACTAGAGGGGATATGTGCTATTTGACTGTTGTTTAGGATGGTTTTGTGGTGTTTGATTTTTTGTTGATGAGGAAACGGGACATGAAGGAAGGGGCAAATAGTGAGTAATTTATTTGCCGATACTTAGTGTCCTGAAATCAAATGGTTGATGAACAATCTCCTCTGTCGAGGAAAGAAGGAGGCTACAGTCATCCTTACACTTTATTTTCTTCCACAAAAGTATTGTTTTTCTTGTTTAAGTGCAATAATATAGCCGTTTCAAGTGACCAAAGTGTGGTACTGGAGGGGATGTGTGCTATTTGACTTGTATAGTTTTATCTAGGATGCTTTTCAGTGGTTGATTTTGATGATGAAAAATGGGACATGAAGGATAGTGCAAATATAGTGTTTTAATTTGCTGATGCTTGGTGTCCTGAAATCTAATGGTTGACGAACAATCTTCTCTGTCAAGGAAGGAAGGAGGCTACAGTCATACTTACATTTTTCATTATCCACAAAAGTGTTGTTGTCGTTTATGTAATATAGATGTCTAAGTGAGCAAAGTGTGATATTGGAGAAATATGTGGAGTCTCAGTTTGGACTTGACAAATTTTGTATGAGAGCATGTTGATTATTTCATTTTTGTTTTCTCATAAAAATGATTGTGGTAAACTTTTGTTTTTCCTTGGTTGTGGATTTGGTGACCAAAGGCATGATTGGAAATTTAGATAGGTTAATGTTCTGAGGGTTGATGACCACAGAATTGTCAATGGGGCCTTCTGCCCAGGTCATTTAATATGCTGTTGCAAAACCTTCTGGATACACTGTTTACTTACTCCATGGTCTTGTTGTGTGAGAAATTTTGATTGTCTTGTGGTTATTTTAAGTAGAAACAGAAAAGACATGGGTGTTTTGCTAAGATTTTATTTAAGCTTCAGTTAAACATCAAAGAACACAACATTTTCTTTTGTAGTTTGAAGTTCTTTTGAAATTCCTGTTTTTGTTTGTTTTGCAGTTGCCTTCTATGGAAAAGAAAATCCTACTACCACAAGGTTGCCTGTTAAAACTGATCTAGATACTTTAAGAGAAGGATATCGGTATGTCTTATCTTTATACAATTCCATCAAATGTTGTACAGGTTCATTTATTACTTGTCTGGTACATTTTATCTGATGCACAAATAATCTCTGCATTGTATTTTTCAGCTCTGTTTTCTTTTGCATTTCATACATTGGTTGTCATCTCATTTCCGGCAGTTTCAATATATTCTCTGACTTATAAATTCTTACAAATTCCTGAAATATTCATTGGTATCTGATCCAAGAGCTGGGATCCTATATTTCAACTTAAAGGGGATATGATATTAATCATGGGAACTTATATTTTGCACGTTCTACTTTTCTATGTATTCTGAAAAAATATATCTGTAAAGTTTGCTTTCCTAATCTAGGGTATTACTTTCTTTCTTTTTAAAATATTTAAGGTTCATACGTTCTGAAGAAGATGACAAAGATTCATCTTGGGAGCAAAGGCTAGTGAAGCGTTATTATGACAAGCTTTTTAAAGAGTATCCTGTGCATGTTAGGAATATCTGAGATGATGTTAATTGAACATTGATGATAGTTTGCTGCTAATCTGATGCTGGAAGAGATGTAAATTATAGTAAATATATGTTCTCTTTAATACACTTGTCATGAGTGATGGAAATTAACTTTTGTTTAATTTCAGTGCCGTTTGAACCGTCTTTTTACATGTTTTATCTGATTTTTACCCACTTAGCCTTAAATTGATTGGTGCCATTCTGAACTTGCCTTACAACTCACAGTCCTTGAGCAACATCGATTTGGTTCTTTCTGTTAGCATATCCCAACCAACATTGTTAAGCTTTTGAACGTTGAGTATATGAATATGTTTATTGTTCCTTGTTCGTTGCCTTAAAACTTACTCAAGATACTGCATAGCTGACATGTCACATTACAAAAGTGGCAAGGTATGTAATGTTCTTTTTACCACTTAACCTTTAACTCTGATGCTGTTCTCTTCAGATATTTTTAATTTTTATTTGTAGATTGGTTTGAGATGGAGGACAGAGAAGGAAGTCATGTCTGGAAAAGGTAATATTAGACCCTTGATTGACTATTTGGGTTAAGATGCTTTTGCCCCATAGTGACTTCTTTGGGGTTATCTGTAACTTCCTCAAGTTATCAAGTTAATATTTGTTCTGTATTATTTTGTTAAAAAATGAATTTATCTAGAATAAAACCCCATCTTTCTTCCTCTTTCAATTTTTCTCATCTTGTTTTGGCAAATTATTGAGTGAATGCTTAATTTTTCTTTCTTTGTTTGTTCCCCTTCCAATTTTCATGTCATCTGGTAAAATGTTTTTCCCCTTGTCCCATCAACACAACTGATTGAGGCTCATGCCTTTGATAGTCTGGATTATTGTTGCTGTACATCATATCAATTTAGACACCATTGTCTTCTAACCTTTTGTAAGACGTATACATCATCAAGAGTTACTAACCTTGGGAATATTGGTAGAACATATTGGTGTGAATTTGGGCATTCAAATGTGTAAGATGTCAGTTCCTCTGCTTCTTTTTATTTCTTCCTGCTGTGGCAGTACATATGCCTAAGAGCTAAGGGAAAATAGAATAAAAGAAAAATGTTTGTTTTTCTACTCTGCCTAAACAAAGGAAAGGCATATATGTAGACATACCAACAGAATTTAGGAGAACTTGTTCTCCCTGCTATACTGGTTTCTCCAATCACTGTAATATCTGTTTTATCCATCTTTCAAAGAATGTCTTCTTCTTCTTCTTATTATTATTATTTTGAAAACTAAGAATGTCTTATTATTTCAAATGCTACTGATGTTTTAAAATTAACTTATTTTCCTTTCCTGTCAGGGCAGTTCATATGTGGTAACAAACATTGCGATGAAAAAAATGGCTTAGCAAGTTATGAGGCAAGTGTTGCACTTAGATTGGTGACTGGAATCTATGGCAACGTTTTACTCTATTAAAACTATAGAGGATACCAAAAGATTATCAGCATTTTTCTTTTATGGAAAGCTGTAGCGGATGATATATTTTCTTCATTGCTAAACCTCCTATATAAGAAGTTTGTATGTTTTAGTATTGCTATTGCTTTATTATTCAACAATTCCCTAACTGCTCATGTGGTCAATGTATTACCAGGTGAACTTTTCTTATGTTGAAGCTGGAGAGAACAAACAAGCACTGGTGAAATTAGTAACTTGTGAGAGGTGAGTGGGCTTTTACCAATAGTGCAATTATTTAACATGTTGAATTTGAAGTTTGATGTCTTTTTAATTGCATCTTTCTTTTTGTTAACCATTTCTGTAGATGTGCTGAGAAGCTTCATTACAAACGACAGAAAGAGAACGAGATACTAGGAAGTAAAGAAAAAGACTATAATAAAATCATGAGGTGCTAATTTGAGTGCTGAGTCACTTTGAAACTTTCTGTATCGATTAAATTGTGGGTGCCTGAATTAATTTTGCTGTTTAGTAGCTGACTGACAGTATTTCAGGGATCAATCAAGAAGTGACCATGATTTGGATGAGGATTATGAGGAGGGCAAAGAGAGGAAGAGAAGTTCAGGAAAGAAATGGAAAGAAGATCACAAAAGGAAGAGGTGTTAACTTAAGGCCAAGAGCTATGCATTTGGAACCTATTGTCAAACCCAGTGAAGTATGAATCCATTAATATTTTCTCCTGTTTTGGAGCTGACTCAAGCTTCTTTCAGGGAACAATCATGGAGTGACGACATTGACACAGATGAGGAGTATGAGAGAAGAAAAGGTTTAGAAAGAAGAGAAGAGGAAGTCCACAAAAGAAATAGGTGCCTGACTTGTGTTCAAATATTTTCCTTGGGGTTCCCCAATAATTTTGGCTGTCTGGTAGCTGACGTTCCTGTTCTACTTGCAGGGATGGATCCAGTGATGATGATGATAAGGACAAGGTGTATATGGGCGGCAAGGAGAAGACAAAAGGTTTGGAGTCTGATGCTGTTAGTTCTTGTTTACTTATGAAATAATAACATCCAATTTTCCTTCTCGTAAAAAAAAATACATTTTTCATTAATCCCATTTGTTCAAAACTTCAAATTCTGAATTTGAGTTCATAGATAATATTTTTAAAGCTCTTTTTGCCATTGGCCTCAACCTGAATCAAAGACTCAGGGGAAGAGGGTCAGTCAAGGTCATCCGTTATTTTTAGTACTTACTGCACATACATCAGAACAACAATGTTGACAAAAAATTGGTAGTCGAAAGGTGAGACTATTAG
>CM034474.1:914176-1019212 GCA_019925255.1 Litchi chinensis
TAGTCAAAGAGGGTCATTAAAGATCATCCATTATTTTACCACATACTACGCATACAACAGAATGACAATGTTGACAAAAAATTAGTAGTCGAAAGATGAGACTATTACTAGCCGAAGAGTGTCGTTCAAGATCATCCATTATTTCAGTACATATTACACATACATCAGAATGACAATGTTAACAAAAATTTAGTAGCCGAAAGATGAGAAAAAGCTAGAGACAGGTCCCCACTCATCCGAAACTGATACTGCACTGCACTGCATTAGTCATCAATATGAAGTGACTACAAGTGTATCAACCATAGTTTAGCTCTTGGCAGTCAAGCCATAGCTTGAATGCTCGTCATCAACTGTTTCGAATGGCTCTTTATTGTATCCTCATGTTTTGATCATCAACAACAGAGTTTACGTATTTAAATTGTGTTTGTGCAGGGAAAACGGCGTCAAGTTCGTCCGCCAATCGAAACATTGACAATAACGATGACAACTTCGACGAGTTTCTTGAGGGAATGTTTCCGTGATGCTTCACTGGCTTTGTAATTTTTATGCTCACCGTTGACTCATTTACACGGCAATTGAATGCAATGCAAGTACATATTAAAACCATTAATTGAATTGTGGTCAGAGACAGACATCGTTGTTTGATCCAAGTTTTGTCAGGTACGGGCACTGCGTCACCACGCAATGTTTTTGTAGTCGCAGCCGCCTGGCCGGTCTGAGCTGTGCATTGAGCCTCCATTTGCTTCCACGTGTCCCCGCGTGGGGTGGCTCAAGATGCCAGTCGGGTCCACACGTACGTGACGCAGCTAAAGGTATCTGTCTTCCTCCGTTTCCTCATACAAAATTTGCATCTTTCTGCAAGCAAAAATCTTGGCTGATTTTCTTTTGTTTTGTTATTAAAATTATTTACAATAATTACCCATTAATCGACCTCTCTCTCTCTCTCTCTCTCTCGCGTGTTTCTCACATTAACTTTTTTATTCGACTAGGTCAAAAAGAAAATTGGAAATTTTGGATCATACGAATAATATTGCAAGTTACAAATTTTCAAGTTTCAACAATGATTACATCTATATCATCTTCAACTGGTCAATAAATAAATATGATAGGATTAATCTTGAAGTAAATTGACCATTTAATTGTTTCTTTTGACAATCAAGTCCATCATATTCTTTATCTAGTCGTTGACTTTTTCTTTAAGAAAAATAAGTAATAGTTAAAACGGATTTTTTTAAATTAAGATTAATCATTATTTATATGATTGTATAATTAGAAGATAATAATTTACATAATAAAGGAAGAAAGTTATCTAATTATCGTTGATATGAGTGATGTGTTATATAATCATCATTGTACACATATCAATGACATTGTTGAGAATGCGTTTTTAAAATTTTTTTTATTAAGAATTTATTATATAATAAGATAACAATATAAAATTTAATTTAAACAATATGATAAATAACTTATTTTAAATATTTCATTGGTTGTATTATAAAAAATTACTTGTTCTGAATTAAGCTTTATAGAAGAAATTGGGAAAAAAAAAAAAAAAAGAAATGGAAAGGGAAAGGGAAAGAAGGTAAGAGTGATGATTATATTCTACATGTTGTGTTGTCAAATATTGAAAATTAGGTTAAAAAAAACTTATAGTAATTTTTTTGAAATTTTTTTAAGATAAAAATTGTCTTGTTAGTGTGTATTATTTTGTTCATAATTTAACATACTCAGATGAAATATTGATTATGTTAATTAACATATAGATAAGGATTGAAAACAAAGAATTAATTGTCTCTAACAAAAAAAACAAAGAATTAATTATGATGTTTCTTGTAGTGTTGATCGATATGGGTGTTACCTAGGATGAGGACAATGGTGACGTCATGAGACGGAGAATTGGCGTGATGACGGCGTTAGATGCCAACTAACCACCTCGAAAAGTTGACTAACAAAGAGAAAGAGAATCATGAGCATTAACGACGTGTCAATCTCAGACTCTCTGGGCCCCACCGTCTTCCTTGTGATCCTGCCACGTCCTGCTTCTCGCACATGTGTCAGCGCTGGCATCTTCACCAACACCAAACTTTTCTTCCTTATTTATTTCTTACTTTTATTAAATAAATTATATTATTTGTTCATTGTCTAAATAAATTAAATTTTTATATATATAAAATTTCATGCAATGTTTCAACTTTTAACGTGTCCTTTGTTTCAGCTCTCATTTCCAAAATTGCCCTTACTTTTTCTCCAATATTTTCAATTAAAATTATATATTATAATAATATAAATAATTCTTTCGTCGCATCTGATTCTAAAATTTTTCATGAGTATTTTACGTTTTACATTGGTTCGAATTGGTATGTATTTATGCATATTAATAATCTCAAGACTAGTTTTGAAAATAGAACTGCCCTTTTAAAAGTGGTGATTTGGATTATGAAATAAAGGGTTATTATAAACATAGTGGAGCTAAGGTTAACTGGGTCAATATGAACAACGACATGAGGTATGTGTATTTAAGGAGTCATATTGATATAATATATTATATTAATTTTGTGATGCAAGCATGTATAATTTAAAAAAAAAATTATTTTTAACTATTATATTTATAATTATATGGATAGTTTATTAGTTATTAAATTTTAATTTAGTGGTCCACACGAATCAAAGATTTATAAAGTAGAACATTATTCAGTACTTCTCATAAGTAGCTCTTGTCAAATTGATTGTTCTAATGCAATAGTTGAACCCTTCAAAGTGATGTTTAGACTTAAATTTTATATTCAATTGCAAATCTACCTATTATGGAATGATTTCTTTAAACATTTATGAAACAAATGTGTTGAAACACACGAGGGAACACAACAAATGCTATTTTAATGGTAGAGGCAAGTGATTTGGTGAAGAAAAAGGAGAAATGAGCATCGGAGTTGCAAGCAACCTAGGAAGATGAAAAGGAAATGGACTTGTTTTCTTTATTGAAATAGGTCATGATAGTTACTCCTCAACCAAGGTTCTATGATTATGATTTTACTTGATCATAATAATCAACCAAGATTGTTGCTCAAGCAAATTCCTCCAAAAGCATTTTTAAAAAAGTCTCCATAGCTTTTGGAAGAAAAGTGATAACCTTAACACATTACTTCATACAATCATAATACTTTGCATGTAGTACACAGCCAGACTATGTACTATGACTTTATGAGTTTGTATACTATAAGTTAGATCTCAATAACAAAAAAGTGTTTATACAGTACCCCATACTTTTGGAACTGTACATGTGCTTTTTATTTTTAAGTGCTTTCTGTAAAAACGAAAAGTGATTTCAAGTAAATTTGTACTTTGAATGTATACATGTCTAAGTTCTGTCTAAGATCAAATGTTCAAAAGTTCCTTTTGTCTAAAAATAGTTATCCAAGAATTTATAGAAATATTTTCACATGCTGTTCACCAACAATTATAAATTTATTTTAGATGTGCTGTTAATATTATTAATATATGCCAATATAATAATAATGATTAGAGATTTTTTGAAATTTATTGGGATTAAAAATTATATTTAAAAATCTATTTTTATAATATTGGAAGAAACGTATTCCTTCAACAAAGGGGGAATTTACTAGCCACATTGTTAACTATGCAGGGTAGGATTTGAATCCTATCACCAATGTGAATGAGATATATACTAATTATTACTAAGTGGATATGATATTTTAAACACTTTAAGGTGTTATAACAAATTTCTCTTAAATTAAATGGGTACTAATATTAATAACCTATCGTAAACTATTCATTGAGTGTAATTAGATATTAATTTAAAATAAATTTAGTGGCTAACAATTTTTAGTGGGCACCAAATAAGAAGGGCATCCACGAGAAAAATATAAGGCACTTGCTGATAAAGATACTTACTGTGAAGAATATTTATGCATCCTAAGAAGGGGCGCTTACTAAGTAGAAAAAATATGCACAAAAAAATTGAGTGTTTACTGAGAAAAACGGCCACCGGTAAATAATGGACAATTGCCAAGAAGAACATCTACTGAGAAGAAAACGAGAGCTTGTTGAGAAAGGACGTCCTTTAATAAGAGACCATATACAATAAAAAGAAAAAGAAAATCTACAATGGATTTTTTCTTTTTTTTGGGAAAGAAATCTATCATGAATCTTGTTATCAAATTAGAGAATATTTCAAATGTGTCTTTTTACCTCACACATACATAAACATTATCTAAACTAAGCCACTTGACAATAGATACTTAATTGTCTCATAAATACTATTAAACCATAATTAGCAACCACTTTGTTTTGTTCTTCTTTTCAGGTTCTATTATAATGTATAAAATCTTCTTTATTTCTTACAAATCAAACACATTCACTTATCTGAAAAAGGGAAAATCACAGTAAATACCAAGGTCAATATGGTCATCTTGCATTTACATACTATAATTTAACACCTCTTTTTCCCTCCTATATCCACCCAAAAAATAGATAAAAACAAAAACATCATTTTTTTTTCAATGTTTATATAATATATTTATATTTATATTTATTTTCTCTTCTCAAACATAAATAAATAAGTCTCCAATATAAAATCTGTCTTTCTCCATCACAAAATGTCACTGTGTCTGTGTCTCTCCTTAAGGTTGCAGAGAGAAACGGAAAATGAACCCAACTCCATGACTTCCGTCTAGCGTTTGACGTTCTTTTCTTTGCTTCGCATCCAATTGTAAGCCCCTCTCTCTCTCTCTTGCTGTTTGCTCTGTGAAATTTTGATTGGACATCAAATTCAGGTTCTTTGATGGACGTCCGATTTTTTTTTTTGTTTGTGGTTTCTGGGTTGTTGAAAGTTGGTTTTTTCGAATTCTATGACAAGGGTTTTGTGTTTGGTTGATGAGAAAGCTGTTAGAGAAGAAAAAGTTTGAAGCTTTGGACTTTTTTGTTGGGGAGTTTTGGAGTGAGAAGGGTGGATGTAGTAGAATTTGGAGTGGAATTAGCAATAACCAGATGATGATATTTGTTTAATTGTGACTTAGTAGCTTGTTTTAGGTTCAGTTGAGGTTGGGGGTTCTGTGTTTTTTAGTTCTCGAATCATGTAAAGTTTTGATTTTTATGTTTTTTGGTTGTTCCTTGTTTGCATTTTGTTAGCTAATTCAATGGATTTTTTTGGTTTGGATTTTTTCTTTTTGAAGCTGAATTTCGCGCAGGAGGTTTTTATGTCAGTGGAGATTGAATTTGTTCTATTGGGTATTGAAGTTGACAGTAGGAAGATGGACATTTTTGTAACTATGCATGGCATTTGATATTCTATTTTTTCAACTGTTTGTATGCTCTTTTTTTGAAATTTGATTCTTCCTGTCTAAATTGTGGAGCCTGGATACTGAATCGAACAATTTTGTACTTCGTTGCTCTTGCTCTTTAGAATATTTAATCTTGTTTGTGTAAAAGTTAATTGTTTCTTAAGCTTTGTTTCATAGTCATATGCACTTAAATTATTGTTTTATGTCTCATGAATTGACAACATAAAGCATGTGTAGAAGTTCGACAAGAGTTCTGTGTATTTATCTTTTTTTTGAAGGTTTTGTTCAGTATCTTATTTGATAGCAGTATTTATGTGCATCGCAATGGCTAACCAGCTGTTTTGATCTGTTTTCTCTTTAGCTCTCGATTTTCTTGTGGGTCAATTTGTTTGGGGATTAGGCTATTGACATTCTTTGAGGATTAGGTTGTGAATAATGCCGGCAAAACCTGATGAAGATAGGCAGTTAGACCATGGTGCTCATAATGTGTTGCAGTCAACCATCTATTCCCAGCCTTGGTGGCATGGGGTTGGGACTGGTGGCTCCTTGAGTGAAACTGCTTCCAAAACATCAAGTGAAAAACCAAATGGTTCTGCCTCTAATGAAGCTACCCATTCACAAGGTAATAGTCACTTTGGAGATGATTCTGGATTTCTTGGGGCTTGATCAGGTTGTAAGTTTTAATTTAACAGGTCTATATATGTATGTTAATGTGGTATTCTACCAAATATGTATGAGCAACTTGTTCTTGTCAGCTTTACTTGGAGTGTGATAGTGATAGAATTCTTTTTCGTTAAAGCAGATGGGAGTCGTGGACCAGAACATGGAAATCTCAAGCATATTCCATCCTCAACTCCCCATGCTATGGCTGAACACCTTGAACCAAATTCCCAAATGGAGCTAGTTGGTCACTCGATTGTGAGACATCTCTCTCTTTACACACTCACACACAAGCACACAGTTGTGAGTACTTTCTGCTGTGCATCTAGACAAGTTTCTAGGACTTGGCCATTTTAATTGTAGTGTAACAGTGATGATTTTAAGTTGTGTAAAATTTTCAGGTTTTGACATCATATCCTTATACAGATCCACAGTATGGTGGTATATTGACTCCATATGGGCCACAAGCTATGGTATGCTTTTGTTGTCCTTTTGTATATGTTCAGTGTTTGAACAAGAAAAGGTAGTCAAAATACTACTTGACATGACTATGTTTTCTATAAAAGGGTGGATTGCTTTGGAAGGGTTTCACTTTAGATGGTAGTTAGAATAGGATAATGTCTACTAATTTTATCAGAATTTATATTTAGATTATATGAGCTTAAATAGATTATTCCCTTGCATCAGTTTTAATCTTAACAACTAGCATCTTTAGTAAATTTGAAAAGCCTCTGGTAATTTCATTCATTTATCAATCTTTGACAGAGAATCAACTTCTTAATCTTATTGAGTTTTTTACTACCCACTGCTCTATTGAGTTGTAACTCATGTGAAAATTAATTAGTAATTCACATGAAGGTTACCACTGATAGAACCTTGTTTCTTGTGGTCAAATGCTTTTGTATGGATCGTTGAATGCAATTTCATTTTGTTGTATTAATGAAGTGTCATTGTGGTATATCCTTGGTAAACATACATATGTAAATTTAGTGTAGGAATGATGTGGGAGGGAGATCATTCTCTTATACTGCTTAGGTTCCAGGTTCATTGCTGTGTGTTAGTATATCTTTTGCCATACCAGGAGGATCATTCAACTTAGGGTTAAGTATTCCTTCAAATTGTTGTTTCAGGATTAGAAAATCTTCTCACTCACTCTTGATTTGTTGCCAGATACATCCTCAGTTATATGGCATGCATCATGCTAGGATGCCTCTGCCCCTTGAAATGGAAGAGGAGCCTGTTTATGTAAATGCAAAGCAGTATCATGGTATTCTGAGACGCAGGCAGTCACGTGCTAAGGCTGAGCTTGAAAAGAAAGCGATAAAAGTTAGAAAGGTAGAATTTGTATTTATTACATTTTCGTACTTTGGAACGAATAACATTTTCCCATGAAAAAAGAATTTAGCAAGGTCAAGACATGTTATCTTGTATTCTCATTTCTTTACAGCCTTATCTTCATGAGTCGAGGCACCAACATGCCATGAGAAGAGCCAGAGGTTGTGGAGGCCGCTTTCTTAATACAAAGAAGCCGGACAACAATGGTGCAAAATCCACTTCGGGAGAGAGCGCAAATGCCGGTTCAAACCTTTCAGCGGAGTCTGCCAGCTTATCTGGTTCTGAAAGCTTGCCCAACAATTGTAGTGGAAATACGGCATCCTCCATTGATCAGCAAGTAGGATTGGTGGTTGGACACATGCAGAGAGTGCAGTCTTCCTCCAGTGGCAACAGCAACGGACATGGTCTGTTATCAATGTATAATTCATCATCCACTGATGGCATCAAAGGTGACTTGTTGGGTCAGCAGAGGGAAAGCATGCAGGGGAATGGGGCACCGCGAGGGGCCCTTCCCGTTAAGTGAAATTCCTCCTCGACACGGAGGGGCCTCTCCAGCATTGCTCTACTGGTTTGATTTTATCCACTTTTTATTCATGCACACACACACACACACAGAGACACACAGACACAGAGACACACACCCACCCACACATCTACAACTATGCATTGCTGACTCGAAGCTTGTCTTGAAACAGGCAAAGTAGGAGGTGGTTGCCCCTCCGAACTTGGAGGTCGGGGATATGCTCACAAGTGTGGGGCAGTCCTCAGGCAAATCATTCTTGGCTTAACAAACCTATCTTTGCTGGGGTTTAGATGAGGAAGGAGGACATATACATGCATGGATGTCACCATGCCATCTTCACTCTTCCATTCATTTCAACCTCATTTGTAAAAAAGGAATAGCTATAGTTTTATATACTGTGTACCTATCGATCAATTAGGGGATTTTAGTTGTGAAGGTGAGAAGTTTTTCCTGAAAGAACCATGAAAACATCTGAATAGTCTGCAAAAAGTGTGAAGAAACTCTTGTTGTTTGCAACCATGTTAAAATAATGTCAAATATATGAGGGGTTTCTCCTCTTCTCTTTCTAATCATTTTATGGTCTTGGGATGTGAGTGGCTTGCACGCAATGTGTGGAGCCAGTCTATACTCCTTTATCTATTTATGTTCTTATTGATTGCATACAAAATATGAGTGGCTTGGATTTGATTGTTTTTATTGCTTTTATGAGTTGTTACTCTCATTTACAGTAATTTTTTGCAACCTAACTAATCAAAGTCAAGTTTCAACGAAATTCGGTTACATTAGTTGCCAATCAAAATCACTAAAAGTTGTGGTCACATTAGTTGGTAGATAAAAATGAAAGATTTGAAATTGTTGGCAATGTGTTTGGTTTCATGAATTTATTGTCTGTTTTATGGTTGCCTTGTCTCATAGCTTGATGTAAGATATGACACTTCACAATCAATGAAGTAAATATCGGTTTTGATGAAACGTCAAGATCTAAGTTATTAAAACCATCTGTTAAAATATCAAAAACTCAATAATTTTCTCAAAGTATCATGAACGTTTCGACTACCTTGTAATAGTATCCATATTTACTTCGTCGCAGACATTTCACACAAGCCCAGCCCATCAAATCAAACACAGCCCAGGCCAAATATAGAGCTATCTACACATTTTTTTCTTTAAATGCCATATCACTCAAGCCCTACCCCTCTCTCTCTCTAACTCTCTCTCTCTCTGTTTTGCAGACATTTCTGGTCTTTGGGTCCAGGATTTGCATAAAAAATAAGCGATTTTGAAACAACCCTTTTGTTTCTTTTGTCATTTCGATCGTTTTGATGGTGATTTTGTACATCCCCGTGATGAAAAGTTTAGTAATCTGAAAATGTGCGTGAAAGAGCAACCATGGTGAAGTACACACGGTGCTCCCTTTTTTGTTTTTTCAAACAAGGTTGAGGAACCAACCATGGTCTTTCATGCAAAGGTTGATACTCGGCGTTTTTGAGGGATTTTTATAGTATCCAAGTCTCTTTTTTATTTTTTTTCCCCTTATATTTATGATATATATGTTCTTTTCTGAGTTTAGATTAGTGAATTTTCACTTTCTTTTCAATGGAAGGAAATTATTATAAAAAATATTAATTTCCATGAAGTATAGATTTAAATTGATATATGTTTAGAATATTTTCTATATCGACGTTCAAAATATGAAAAATAACAATGGTTGTTTCTTTTTTTTTTTTTAATTTTAAATTTGCTTTCTCATTTGTTCTTTTAAAATATTAAATTTATAAATTATGATTTTTTAAAGGGAAAAGCCTATTATCCTCCTGTAGTTTGATGAAATGTTCAAAATCCCCCTTTCCTTTGAAAAAATTTTTGCCTGTGAGGAAGAATTTTGGACATTTCATCAAACTACAGGAGGATAATAGCTTTTCCCTTTTTTAAATTGTTCAAAATTTTACTCAAGTTTTTTTTTTTTTTTTTTTCAAAGTTGATTGTTTGAAGATTTGAATTTTTTTTTTTGGGCTTTTTTCTCGTTAGTGTCGAGGTTCAAACCCCTGCCTTTCAAATACAAACTCATGAGTTTGTAACCTCCAAAGCAGAACGAAGGTTGACGGAAGATTTTAAAAATCTTTTATCTGATGATGTAACACAAAATAATTGAAGGTTGTGCATGTTGATTTTTGTAAGATTGTTCATGAAAGTTATAGTTTGGACGTAAACTAAAATAATTAAGAAGAATAATATGGAAAATTATTGTAATAACACAGGTTTTATTTGACCAACATATATTATATTATGTATGACACAACCAGTCATCTATTATTACATGAAAGAAACAAGGGATTTATATCCCTATATTGACCTGCCTAAGGCAGCTGTGTTGCTCCAAAATGCCATCTTGTGATCACAATTTTGCTTGTTCTTGGAGTTGTTCCTGTTCAATGATCATGTATTTTGATGAGGAACTTGAAGGATTGAATTACAAGATAAGCTTAAAGATGTACCATTGATAATAACCATTTAAGTTTGTTCACAAATATTTGATGTATGCTAATGCTTTGTTCATCAGATGCATCTTTGGGAAAGGAAGTGAATGGATAGAAAAAATTTTGACATGGAAACTGACCTCTGTTACAAAGAAGGCGTGGAACCCGTATGGAACCCTGTGCGGTAATTCCACAACTGCAACGGGATCTGCTGACATTGTTTTTGCATCGATTACGTTCACTGCTGACATTCTGCATGTTTGAAATCAAGAATGAGAGTGCTAAGTTTTAGAGTCATTAGAATGGCTAGATATTAAGAGTTGAAATGGGGTGTTTTATAGTGATTTGCACAGCCTATTCAAGCTTTTGAAATGAAAAAGATAAGACACTAATATCAGAGAGGACAGGTACACAATTGTGCCTTGATAATATCATCTATATTATAAGTAAGCCTAAACGATAATCCTCAGTTGGAGGACAGGTACCATAATGCATTCTGCAATGGCACCATAACATAAGTCATAAGCTAGTGCTTCTGGGCTCTAGCTCAATTCAGGCCAAAGTGTCAATCAATACTGGTGGTCTTGGGACACAATCCCAATCACCATTAGAAAGGAAGAAACTTACCCGGTCTCCTCATTATGGACAAAGAATATTAGGTAGCCATCATCTTCTTCGGAAGATGTACCAGCCGCTCGGGGGACATAAATAGCTTCCGAACCAAATCTTTTTGGACCCAGGTCAAAGATACCTTTAACGTTTCCTCCAACTTCGAGCTTTGTTTTTCCTGCCTCTGGTTCAGCATGCAGATCAAATTTGATAATTCCTGTGACCTTTGCAATGCTGTCCAGAATGGTTCCATAGACGTATCTTTGTTTCCTAAACTCACACGAAATAATTAGTGAGTGAATTTCCTAGAGAAAGAACTAGATTTTCAGTTTTATCGCATTTAACCACCCTAGTAGAATGACAAAAGTACCATGGATTTAGAAATGATTTGAACAAAGGAAAACAACGCAATTCAACACTTTTGTTTCCAAAATTTAATCCTTCACTTAGTCCAATTAGTAGCATCGATGATATACCTGCCAGTGTAGCTCTCATTTACCCTGGGAAAATCAACAGCAGGTGCTGATAATTTCTTCTGTGAAGCCAGACCAGTTTTCATGTTGAACTTCATCTCATACCTGATTATGAAAACAACAATCAGAAACGCCTGTGTAGTGCAAAAAAACTTTTTCGAATTAAGAAATTGTTGAGAGTTCTCATACAACTCATTTGCAAAATTCTCTAGCTTTTCTTTGACAGTCCCGTTAACCATGTCTAGATCTGGATTCTCAAGGCGACAAGTGATCAAAACAACTTCGTCTCCCTCCTCCCAAGCATTAGCTAGTAAAAAATAGTCATTAAAGCAGTGACAATGCATGAAGACAGAACAAACTTTTGAGCATTGGATTCATAAACAATATTGCAAACATATGTACAAATCACTATAAAGAAAGAGACCAGATACTTCCATGATGGAGAATTTTTTAGATTCAATCACTATATAAGCCTTAAAACAAGAACACACAGCTGAAAATTTCTAGATTTCTGATGAATCTCAAAGAGTCATGTTTATCATTTAAGTTTTCTCTCTCATTTATAAGACAGATAAATAGGTGCAGTTGTCTTCAGAAGTTTCCCGAACAACCCCCCCAAAATATCATAATCTGAGGACAAGCTTGTACATTTAAATGTAACATGTATGCATGTGTTGGCCCTTCTAGGCCTGGTTGCGTTTTAATTTCAAACACTACTACCTTATTACGTATCGGTGAAAATAATAGCTTAATTTTAAAACTTGGCAGTACTTGTGTTCAAATTTGTCATACACATGTTATATTCTGGCACACAATGTCAAGCATATAACTAAGAACTTCTGGGTGAAACTGATCTATGAAACAGAATAAAATCGAAGGACAAAGAACATTGGCATTTGATTAGACATTAATGATAAGAAAAGCAAGGTTGGCGCACCATTATGGAATACAAAGCAATTTGGAAGTTCAAACCATCTAATTTGAGCCTCATTCTTTGCGTATCGGGGAAGTATACCAAAACGAGCTTTTTGTGTAGCATCAAATGTGAAAATCAGCTTGTTTTCCTTCACCATTTCCTGAAAATTGTAACTTCTTGAATATATGCCCCACCAAGAAAAGGAAAAAAGAGATTGAAGGCCATGTACCAGTATGAGGTTTATTTTTTATTTTTTATTTTTGTTAAGTTCATGTTGCAGCATGCACTGAATATTTGAGGGCAAAACCATATGAAAATTTTAAGACTTATCATACCTTTGGTCTGAAATATAGAGGAAGATCCATGAAAATTGCATAATTTTCAGTAATCGCAAAATCATGCATCATGATGGGGTTTGGTACTGTTATGGGTACTGGGTCATGCATGAAACCATCCTTCGAAATAACTCGGTATGTGATATATGGTGGTTCATGTGCATAGCCAAAGGTAAACATCTCGCCTGCAAGTAGAAATCACATAAATCAGAAGGATTTTCCTCCCTTTATGAAACTAGTTATTTGAATTTTTTCCAAGAGGAAGACATTACCAGTGTATGGATCAACCTTCGGATGGGCAGTAAAGGAATGCTTTAGTCTCTTGTCATAATCCAGCAAGCCAAGTGTCTGCAGATCTCCATCTTCCAGAACTTTGATGGCATCTGCATGATTAAATTGGATGAAAAAGATTCCACAGAAAAGTACCAAATTGTATTACAGTAGCTTTCTTTATTTATTTTGTTTACAAAACTACGGAAAATAGTCAACTTTATAGCGCTCACTGCTGTATCATTAGGTGTCACTCTGTAATGCAACTAAGAATATGCAAATATAAAAGCACCTTTATATATATATATATATATATATATATATATATAGCACTCTCACTCTATTTTTGAAGCTAAAAACATAGAGATAAGATAGTCTTACATGGTTTGTCAGCCTCTGAAAGTGCTAGAAGTTTCCCATGGTGATAGACGAGAGCTGTGTTAGCTGGAAGAGGATGAGAGATAATTAGTAATTTTCTAATTAAATTTTTAATCAGATATATATATGCAGTTGATGCATCTGATGAAGGGAGGACATTTTCTAATCTACTAAGAACTTGAAGGATGATTTTGGATAAGTATAATACTTAATGCCTAAACGCATCAAATTGAATAAAGACAGTTCAATTCATTCTTTTTAGACATTCTTTACCCATTGCCTTTGCTTTGTAACATCTAAAAGATTATATGGGTTTACACCTCAACACACATGTAATGTAATATTATGCACGAAGTCTACACATGAATAAATGCTTCTGGAACCGCATCTAAAGATTTCCCAAAGATGCAGGTCTCATCAGCTTGGAAGAGAACATAAGATTTTTTGCGGTAATCACGTACATAACATAAATACCTGTCCCATGCCCATATGAAAGATCCAATACTTTCAATTTTGCTCTAACAATTTGCATGTAAACCATGAATAATCCAAACAGCCCCTTAAGGTCTCCAATCTACAAAAACAACCCAACAAAAAAAAAAAATTAAAATTTTTTATTCTCATTTACTAAATCACATGTCTAAACTGCAGAACAATCCATCAATAATGAAAAATTTTAACATTATGACTAAATGAAGAATTTTGGAAGCAAACTCAACATTTAATTAAAAGACAAATCATTACACAAGCAGTTTGCCTTGCCAGTCTACCTTCATAAATTTAGAACCTGCAAAAAACTCTTCCTGTTTAAGACGCGATGTTTTCACATAGCGGGAAACATATTTTGCTTTTCCATCCTTAATACGCAGACCATGAATCATACTGCAAATTCACAAAAAACAATAGTTAGACAATCAAGCACTAAGTAAAGAAAAAAAAAAACTCCACTACCCTTTTTCCAACACAAAACTCAAAAACTAACTAAACATCACACTATCTACTCTAAACCAAAGGAACAAACACACATATTCACCCACCCATCTCCATCAAACCTGCAAAACACACAACAAAGAGAGTCAAAACACAATATCCAACCTCTCAATCAATAAAAACAAAAACCTCTCTATCAGCACACAAACATCATACCAATGATATCCAGCCACTGGAGCAAACTTCGGATTGGGACCAACCCTCACAAACTCACCATTCAAGCACTCCTGAAACACACACACACAACAATTCATATTCAATTCCCACATGTAACACTACACTCAAACTCACAATATCAAAAATGTTGTAGTATTCATTTCTTCTTCTATAACTGGCCTTTTATTTTTTATTTTTTATTTTCCATTAGATGTGTTTGCTAGTTATATAAACTACACAAACACAATACAGATAAAATTAAACCGAAAAAAAAAAGACAATTATTTAACTTTTATAAATAAAGACTCCATTTAAACTCTACAAAAGCTTAAAAAATCTAAAAGATATGATGATTTTTTTTTTTAATTTTAATTTTAATTTTTTTCGGTGTAATTTGAATATGAATCTAATCAGTGTTTGACAGCAAAATCAAAGTAGTTAGTTAGGTCGTTGAAATAGTGAAATTTTAGCGGGAAATGGCGCACAGGTGACATACCGGAAGATGACCGATGACGTGGAGGTCATTAGTTGGAGGAGTCTCGTCACGAACGGGAGCGAAGTTGCCAGAGAGGTAGTGGTGAGGCAGCGAAGAGTCGTACATCAACTTGACGATTACTTTCTCAACCAAGTCGATCGCTTTCGAAGTTAGACCTTTCTGCGGCTTCGGATTCACCACCACCACTCCGCCGTCGCCACCGCCCTTCTCCGCCTTCTTCTCCTCCGCCATGTGTTCTTCTCTCTCTCTCTCTCTCTCTGTGTCTCTCTACCTCCTTCTCCGTCTCTCTCTCTCGCTCTGTGTCGGTCAGTGGAGAGTTGAGTGAAATGCATGGTGTGGTGGGGAGCGCTGCAGCATTTGTCGTGTTGTCGCGCTGCTTTGGTGAAGAATATACTGCCACGTGTCTTTTTTATTAAAGCGACCACTGTATTACATAAGATGGAGCTTCGAGTGCGTTATGATATTTCAATTAAATTCATATATAATAAATGATTGTGATCATCGATGTTAATAATTTAAAATTAAAATATATTAGTCATAAAAGTTATAGATAATAAAATTTATATGATTTTCAGTTTTTTTTTTCACTTCTTTCAAAATAAAATTTCGGACATGTCATAAACGTATATATGTTGTTTATTTAATTTATAATATGTGGTAAAAAAATTTTGCTTGATTGGTTATTCTACCACATTATATAAATTTAATAAATGAGAATTCAAATTGATAAAATGTATATATCATGATCCATACAAAATTTATTTCTGACCTAAATAATTATTTTCATGTTATATATTCGAGAGCTACTCCACAATAATATAGTATTGTTAAGTTTAAATGTGAAACACGTTTAAATCAAATGGTTCAAATGATTATAATCATGAAGTAGATGATTTTTTCTTTTTTCTTTTTTTCTTTTTTAAAATAGAGGTAGAAGAATTTTTATACATATTTTTCCAAACAAAAGGGATTTAAAATTTCGTAAAGAAAACGGATAAATTTTAATGAATATATTATTATTTTTAAGTATATAGATTTATTGTTTATTTGACTAATCGCAATTCATCTAACACTTATCAAAATAAAAATTGTGGTTTGAAAACTTACTTTCCATAATATTAATAGATATTCATCGTTGTAGTAAAGAGGGAATACTATCCTCAAGGTAGATATACCCTCTTACATTTCGTCTACGAATCTGCAAGAGAAGAGTCACCAATGCAGCGCTTCCGTTGCGTAATGAAGAGACTTGATCATCTTATTTCCAATGACTATTCTACAACAAAATTGTCATTGTGTTCACAGGTTCTCAAAATACGGTTTTTACAACTGCATCTTAAATTCCTGATGATATCATCCAATACAATTCAACAATTAAAAGTCGACATCCATATACATTAATTTGTACTTGGTGGTAATTTTATTTTTGACATTTGGATAGTGTGCTGCGACAAACGTATAAATGTCGGTCGTATCATTGTGCTGTCATCAGAAGACAGAAGATAAGAAGAAACTCACATCATGGGCATAATTAATATATATATATATATATATATTTGGGAAATGGGCATAATCATTATCGAAATCGAAAATTTGATGCATGAGACAAATTATTTGGCAAGAAAGTCTAATGTGCGCGCATGCTTCGGGCAGTACTAGCTGCCCACTCATGTTAGACTCCTCTCCCCATTATACGTGCGTCTTCCTCATCTTTGTGGGCTGCCCCATTCAATGGCGATTACTCTCTGCTACTTTGAAAGCTAATTTTCAAACCATGTCATCAAAATTTGATCTCGTTTAATCCTGATCGTTCCTTGAACTAATACTAATATTGGAAAAAAAAAAAAAGAGTTTAATGTGCATACAATAACTAACTGTTCAATCAAGAATACGATGATAATACTAGATACATACTTATTAAGCGAAAATATTAAGAAATTTTACATGTACTTCATGATAATATTAGGCCCTGCGATCATATGTATCTTTGAGAGGCTTGTAATAGGCCATTGTAGTTTACAAGAACAGATTATGTACACAAGATTATAGGGTAACAGATATATGATCTACATAAAGTTGATGTTGGTTCATTTTAAACATATCTCAATCACTTGAATGATCAAATTGGAAGTCTTGGGTCACAGATTCTTGTTTTGCAGATCATAAATTGGCTAGTTCTTGAAGTTGTTCCTGTTCAATAATCCGTAAAAGTAGATATGTAAGGAAAATGAATGTTGAAGCTCAAAATGACCATCGAAGTTAGAAAAACAAATAATGCAGAATACAATTTAGTTGTACTAACCTCTCTCACAAAGAAGCCATGAAACCCGTATGGAATCCTATGGGGTAATTCCACCACAGCAACAGGATCAGCCGACATCGTTTTTGCATCAATTACATTTACAGATGATTTTCTGTGTGGTCAAACAGTATACAAATAAGTAATTATCAACACAAATATACAAATGGTAGTGATTTTGAATATTGTTATGGACTAGTTTTGCAATTTTTAATTTTTAATTTTCGATTACTGAGATTGGCCTACTGGACTACTGAGACCAAACGAGATAGGACACTAGTCGTGTGATCGTAAGAGCAGCTCTCATACGGGAGGGATCGCCCTACATGAAGGCAGGGGAACGGTCCACATGAGGGTGCAGGGTCGGTCCATGGAAAGGTGAGGGAAGCCAACCACATTTAGTGGCCACGGGATGTCAAAGCTGAGATCCGAAAGATCCTGAGTTGTGCAGCCGCCACTGCGGCATTGCACTTATTGACATTGTTATGGACTAGTTTGAGAAAAGGAGAGTCATACCCAGTATTCTCATCATGTACAAAGAAGATTAAGTAGCCATCATCTGCTGCATCAGCAACGCTAGGCTCTCGAGGAACAAACACAGCTTCTGAACCAAACCTACCAGGACCTAAGTCAAAGATGCCTTTAACATTTCCTCCAACTTCAAGCTTTGTTTTTGCTGCCTCTGGTTCTGCTTGCAGGTCGAATTTGATATACCCTGTAATCTTTACAATGCTGTCTAGAATAGCTCCATACACATATCTCTACTTCCTACATTTGGACAAGATAATCAGTACGTAAACATGAGCAAGACACCACTGAGAACTCAACAGTCAAGTCAATAGGCTGCAGTTAACTCGCACATGCAAGTATATCGTTTATGTACTTTTACATGCTTTTAGTTCACACCTACGTATGCATAATAAGTGCCCTGATTGATTCAGTTGTCAAGATTGATCGAAGATACATACCTGCCAATGTAACACTCATGTACTCCAGGAAAATCAACACAAGGTGCTGACAGTTTCTTTTGTGAAGCTAGACCCTTTTTCATATTGAATTTCATCTCATACCTGAAAATAATAGGAGAAAAAAAAAATCAGGAAAACCTTTGTAGCACAGAGAACTTTCACTTAGAATTGGTCATAGATATCCTACAGCTCAATTTTGACATCTTCAGGATTTTCTTTGAGAGGTCCATTCAGCATATCGAGATCTGGATTCACTATTCTGCAAGTTATCAAAACAACTTCATCGTCCTCCTCCCAAGCGTTGGCTAGAATGAGATAGTCATAAAAGAAATCAGAACACAACCATGAAAAGCTTTAGGTAAGAAAGTTAAGAGAGCAAATTAGACATACCATTGTGGAAGATATAGCAATTTGGAAGTTCAAACCATTTGATATGAAGATCATCCTTTGCATACCGCGGAAGTACACCAAAACGAGCTTTTTTCGTTGGATCAAATGAGTATATCAGCTTATTTTCTTTCACCATTTCCTAAATGTTAAAAATGTTATGCATATTTCGATCCACATAACAGGTGATCTCAAGTATAACGATTGATATGAAATCAGAAGCCAATACTTGAACTCAGTTACATACATACTTAGCACACCATGTAAAAAATTTTGGAACCGTCAGAACTAGGAAGTTAAGATACCTTAAGTTTAAGATGCATAGGAAGATCCATGAAAATTGCGTAATTTTCAGTGATTGCAAAGTCATGTATCATAATTGGCTCTGGTATTGTTATAGGTACTGGGTCATGCATGAAGCCATTCTTTGAAATAACTCTGTAGATGAGATATGGTGGGCTTTGTGAATAGCCAAAAGTAAACATCTCACCTGCATGTAATGTACATATATCAGGTAAATCATACTTTCTTACTGTTGTGGTGAAGCTAGTTCCCTGAGTTCATTTCAAGAGGACGGATTTTACCAGGGCATGGATCGATCTTCGGATGAGCAGTGAAGGCATGTTGTAGTCTCTTGTCATAATCCAGCAAGCCAAGAGTTTGCAGATCTCCATCTTCCAGAACTTTTAGGACATCTGCATAGTGCAACAAGTAAAATAAATTTAATTTCCACTTAAAGCAAACAAGAAGCAGTTCCCAGAGAAAATACTGAAATAAATGATAAAATGGAGGAACCTTGTCATGATTTTTGGTCTCCATTAGACCCTATTTTCTTTTCTAAAAATGTTAATACAGATAGAGAGAGAAAGCTTACAAGGTTTATCTATCTCTGATAGTGCTAGAAGTTTAACGTCATGATAAACGAAAGCTGTATTACCTGCAAGAAGGTACCAGACAGAGAGTTAAAACTTATCACTATGATATCTGAACACGTAAAAAATGTGTCAAGTACCTATAATTTATGTAACATGAACTTTGAAAAACAAATAAATAAATAAATAAAGATGTAACATGAGTAAGCGAGGACAAGCTGACAAGGTACCTGATAGATATTGCAACTGCTTACACATCGATGCATGTGCAATGGATATGTCAAATTACGGAAGCGTGGGGCAGTTCCAATTTTGCCTGGTTTCTGGACAGGTACATAAAGAAACTAACCCAAGTCTAACTCTGATGCTATAAGAACGAGCATACAGGACCCCATACAACATTATTGTGCAAGAGCATGATACGTGGAAGTTATGTTTCTGGAGCACATGAATGGATCTAACTGAAGTGCATGATACTTCTGCCGATCAGGACATTTTTTGCATCAAAGCAGAACTTCCATTCAAAAGACACCTACCTGGCCCGGTTCCATATGAAACATCCACTACTTTCAAGCTCATTCTCAGAATTTGTATGGTAACCATCAATAATCCAAAAATTAATAATGAAATTAAATTCGAAAGAAATTTTTTACTCGTAATATTCGAAAGCAAAGTAACAAATGTATAGGCAAATACAACCGACCAGATTCACCATCTTTCAATTTATAAATACGAAAAAATTGTTGCTTGCCACAAGTAATCAATCATGGCATGCCGTTTCTAGCCAATGAGATTGGCCTTCATATTGGCCACTTGCATTTCTCTATGTACATACACTAACGGTACACCGCTTCCGACTTTTTTTTTTTTTTTATACAATAATTACATCTGGGATAAACTCCCAATTACACCTGGAACCTAGATTTGATACTGGTGGCACGGTTCGGGGGACGACTCCCAATTAAGAGGGATCCACCCACACAGAGATGGGGGAGAGATCCACACTGGAATGGAAGAGCAACCCACACAATTGATGGGAGACAAGTATATTTATATATTATTATTATTATATTATTATTATATTATATAATATATACAATTTGGACTAAGGGGTGTCGAACCCATGCCCTCTTACAAAGGGAGGCATGGGTGGCTGTTGGCGCCTACCACTGCGCCAGCAGCCAAGTGACCACCGCTTCCGACTTTTGAGAATAGTATTCGAAGCTATTCGATAGAGTTCTATTTTAATTTATCACATTCTATTTGAATTAGGTCTTAAAAATTGATTAATCTAATATTAAAAGGATATATATGTTTATTTATTTATTTATGTCATCCTCCAAAATAAAATTCAGATTTAATAAAATGATTATCATCCGATGTGGATATTCAGATTTTAAATATATTTATATATATTTCAATTTTTAATGATCTCACACTTTCTTTTTTTACGTAGTTAATAATACAAATTCAGTTACTACAATCGAGACCTTCTGAAGTGTGCGTAACTTTACTTGAAATAATGTTGGAAACTGGGAGGATGAACCTATACACTAATGGGAAAACGAGACAAACAAGGATCCACACCTTGGTGCAAAGTGAAACTTTAACCTGACACTTCAAAGGAAGTGACAGCTTCAGATCTCACACTTTTTTTTTTTTTTTTTGAGAAATATCCAAATCTACTTTCTGCATGAGAGATACTCTAC
Organism: Litchi chinensis; assembly: GCA_019925255.1. NCBI lineage: Eukaryota > Viridiplantae > Streptophyta > Magnoliopsida > Sapindales > Sapindaceae > Litchi > Litchi chinensis. Next base: position 935,330 of record CM034474.1, read on the forward strand.
GCTTCATTTGTATTTGGTTATAATTAATTTGACTTTAAATAGTGGGTTGGGCCAAACCAACAAATATCACTTGTACCATTGCGATGTCTTATAAGCTCTGTTTGGTACGCAAAATTGGATTGAAATGAATTGAATTTAATTGGAATGAGAAATCACTATTCTATATTTGATAAAATTTGGGATTGGATTAAAAATTATACTGTATCATGTTTGGTATAGATTATGATTGAATTGAAATAAAACTAATTTAAAATTTTTATTATATAAAATTAATTTATAATAAACATCTAAAAACAAAAAAAAAACAAAAAAAAAACAAAATGATCTCTCATTTCTTCAATATCAAAATCCATAATCTCCCATAATTTAACATCATTAACCACAATTCATCAATATCATCAATCCAATTCATCAATATTATCATCTCCCACAACAACAACAACATTGTAACATCATCAAATCATCGTAACATTAAAAAAAAAAAAAAAGATCAAGACATTTGTTCTGGTTCGGTGTCGAACCTAGAACCATCTGGTGGTTCTAGGCTTGACGACGAGCCCAGAACCAGATGGTTCTGGGTTTGACGACGAACCCAGAACCCAGCTCTGAGTTCATCGCGAGCCTAGAACTGGGTTCTAGGTTCGTCGTCGGTTCTGGGTTCGGCGACGAACCCAAAACCATCCCAACTCGGGAAAAAAAGAAGAAGAAGAAGAAGAAGAAGAAGAAGAGAGGGAGGAGAGGTTTGATGAGAGAAGGAAGGTGAGAGAAAGAGAGTGACAGAGAGAAGAGAAAGCTATGAGAGAGAGAGAGAGACGGGGAGAGGAGAAAATGAATCCCGAATCCAATCTTATCCAATAATATGGTTTGAATTAGAATTGATAAATGCCAAAAGAATGAGATATGAAAGGAGATTGGGATTCTTGAATCCCAATCCCATTCACTCTTCAAACATGGCATTCAAGTGGTTTGGAATATTTGAATCTCAATCCTATCCCTAATCTCATGTGCCAAACATACCCATAGAAACACAAAAGATAAGAAGCAATCCACATCATGGGCATCGTCACTATGGAATATTTGATGCAAGAGACGAATTACAGGGCAAGACAGTCTAATGTGCACACTCAATGACTCACTCTTCAATCAAGAAAATCATGACAATCATCAATTCATATTCTTAACTTGAAAATTTTACCAAATTTTATGGGTACTTCACGACAATATTAGTCCCAGCGGTCACTTGCATCTCTGAATGTTACATACAGATTTGTAATAGATTGTTGTAGTTTACAAAAACAAATTATCTGCACCTGTTTAGATATAGGTAACAGATATATAATTAGATATAGTTGTTAATGTTGGTTCGTGTTATACATATGTGAGTCACTTAAATGATCGGATTTGAAGTCTTCGATCACATGTTCTCGTTGTGCTGATCACAATTTGGCAAGTTCTTGAAGTTGTTCCTGTTCAATAATCCGTGAAAGTAGATATTAAAAAAAAAAGTTGAAAGTAGATAATAAAAAAAATAAAAGTTGAAGCTCAAAATGACCATATAAAGAAGTTAAAAACAAATGCAGAAATACTAACCTCTCTCACAAAGAAGCCATGAAACCCGTATGGAATCCTATGGGGTAATTCCACCACAGCAACAGGATCAGCCGACATTGTTTTTGCATCGATTACATTTACTGATGATTTCCTGTGTGGTCGAAGAGTAGATGAATTAGTAATTACTAATGTATATAAGTGGTAGCCATTTGGAATATTATTACTGATTAGCTTGAGGTAGGGAGAGCCGTACCCGGTATTTTCATCATGTACAAAGAATATTAAGTAGCCATCATCTTCTTCAGCAGCAGCAGCAACGGTAGGTTCTCGAGGGATAAACAAAGCTTCTGAACCAAACCTACCAGGACCCAAGTCAAAGATGCCTTTAACATTTCCTCCAACTTCGAGCTTTGTTTTTCCTGCCTCTGGTTCCATGTGCAGGTCGAATTTGATATAACCTGCAACCTTTACAATGCTGTCTAGAATAGCTCCATACACGTATCTCTGCTTCCTATATTCAGACAACATAATCAGTGTGCAAAAAATTCTTGTGAGCATCAAGATTCTCAGTTAATAATACAGCAGAAGTATCATATCACTTATTCATGACCTTTTCTAACAAAATGTATCCCCTACATGGGCCAGCATAAACATGAGCTGGACACCACCATGACCTCAACAATCAAGTCAATGTTGCAGTCAACTCATGTATGCAAGTTTGTCACTTATCTTGTGTACTTCTACCAGGGTTTTAGTTCAGACGTAAATATGCATAAGGAATCCCTGATCGATTCAGTTGTCAACATTGATCGAAGATATATACCTGCCAGTGTAACACTCATGCACTCTGGGAAAATCAACACAAGGTGCGGACAATTTCTTTTGTGAAGCTAGACCCGTTTTCATATTGAATTTCATCTCATACCTGATCATAATAGAAGGAAAAAAAAAACGTCAGGATCGCCCTTGTAGCAGAAAGAACTTTTACAAAGAATTGGTCACAGATTTCCTACAGCTCAATTCTGAGATCTTCAGGATTTTCTTTGAAAGGTCCATTGAGCATTTCAAGATTTGGATTCGCTACTCTGCAAGTTATCAAAACAACTTCATTGTCCTCCTCCCAAGCATTGGCTAAAAAGGGATGGTCATAAAAAGAAATCAGAACACAATCATTGCCAGTGGAAAAGCTTTGCATAAGAAACTTATGAGAGCAAGTTAGACACACCATTGTGGAAGATATAGCAATTTGGAAGTTCAAACCATTTGATTTGAAGATCATCCTTCGCATATCGTGGAAGTACACCAAAACGAGCTTTCTTTGTTGGATCAAATGAGTATATCAGCTTATTTTCATTCACCATTTCCTACATATTGAAAATGTTGTGCATGTGTCACAAGCCACATGGAAGGTGATCACTAAAAAGATTACTCAAAACATTAATGCTTGCAATTCCATTTTCTTCTTTCTTGTGTTTTGAAAGCCATGGAATTTCATAGACGCTTAAAACTTATTTAGCCCATTTTTTTTATCATGTGAAAATTTAAAACTGCCAGAACTAGAAAGTTAAGATACCTTTTGTCTAAAATACATAGGAAGATCCATGAAAATTGCATAATTTTCAGTGATTGCAAAGTCATGCATCATAATTGGCTCTGGTATTGTTATAGGTACTGGGTCATGCATGAAGCCATCCTTTGAAACAACTCGGTAGGTGAGATATGGTGGACTTTGTGAATAGCCAAAAGTAAACATCTCACCTGCATGTACCATATTGTGTAAATCATATATTTTTACTTTTCCGAGTTCATTTCAAGAAGCTGGATTTTACCAGTGCATGGGTCAATCTTTGGATGAGCAGTGAATGGATGTTGTAGTCTCTTGCCATAATCCAGCAAGCCAAGAGTTTGCAGATCTCCATCTTCCAGAACTTTTAGGACATCTGCATAGTGCAACAGCAATACAAATTTAATTTCCACTGACTGCAAACGAGAGGCAGTTCCAAGAGAAAAAATTGAAACAAATGACGAAATGGAGGAAGTTTCTCATCTTTTTTGGTCTTCGTTAGATCCCCTTTTCTCTTTTCAAAGTTAAACAGAGAAATAAATTAAGCTTACAAGGTTTATCTGCCTCTGATAGTGCTAGAAGTTTACCATCATGATATACGAAAGCTGTATTACCTGAAAGAAGGTGCCAGACAAATAGTAAAACTCTTCACTATAGTATCTGAAACACATACAAAATGTGTCAAGTACCTATAATAGAAAAGATGTAAACAACGTTTCAGTTTCAATTTTTATTTCGTTGACAAAAACAGAAGACATGACATGGTATGTAACCTCATATATATTGCCAACGCTTACACATAGATGCATGTGCAATGGTTGTATCAAATGAAGGAAGCGAAGGCAGTTCCAATTTGCCTGAACTCCCCACGCATGTTTTCTGGAAGGGTACATAAAGAAACTAACCTAAGTCCAACTCAGATGCTATACAAACAATAGCAGGACAAGCATACAAGACTCATGCAGCATTATTGTGCAAAAGCTTAATACGTGGGAATTATGTTTCTAGAGCTGCACATGAACGAATCTGACTAATATGCTCCATACTTCCAGCTGATCAGAATGCTTTTGCATCAAAGTGGAACTTCCATTTATAAGACAACTACCTGGCCCAACTCCATATGAAACATCCAACACTTTCAAGCTCTCTCTCAGAATTTGCATGTTAACCATGAGTAATCCAAATAGGCCCTTAAGATCTCCAAACTGCAAAGCAATCCCGAAGAAGATGATAACACGAGTTAACTAACAACTCCGCTCATTTGAATTAGACAAAGAAATTTTATTAACCCATGTAATCCATTGGTATACCTTTATAAATTTCGCACCTCCAAAAAATTCTTCCTGTTTAAAACGAGATGTTCTCACAAAACGGGAAACATACGTAGCCTTTCCATCTTTAATCCGTAGGCCATGAATTAAGCTACAAATCCATACAATAAACTCATTGACACCGCACTAAACATCACATGAGTAACTCAATGCAACAAGCTAAACACCAAAAATCCACATCACTTAACTAGCGCAAGTGATCAAAACATCACTCTATGATCATTCATTTCCGCCAACAGAACACATAAAACATTTCAATACCGTAATTGAAGAACAATGTTCTAGCATATTCTACCATAAGCTACTCACCCATCTCCATCAAACCTGCACAACAATCAACCAAAGCCGAATTTTTAAAACATTGCTCCCAATTAACACCTAGAAACAACCAAAATTTTCTTTATGTAGACATATAATTCAAACAACAACACACCAATGATATCCAGCTACTGGTGCAAACTTCGGGTTTGGACCAACTCTAACAAATTCACCATTCAAGCACTCCTGAAATACACATAAACATTCAATTACATGCCATATACATATATATATGAGAGAGAGAAATATTAATTCGGTTAGTTACCGGAAGACGGCCGGTGACGGGGAGGTTAGAGATGGGAGGAGATTCGTGGAAAAGTGGAGCGAAGTTTCCGGAGAGATAGTGAAGAGGATGCGAAGAATTGTACATCAACTTCACTATCACTTCTTCCACTAAATCAATCGCTTTGGCCGCCAATCCTCTCCGTGGTTCTGGATTCACCGCCACTATCCCGTCGCCGCCGAAGTTCTCCTCCTTCTTATCCTCTGCCGACTCCGCTGCCGCTCTGTCTTGTACTACTCTGAGTGATCGGCTGGAGCGGTGACGGTCCGAATGGGTGGAGAAAACTGGACGGTGATTATCGGACTGTCGTCTCGCCACCGGACACTGCATTCTGGCGAAATAATTCGTCGTCGTCGTCATCGTGAAACTGTAACGTGAATCTGGTATCAGCTATGGAGTGTCGAAGCGTCTGTGGTTGTTGAAGAAGACGATGATAGAGCGTACACGTGTCCATCAGTGGAGCAATCCGAGTTGGCGGGTCCAAATTGTATACAAAAGACCCCGCCAAAATTAAATGGGCTGAGGCCCAATATGTTTGCAGATTGGGCTCATGAGAATAGGTCCTTTCGAACACAAGCCCAGCCCAAGAAGTGGGTTAAAGTACTCTAGTATGTGATATGACACATAAATGACGATCGGATAAAGAAAGACGAATATCAGCCGTTGAATTAACCTAACGTGTATATTTCCCAAATCTCACACTTTTTTTTTTTTCGGTTGTAGATTTGAAACATTTAAATCTACTTTCCATGCCAAAGAAATACTAAATACTATATCTATTTGTACTTTTTTTAGTTCTTATGATATTTAATTATTTTGGAAACTATTATAAATTTGGAAGCAGTGAAGAGATTTATGATTTTATTTCATTATTTTATAATCTCATTATTTTGGTAACTCTTATTTTATGAACTAAAGGTCTCCTGGTATTATGTTAGTTATCATCAGACTTAAAAGTTTAAGTTGATAAAAAAATGGTCCAATTATAATATATAAAATTTGATATTATAATATTAATAATAATAATAATAGAAGAGTGTGATACGAAATTAATGTAATTTAGTTTAAAATCAATTGACCACTGGAAGGAAAAATTGAGTCAACTTTGCCTTGATTTGTGGGAGTGGGTTTGGTTTGAGAGTCATGAGAAGCTATGATAAACAACAAGAATGGACTTTGCATACTTTGCTAGTGTTTATCTGAGCTAACTCATTGAGTCTTGTCGAGAGGCAGACAATTGTCAAAGTAATCTGTTGAAAGAATGTCAAACTTTTGTTAGTATAACAAGGACTAGTGCTCCAACTAACATAGACTAATCCAACTAACCTAACTGAAAAAGTTAAGATAATGTAGTAAAGATTCTAAAGTCAAATCTCAATCAGCTCCGTTAACCACTGTGTAGCAATTTCAAATTTGATAAACAATGGTTTTAGACTGTTCAAGGATTAATGAGAAACCGAACTTTTACTTACGACAAGTAGAAAAATCTTGATGGCAGACTATGAAAAATTACATCAATACGACTAAATTATATTAAGGGTTTATTATGATTGGATATGTAAGAGGCGATAATATATAAACCCTTTTGAAAAACAAGTCAACGACATTAAACTTATTGGTTAAGTTGATTAGTGCTCACAAATATTATAGATTGATTGTATATACTTAGTAAACTCGTACTATTTGTTTAACATTGGAAGAACTCTTATATATCTTCTTATGATTAATGGGAAATCTAACTCTTCTAGGTTAATTACATTGAGATATTCACTATCAATGAGTACATAATAAAGAAAAACCATGATTAAACTGTAAAGGATAGTTAGGAAGGCTAATATCAATCAAAATTAGAGTTTTATTATGATTAAATATGTGAATTGCGTCTTTAATATATATACGTGTGTGTGTGTGTGAATTACAATAAATAAACATGTGATCCTCTTGAAGAACAAGTCAATAACAATAAACTTTATCAATTGAACCAAAACGTATCCACAAAAATTACATAACTTCGATTATTTGAATATTTGTTAAACTCCTTTACTAATTTGTTCAAATATCAAAAGAAGTCTTATGATATATTAGAATCAAAAGAACTTTTATGATATATTAAAATCAATCTTATTATATTTAATGTGCTTGAGAGTTTTTGTTAACTCATTATAATCAAAATATATCTAGATTATTTTAATCTTATTATATTTAATGCTTAAGAATTGAATCTAACTATTCTATCAACTCATTATAATCAAAATATATCAAGATTATTTTAATCCAATTCAATCCATTACAATTTAGATAAAAACCAATCAAACAATCTAATCCAATTTTTCAAAATTTTTCAAACAAAGACATGACAAGAAGTCATTGATCATGTCATATAAATTTGTGGTTTATGTCAATAAGACAAGAAAGTCTTCTTAAAGTGGCAAAAAACCAAAAAGTCACAAATCAAAACACCACTTTCTAACCCCATACCCCAATCCAAAGCCCCATCTCTGCGATTCTTGTAAGACGTGGATGATGATGCTGTAATCACTTGCTTGTGTTTCTCATTTTCGCTAACCCACAAAAGCACACACGCAATTCTCATTCTCTTCACCATAATCTCACCTTCTTTTTTCCTTCACACATTCTCCTAAAGTCACCTACGACTCTGCTAACTTCCCTAACTCATCATCATATCACTTTTACCAAACTCGCAGCCCTCCATAATTACCAAACTCGCAGCCCCCCAAAATTTCTCTCCTTCATATCATCTACTTATATACATACATGACTCTAACCTTACGTATATGCATTGACGTGAAAACTTATGAGACGGGGTGCTTAGATTATAATAAATTAAAATTACAGCTTTGAATTTATGGTTGTTTATTTGCTAGATAGGAGAGAACATAATTTAAATTTTTAATCTCATTGATAAGAGAATGAGACCTGAAAGGTTCATTGTAACATCCCAAAATTTTTATGTGACAATGAAAATTGAAATTTGACATGCAAGACTATTGTTAAAATATATATGTCTACTCTTGATAATGTCATCATGATGTTATATATGTGTGAGAATCCATCAATCCAAGTTTTTAATCTTATTTTGGAAATATTTATAAAAGATAAAATAGCTGTATAGGACAATAATTTATTTGTGCACAATAGGTTGTTTGGTTCATCTAAGGGAGTGTATTCAATTTTAAATTTTATTGAAATTTAAAAGATTTTAAAAATTTGAGTGTATTCAATCCAAATATTTTAATGGAATATTGAAATTTAAGTGCATTCAATCTAAATTTTTATGGAATTCATTAAAACTTAATTTTGATGTGTATGAAATCCAATAAAATTTATGTATATTCAATTCAAATTTATATGGAATCTAATAAAATCTAGTTGTATTCAAAACGTTATTAACTTCATAGATTTTATTTAAGTAATGAATTTTGATAAAATTTAATAGAGGTATTTTCAATCGATAATTCATTGGATTTTAAAATATTTTAAAAGTTTGGATGTATTTAATACAGAAAACAAATCGATTTCATTGAAATCTAGGTATATTAATCCAAATATGTATGAAATCTATTAAAATTAAGGTGTATTCAATTCATATTTATATTAAATCCAATAAAATTTAAATATAATTAAAAAATCATTAACTTCACAAATTTCATTTAAGTGATAGATTTGAATAGATTTTAAAATAATTTTTTATAAAAAATAAAGTTTATAACAAATCTTATCATTATTTTCAAGATTTCATTAGATTTTTTAAAGAATCCTATCGACGTTAGAATCCAGTCTACGAGAATTCAATGTCCAATACCTGCAATCAATGTGGGAGAACACAAGAATCGAGAAAAACACAACAAAGAATCAGGAGCAAAAGAAAGAACAGAGGATTTTTAACGTGGTTCAGCGGGTGCGACTACGTCCACGACTGTCTCTCTAAATTCTGCAGAGTGACAGTATGTTATTCAATGTATCGTGTCTGTTACAATGATTTTAACCCCTATTTATAGGGGAAATAACGTTACAGATCAGGAAGCAACAAAATAGAAAAAGAATAATGAATTAATTACACTTCCTAATCTGTTTGAATAAAATCAGGAAACTGCTCCATAAAATCCGAGATAATGTTGACTGAGTTTGAATTTGAATTAACTTCTATGTCTGGTGAGAGAATCACGATTAGATTGGGTAACTGTCATATCTGGAAGATATTGTATTAACTATCCTCTGAACGAGCTGTTCATTCTCTATTGCCTTGAGCGACCTCGAGTTGGACCTCGCTAATGAGCGAGCTATGCATAGAACAAGCTGCACAATCTAGTCAGGCTGAGGCGAGCTCACTGATGCGAGCTGAAGAGCTTGCTAGGACGAGTTGTAGACCTCGCTGGGCTTGAAATTGATAACTGAGCTTTGGTCTCTGGGTGATCTTATTGGGCTGACTTGATGAGTTTTGTCTGCTGGGCCTTTACATTGAGTTGACTTAAGGGGTTTTTATCAGGCTTTTACCGACCCATTTGGTGAGTCCGAAAAATGCATATAACAAATCCTAACAAAATTAATATGGAATTTATAGAAGATTTTATTTGTTTATTATTATTGTACATCTTTTATGGTGCGTTTACTTCACTTGGAGGAATCATAATGATTTGGAATCGGACTGAAGTATCGGAATCAGAATAAGTTGTTTACATCAATTATAAGAATCGGAATCGGAATCAACATTATTATTGAGCTGTTTACTTTACTTTGGAATCAGAATGAATTAATTATAAGTTACAAAAATGTCCTTAATTAAAATTATGTATTAATTATAATAGTGTACAGTTTTTTGTTATAATATGCATTTTTTAATATTAAATAAAAAACTGCATATTATTTTAATAATCCACTAACTTAATGTGCAATTTTTTATTATAATATGCAGTTTTTTTTTTTTAAATATCAAATAAAAAATGTATATTATAATTAAAAAAAACTGCATATTATTTTAATGGTCCACTATGATAATTAAAAAATTGGTGATGAAAAGTCAATAGTATACAGTTTTTTATTATAATACGTAGTTTTTTTTTTTTTTAATATCAAATAAAATCGTTTTTTCTTTTAATTTTTAAAGAAGGGTATAATAGACTTTTTATTCTAACAAAGGGAATGAGAATAAGATTCTCAAGTAGGTTGGGGGGAATGAGATTCTCATTCAACAACTCCAAATTGATGTGGGACCCACATTTTCATTTTTATTACAGAATGAATTTTAAGCAAGTAAACACTATCAATCAATCTCAATACTATCAATCAATCTTATTGTCCATTCTCATTCCTCAATCCATAAAGTAAACACATTATTAATGTACACAAATGAATTTACACTAATTTATGTTTATTATGGATCAAAACTGAGTTCGAGATCAATCAGCAACTTATCTAAAATAAATCAAACTTTACTGACTAGATCCAGTTTATCACTTACAAATAATCAGATTAAAATGAAATTTAATTAATTTATTCTTTTAGTGGGTTCAAAGTGGGATCACATCTTCCATTTTGGCAATCATCATCACTACTAACAATACATATTTTTTCATTTACTTATATTTTTTAAGACTACAAGTCCAAGAAAATGACTTGCCCATCTTAGACTACAAATGCTTTGACTTGAAAATTATCAAATTGTAATTATCATTTCCATTGGAATATTGTCCATTAAAATTGTATACAGGTGATTTAATACCAGAAATTATAATCAAACTTGTAAAAAATGAAAAAGAAAAAGAAAAACCAAAATTTACCTAACACACACATGCATGTGTATGTTATTTGTATGTTATGTATATGCTAACTTATGTGTTGATTGATGATGTGAAAATGTTATGACTTTGAAATATTATATTGTTTCCATTTCTTTATTTGTTTATTTTTCTTTTCTTTTATTACATATTGTTTCCATTTGTTGATCTAACGTAGACGTTAAATATCCAAAACAGAGAAAATAAGAATGAATTTAGAAACGGTTTATATATCTTTGGTAACTTAATTAAAGCTATAAAAGTCAGAACAGGCAGGCATCCTTGTTTTTCTTATTAATTCAGAAAAAAAAAAAAGTGAAACTGGAAAGAATATGTGACGACAAACATCTTCTTTATATCTTTTAAAAGATAAACCGTTATCATGTATGTCTAGAATCCATGTATTTATTGAAGCAAAATAGGAAAAAAAGTTGCAGACAATGCATTTGTGTGAATGCAGGCATTTATCGAGAATTTGCAGAGTATACGTGAGAAACGCATGTGTGGAACGGGAGGAAAGTCGTACCATACATTTGATGTACCTATGGGATCCCTTTGAATATACTTGGATATTGATATATTTTAAAAAAAAAATAAAAATTGAATGATTGCATTTCAAAATTGTTGATTGTAGTTTATTATATTTTTATTATATCTGATTACAACTAAATGAATCAACATAATAAATTATAATTAATAATTTTAAAATACAATCACTATTTTTTTTTTTTGTCAAGTATATGTGTATCATAGAATGTGTCTATATATATATATATATATATATATAGTAGTGCTATAATATCTAAAAATTTATTCGAATTATTGTCTAAATGATGTAACAAACTTATATGTAAGTACCACGTCATCAATACATCATTCTAAAATTAATATAGTAACTACAATTCAACTTGTTATATCACTTAGGCAAAATTTTTAGAACGTCTAGCATTATAATGCTAAAAATTTTACCTGAGTGATGTGACAAGTTGAGTTTAGCTACCGCATTAATTTTGGGATTATATATTGATGATGTGATAATTATATATAAATTTGTCATATCATTGGGACAATGAATTTGAAAACTTTTTTGAGTAAGATAGTTACTCTATATGTGAAAACAAAGAGCAGATCAAAGTTGCTGTGCATGCATGCATGTTTTGGTAGATCGGCACCGGAAAAAAAAATTAAAAACTGATCATAATTATAATAATAAGCTTTGCTTTAACTTCAATGGAGAGAGAATTTCGGAAACTCAAGGGATCATTTCGTCTTGGTCTCTTGTACCCAAATCTCCATACCTCTCTCCCTCTCTCTCTCTTTGTGACAAAACATTCTCTCAATTTCTTGTCCAAAATCAAACCCCACTTTTCTGCTATAAATATACGCACAAGTTCAATTCCCTCCACAACATATAGATATAGTTGTCATTCACATTTTTTCACACAAGCACTACAAAGAGAAAACATGTTTTCAAAAGACAGATACTGTCTAGCTCTTTTCATCATTCTGGTCTCATTTTCCTCCACTTTTGGTAGGTACCAACATTACCCTTTTGATCATGTAAAAAATCCTCGGCAGATTCATCCTAATTATAATCCAATCCCTGCAATGTTCAAGTCAAATTCCAGAACTTCCAGGAGCTTTTTCAAGACGAAACCTCTTTCGGCTTCTTCATCACCCGCAAAGGTTGTGAATGTGGACAGTTTTGGAGCTAAAGCTGACGGATCAGATGATTCTCAGGTAGACAAAGAGTTATCAATTAATTGCTTTCAATTAAAACGAAATTTATAATATTTTCAGTTTTGACTTGTAATCATGAACTTAATTTGATATACCAACTTATTAGCTTTGAAGTGGGTGTGATATTGGTTTTTTGTTTGTTGTCATTTTGTTTCTATTAGGCATTTAAAAAAGCTTGGGAGGAAGCTTGTTCTTCTTCAGATGAATCTGTTTTGGTTGTCCCCAAGAACAAAGTTTATTACCTCAAGCCTGTTCAATTCTCAGGTCCTTGCAAATCTTCTGTTACAATGATGGTGGGTTTACGTACATACATTTAAATTTAATGTTTTAACATAAAAGTTTATTTTTATGTGAAAAATTTACAGAAAAAATAAAAAAATATATTTTTTATATCCATCGAATGTATCTAACAGTTTATATTTAACATTATAATGTGATAGATTTACGGAACAATAATGGCATCAAATCAGCGGTCGGACTATAAAAAAGATCCACTCCATTGGCTACAGTTTGAAAGTGTTAGCAATTTCAGAGTGGATGGTGGTGGCACCATCAACGGCAATGGCAAAATTTGGTGGCAAAAATCTTGCAAAATCAACAAGAACCTTGTAGGTCAATCTGTCTATATCAGTTTCCATATTAATTTATTAGTTCTTCATTTTTCTTGGTACCACAATTTTTTTCCAATGACATTGTACTAATTTCTCTCCTTTTTTTAAAAAAATTATTTTACAGCCTTGTCAGCATGCACCAACGGTGAGTTCCAACTCTTTCTCCTATTATGTCACATACCGAAACACGAATTTCTGAATAAATAGGGTTTTTAAAATCTACATACACAATATTTAAAACTCAAAGATCGTGAATAATTACTGATCGAATGATTGTAAATTACCTTTGAGTACAAATAATTGTACATCTCTTCATTCACTGATGTGTTGGGGTTTCGATTCACACTAAACACATATTACAAATTTGTGTGGATAATTTTATGCTTTTGTTGTGAAATAGTTGTCTACTAGTCATGAGTTTAAACGAATAGTTATTGATCTTGTCAGGTTCCAACATTGCTCTAATCTATTTAATGTCATTTTTTTTTAACGATTATTGGTAATGAATAAAACTCTCATTTATTCATGATCCTTGGAATTTATTTATATTATAAAGTTCGGAGTGTGCATGACATTAACATATACATTTTTTTTAGGCTAATTAACTTTATTATTATTATTTAACAAATATATTCTCGTAATTGATTGTATTGAAACTGCTGTATTACAGGCGGTGACATTCCATGAATGCAATAATTTAGTGGTGACTAGCCTGACGTTCAAAAATTCACAACAAATGCATCTTATATTTCAAAAGTGTACCAATGTTAGAGCTTTGAATCTCCTGGTGATTGCACCAGGAAATAGCCCCAACACTGACGGCATTCATGTCACTGAAACCCAAGATATTCTGATCAAGAACTGTGTCATCAGGACAGGTAAATCATCAAATTAAATCTATAAATCCATGATTAATTTCAACATCACTATTAATTGATACATACTAATTGTACAAACCTATCGATTAATTCTAACCTTTTCGATCTTGTACGTAATAAAGGGGATGACTGTATTTCGATAGTAAGCGGGTCAAAAAATGTTCGAGCAACAGATATAACTTGCGGTCCAGGTCATGGTATCAGGTATGCTTAATTCAACCACAACCAACTTTTTTCCTAAATTGATTAATTACAACTACATAATTTCTGATCATAATTAGGTATGTGTAACATCATAGTGTCTAAGAAGATACAATATATTTTTATTTTTATTTTTATTTATTTATTTTGGGGCAGCATTGGAAGCTTAGGAGCTGAAAATCAAGAAGCAGAAGTGTCAAATGTGGTAGTGAATAGAGCAAGACTATCAGGAACCTCTAATGGTGTTAGAATAAAGACTTGGCAGGTGAGATCAAATGAGAAAATTTTGACTTAATACACTACCTGACCAAATTGAAAATGATGTATATGTAATATATAAATAAATAAATATATACATGATCTACTTTAGTTTACCAACTTTATAAATTTTAATTATATACTAGAGGGAAAAATAGATCAACTGAAAATCATCTAGTCACTTTGATTTGTTATACTTAATTTACCAAATTAATTAAAAACAGTCTTTTTGAAAAAGTAAATACTTGCTGAGACTTTAGACTATATAATTTGCCAAAATTACAGCCGCAAAGTATGCACTTAATTTTGATCAATTATGTAAAATTTTGAAAAGCACATACATACATACGCATGAAGTCTCACGTGTAAAAAGGTTGAAAGAAGTATCATGAAGTTCACATGCAATGATAGCGATATTAATGTCTTGATTGTCTCCATAAGATCAGTTATTATTTTTTTAAATATGTTTACATTAAATTTGAAAATTGATTTTCCTTTTCTTTTTTCTAAGTAGCTATTTCCGTGACAGAATATATCAGCCGAACCTATCAACTATAACTATACTAACTAATTGAGATGATAAGACATTTTTACAATTTGTAAGTCTAGAAATTAAATCTTACTTACACCTAAGTTAAATGTGTCAATTCTCAAATTCTAATTTTCATATATGTAAATATTGATTTTTTTTTTATTTTTTTTTTAAATTTGATTTGCAGGGTGGATCTGGTTATGCCAAGAACATAGTTTTCCAAAACATTGCAATGCAGAACGTGAGCAATCCTATAATAATTGATCAACACTATTGTGATCAAGATGATCCATGCTCAGAACAGGTAAATTAATCTTTATCAATCAATACAATATACCACCAAGATCTTGACCTTCCAACATAATCATAACCCTAAGCAAAGTGGTTTGGCCTAGTAGTAACGTCTTGCCCACCTGTCACACACCTCCAAGCTAGAAGTGATGAGTTCGACTTACCTTTTTCACCATGGTGTGGATCATTCCCTCACCTTTATATGGTAGTTCTCTCCTGTCTTCTGAGAGCAAAGATTCAAACTATACTTTAAATTCTGTCTTAGTTAGGCCTAACAATAATCATAACCCTTAATTAGCTTTGATGTAACAAATCAAATATATGCATATCAACCATGATCGTGGTCAAATATTGGCAGGGTTCATCCGTGAAAATAAGCGATGTTGCATACAAGAACATCCAAGGCACAAGTGCTTCTGAATTGGCCATCAAATTTGATTGCTCCAAGAGCTTCGGTTGTCAAGGGATTTTGGTGCAAGATGTCAAACTAGCTCCTTTTGGGGATGAATCATCTGCCCAAGCTTCTTGTGTCAACGTCAAGTTACACACTGTGGGGAGTTTCTCGCCACGTTGCTGATGAGGCGAAAAAAAAAATCGAAAATGATATATTATCATATATTGGTAGTATTATTATTCTCGTTGATGCAAAATTTGATTCGATCAACATCTTGTCTGTGAGAGTAGTGGTGTTGTAGAAATCTTCATGGATTATTAGTGATTATGTCCATCAGTCCATGATTTGTATATATCGGTTATTCTAGCTTGCAAGTGCCCCACGAATGAAACTTTGGGCATTGAATTTTCTTCTATTGGCAATGAAAACAGCTTTTGTTTTCCCAACTTTTAATTTCTATATTGTTTTATTACAGTAATTTTTAAATTATAAATGGGTTAGACTTTTTTTTTTAATTATTTAATATATCTTTTATGAGTCGGACTACTATTAAGACCAACTTAGGTAAAACTTTAATAGCACGGTTCAAATTTTTTACTCTTAGATATCAGAAAAGAGCTATCCATACAAATGGTGGAACTATTAATAATTGAACCTGCCACTTAAGTAGTAAGATAGATGGGAGATGGCTTACCATCAGACCACTCTATTTTTCTCCTACTTGGGTTAGACTATACCTTAAAATTTTGACATAAAAAATATGTTTGGTATCCCTCTATTTTCGAAGATATGTAATCAGAAACTAGTGTTAAACTGTTAATTAATCTAACTGGGAGTGGGGACTGATTGTGCAATTAAAATGTCTGACAAAGTCCATAATCCGTATATAATGGAGCTAGGGCTTTATGAGGCCCAATTAATGGCTGGATTTTTCAACCAACGACCCATTATTTTTCCCAGAGGAGCCAACCCAAATAATTGACAATCCAATAAATATATAATGACGGTACATCATCAACCAAATTCTATGATAAATATGAGAGTAATATTAGGTTTTTTAAATATTTTATCCAAATTCATATTTAAACAATATGACATATGAATTATCAAGATCTTGTTAATTATCATATTATTTCATGATTTATAAAATTTTGATAACTCACATATCACATTATTTATGTTTGAATCTGGACAAAATATTTTAAAAGTCTAATATTACTCTAAATAATATAACTTATTGTTTATTAAAAAAAATGAAAAACAAGTATTGTTCATTTAAAGAGTATTAAATGATGGAATGATTAAAAGATTTTTTGCTTATTTATTAACAAATAACTGCTCAAAATTAGATTGATAATCTAAATTGATAATAAAATCTCGCTATTAAACTACCTTTTTGTTTTAATTTCTTGATATGTTTATTGGCACCTATATTATATATAAATTTTTCATTAAATCAGTAGTTGCACTTGCTTACGAAAATTGCATGTTCAATCATATAATCTTTCTGTCCAACGACAAATTTACATATAATTTGCATCTACCAATATCTCCTCGAAGAAACACCTACTATATTTTTTTAAATGTTGAAAAAATTTACATAAACTAAAACTAAATATAATTATTAAGTGTAGTTTATAGTTTATTAATTGCTAACATGTCATCCAACCTTAAACTTATCACCAAACACCACAATACATTAATATATAAGAATGCCTAGCTTTTACTGAAAAAAACTTTACGAAAATATTAAAATTGAAGACCATACCAACTTGACAATTATAAATTCCTGAACCTTTTTGTTTAATGTCTAACCACCACTACTGTGTCATACATTACATTTTGAATTTAAAGTGCATGCTAAACAATATCATAATTTGCAAAAGCTCCTACAATTGATGATATTCTTGTATCGTTGGACATGCCAATCCGCAAAAGAAACAAAATTATATGTGAAACAATTGGATTGACCACAAAGTTGCTTTGATTTTGCAAGATGAACCAAGCTTGGCGGGTTGAGGTCAGCTGGCCTATACCTATTTTTAAGTTCTAAGAATTGCTTGGATCCATTTTAACCGTTATGATCTCGTATACATATTTATATCCATTTCAAACGTACAATTCTTAAGGTTTATTTTTGCATGGTTTACATTATCAGATATAATATTTAAAAAATTTCTAAAACTTGAGTGTATTATGCTATATATATAGTGTATATGCATTTCATTCAAGTCTTCCTGTGTAGTAAAAAGTCATATGGCAAAGTCAGTATAGATGATGCTTTTTGCATCCGATGATGAAGAGTAACCATTCTTGTGATTATGTGAAGCATATGGACGAAAATTGAAATGACTAATTTTTTTTTTTTCTTTCATGTAATGAATGTCAGTAAAATAATATATTGGATAGTTGACAATAACTGAACTAATTTGTAAATATATTTTATAAGCATTCGCTCCCAATCGTCAATATCTTACAATGGAACTGACAAAAAATGATGACTTAATTGGTGTAATTTAATTGAAATCAATATTGTAGATCATACGTATTGAGTCTAGAGTTCTATTCTAATTATACTTCCAGTGTGTTCATTTCCACTGTCATGACATGTTAAGTATTGTCAAACAGTGGTTAAAGTGTCCCTTTGTGAATAGTACGTTTTGGAAGAAGACAAGTGCAAGATAAAAATCTACCCATCATTTTACAGTGAAAATTAAGATGAAAATTTCATAAAACTGATAACTAGTCAAAACCTATTATGGTGACCCTTCCCAAATTTTGTCTCAAAATTTAATGCTTAATTTGTATATAAATAAAGAGGCATGGGACCTTATGATTATTGAACAAAGTACTCTTTCCGCTACTCAGCTAGTCTTCTGTGCCTCCTTGGTTTGAGCTTTTATTTAGATCAAAATTGTCGACGTTGGAATTCAGTCGACGAGAAATCAATGCCCAATACCTGCAATCAATGTGAGAAAGCACAAAAATCTAGAAAAGACAAAGACAGAAAACAGATGATCAAACGAAGAACACCAAATTTTACGTGGTTCGGCAATAAAAAGGCCTACGTCCACGACTGTCCAACTCTTAATCTCTGCAGAGTGACAGTATATTATTGAATATTGTCTGCCGTTGTTACAACGGTTTCAATCCCTATTTATAGGGAAAGAAGAGTTACAATTCTGGCTGTAGCAAATCAGGAAGAGAATCCTGAATTAATTACATTCCCTAAACAATTGGGAAAAATAAGGAAAAGAATTATAAATTAATCATGCTTCCTAATATATTTAGGTGATATCAGGAAATTGCTATAATTATCTTGAAATAATGATGACTTGAATTTGAATTCAAATTAATCTCCATATCTGATGAGGAAATCATGGTTTGATTGGGTAACTACCATATTCGGAGAGAGAGAATCACTATTGAACTTGGTAACTGCCTGTTCTGGAAGATATGATACTTATCACGTATCTGAGCAAGCTGACGTGTCATAGTGGTCCTCATCTCGAGCTCGCTGAGAAACGAGCTGCGCAGGCGTCGAGCTGCGACTTGCCTGTATTTATGAGTCTGTTGATGCCAGCTGGAAGTCTTGATGGTCTTTGAGTCAATACTAGGCCTCGTCTGATGGGCTTTGACTATGTTGACCTCATTGGGCCTTCTCATTGGGTCTTAAATGGGCATAAATTGGACTTTTACCAGCCCAATTATTGAGTCCGAAAAATACACATAACATTAGCCCCCCAGCTCTCAGTTCGCTTGGGCGAGCTGGGAGCTTGCTTTTGCTGGTAAAAGTTGGCTTCCTTGGCACATTTATTTTTGTAACCGCCTCTGGGCACTTTTCGAATTCCACCTTTTCAGCTGCGACACGTGGCGATCATGCAGGTGGTAACTGAAACGACGTCTGCACGTCCTTTACTCACACATTTAATGCGCACGTCCTTCAACTGACGGCTGCATGATTTCCAAAGCCACGTTTCACGCGGCACCGTCAGATCTATGACAGTTACATTTCCCAAAGATCTGACGGTTGGGACTCATGCTTGCTTGCCTATATAAACCGATGGACCCTTTTCACTTTCTCCTTTCATCTGTCATTTTCACTCGAAGCAAACAAGTGTTCAAGCTTTCCATCATCCAGGACCCACTACCTTTTACGAGATTCTCAGCCTCCTTCGTCGTTTTTCTACTTATCAACGATTCAAGGTGAGACTTCTTCTTCTTCAAACTTTCTATTCTGGGCTCATCATGCTCCATTCATCATTGTTGCTCCTGCAATGATACATATATTTTTATATATTTTATTTTTTATTTATTTTTTAGATGTCTTCAAGTGGGATTCGCAAGGGGATGATCCCAAGCAACGAAGCTCGTGAGCGCGATAAAGCCCGAGTTCATGCCATTCAGGGCAGAGAAGCCCGTGCAGCATTCGCCCGTCATCCCTCATCATTGAAGCGTCCTGAGGTGGAAGGACTTGTCAAGCAATTCCACATCCCTTTTGGTTGCCGCATTTTACTTCCTGATTCGGACAATCATGCTTGTTATCCACCCAGGGGATATATCGCTGTCAGCACCCAGCATCTCGAGCAGGGGTTGCGGTTCCCCGTTCCACCGTACTTAATCGAATTTCTCAACAAAGTCAAGCTCGCACCATTTCAACTGACTCCGAATTCTTACACACAGTTGATTTCGCTGGCCATAGCTTTCTACAGGATTGGCCTTCATGCCCCTACACCAAGAATTATCCAGGAGTTCTACTCCTTCAAGGCTCTGAGCGCGGGAGAAGGAGAGAAACCAGATGGGATTTACTATCTGACAGCTCGTCAGTCACAATACAAAGACCTTTTGCCCAAGGGAGAAGCGAAAGGTAAATCCAACGTCGGGCCATACAAGACGAGCTGGTTTTACATCTCGTGCCCATCTCTTGCAGACCTCCGAAACTTCAGTTTCGTTATGAAACCAGGTATTCATAAGAAAACTCCCACGAGCTGATTTTGTTTTACATCTTCATCACTTATCATTCTTTAATCATTTACTGTGCAGAGCTGAAAATGGACGAGTTTTCTCTCAGCAGCGGGGAGGAACGAGCTCTTAACAAGCTCGCGAAATCGAACGACGCGGGCATCAGCAGCAGATTTGATGATGTTATCCTTAGGGCTTACAAGCTTGCCCCTTCTACGGAATCACATTTTCTGCGAGCTGGGGAGGACATAGGCAAGATGAGTGACAGGCCTAGGCTTCCTTCTGTTTTCGAAGTTTCTGTTCTAGATGCGTCTACTTCCCGACCTCCACCAACGGTCTCTTCATCATCAGAGGAAGTCATTCGCTCGGATAACATTCGCTCGTCTTCTCCACCTCGGAAGACTTCATCTCGAAGCGCTCCTGCTCGCACCTCGTCTAAAGCGAGATCTTCTTCAGCTCGCACACCAAAGAAGGCGAAGCCGTCTTCAACTCGCACTCCTTCAAAGGGTGCGTCTAAAAAAGGTTCTTCTACAGATCCTGCTCCAGCTCGGACAGGATCAGACTCAACTCCTGCAGCTCCTGCTGCACAGGCTGACCCATCATCTTCTCCACGTCATGCATCTACTCCAGGGGCTTCACTGTCATCCCCAGCTCGCGCTCCAGCTCCTGCTCCTTCTTCCACGAAACTCCCGGCAAATAGGAGGAAACTTGTGCTCATGAAATCTCCTCCTGCACGCCCTGCTGAGTTTCAAGCTTCCTCAGCTCCTTCGGCAAAAAGACCTGCTGAAGACTTGGCCACTCCAGTGGCACCCTCCAAACGCTCCAAACCATCTGGCCAGGACCAGGTTCCTTCAGTTGCTGCATCTACCAAAGGGCCTGCAGTCACTGAAGCCACTGCCCCTTCAACCGATGTTCCCAGCGAAGTGCATGCTGCTGCTGGCGCCACTACTCCCTCGACTGATGTTCCCAGCGAAGTGCATGCTGCTGCTGGAGCCACTATTCCCTCGACTGATGTTCCCAGCGAGGTGCCTCTCCCAGATGTTTTTGCAAATCTTCAGCGACCTACGCCTTCCAGCTCGCAGCCTGGAAAAGGTGATGCTCCTTCAGATGTTGCCCCCGAGGCAGCCCGAACTGCCCGCAGCACATATGCGACTAGGCGTACTGTTGTGTCGCGTCGTGGTGCTTCTCATGATGATGCGCGCGATATCCCAGAGCGTGAGAGAACTCCTTCACCCACCAGATCAGATGTCGAGCTGGGTCCTGGAGGAAGATACTTGAATGCTTTCCTTGACAGCTGGTCAACAATTATGCTTAATCATACGAACGTCTTGGAAAATAGGTGCCTTAGGGGCGAGGATCTGGACGAGTTCGTGGCTCGTCATTGTATGCTGGTAAGTTAATTTTTTCTCATCTGCTGATTTTCTTCCTTGACAATATTTTAATGTGTTCTTGATTTTCAGGGTGCCCTTGCTGCGATGAAGCGAAAAAGGGAGACAAGGGCTGCCAAGGATGAGATGAGGAAGTTGGAGTTCGACCTGGAGGCAGCCAATGATGATTTAGCTCGCTTTACCTCGGGCAAGATAGAAGGTCAAGAAGCCCAGATCGCTGAGGCAAACGCCGCAAGGCAAGCAGCCGAGGATGCCTTGAAGAAAATGGAGGATGATCATGCTATGTTAAAGGATGAGCTGCTCAAGGTAAAAGAGGATCTGAGGCAATCTGAGCAACAGGCCGCACTGGACGAACAGCGAGCTTCAGCTGCAGAAGAGAAAATTGAAGTGCTTCATAGTCAGATTGATGCTGCTCTGGCGCGAGCTGAAACTGCCGAGAAGCAGGCCGAGGAGGCCAATAAGCGGGCCGGTGAGATGGAAGCTGCAGCTAAAAGTGCTAAGGAGGCTGTAGCCAAACGAGCTGAGGAAGTGACAGCTGCGGATAACCGTGCGAAGGAGGCTGAGCATCGAGCTGAGGTACTTAGGCAACAAGTGGGCGAAACTATTCAGCGAGCTGAGGCTGCGGAACAGCAGGTTGAAGATATGAAGAAAGAGGCTGAGGTCGTCAACCGCCTAGCTGATAATGCCTTCGAGGAGCTAACAGCCTTTAGAGAGCAGGCTGCCCAAGAACTGGAAATGCGGGTTGCAGATGCAAGGGATGAGGCTGAAGAAAGGACAGGTCGCGATTTCCTCTATACACTGTGGATGTCCCATCCAGACATGGATTTCTCTATCTTCGGGGACATAGGGCTCGAAACCATTGAGGATTTTAAATCAAAAGCTGCCTCGTCTGCCCCTGGTCCGGAACCTTCGGCTAATCCAGACCCTCCTGCAGAGAACTAGCAATTTGTTTTTTCTTTTTCATGTATATCTTTTATCTTTCAATTTGTAATCAGTCTTCGAATTTTAATGAAAATTTCTTTCATTACTTCTCTTGTGTTGAATGTTACTCAGGCCAATGTACTTCATGCTCTTCATTTTTCCTGCGAGCTAATAATTGATAAACCCAAAACCTGATAATAATAAAAGCAACACTTAACAAAATTTTGTAAGTATAAGTAATGGGTATTTTAGAATGTTTGGCGAGCTATGCAAGGGTACTTAACTACTTGCTTTTTAGGCTCATTAGGCGAGCTATGCAAGGACACTTAGTCACTTGCTTTTTAGGCTCTTTAATTTATAGCGAGCTATGCAGGGGTCGTCACCTCGCTGCTTTTTAGGCTCATTAGGCGAGCTATGCAAGGACACTTAGTCACTTGCTTTTTAGGCTCTTTAATTCATAGCGAGCTATGCAGGGGTCGTCACCTCGCTGCTTTTTAGGCTCATTAGGCGAGCTATGCAAGGACACTTAGTCACTTGCTTTTTAGGCTCTTTAATTCATAGCGAGCTATGCAGGGGTCGTCACCTTGCTGCTTTTTAGGCTCATTAGGCGAGCTATGCAAGGACACTTAGTCACTTGCTTTTTAGGCTCTTTAATTCATAGCGAGCTATGCAGGGGTCGTCACCTCGCTGCTTTTTAGGCTCATTAGGCGAGCTATGCAAGGACACTTAGTCACTTGCTTTTTAGGCTCTTTAATTCATAGCGAGCTATGCAGGGGTCGTCACCTCGCTGCTTTTTAGGCTCATTAGGCGAGCTATGCAAGGACACTTAGTCACTTGCTTTTTAGGCTCTTTAATTCATAGCGAGCTATGCAGGGGTCGTCACCTCGCTGCTTTTTAGGCTCATTAGGCGAGCTATGCAAGGACACTTAGTCACTTGCTTTTTAGGCTCTTTAATTCATAGCGAGCTATGCAGGGGTCGTCACCTCGCTGCTTTTTAGGCTCATTAGGCGAGCTATGCAAGGACACTTAGTCACTTGCTTTTTAGGCTCTTTAATTCATATTCCTAACCATTGAGCTCGGAGCCCGTCAGCCTGGTGAAGAAAGTTGAATCAAAAACAGGAGAGAAATGGAGATATCATTTACAATTAATCCATTTTACATGTAATGAAAAACTTATTGATAATAGGGGCGGAGATGCTCGGCATTCCAAGCTCGGAGGACTTCTGCCCCGTTTACATTGACTAGTCGATAAGCTCCATTTCCCAAGGCTGTTTTGACAACATATGGTCCTTCCCAGTTTGGGCCTAAGGATCCATCACTCGGCTTGCGGGCTCCTGGTAGGATGAGGCGTAGGACTAGGTCTCCTACGTTGAATCTGCGAATGCGAGCATACTTGTTATAGTATCTCGCTATTCTCTGCTGATAGACAGCTACCCTTAACCTAGCGGTTTCCCTGTGTTCTTCGAGCAGGTCCAGGTTTGCTGCAAGTAGCTGATCATTGTTGTTTGGATTGAAGGTCGCTCTTCTTTGCGAGGTGACTTCAAACTCAGCCGGGATCATAGCTTCCGATCCGTAGACCATTGAAAATGGGGTCTCGCCAGTGGAGCCGCGAGCTGTGGTTCTATAAGACCACAATACTTTTTGGAGCTCGTCTACCCACGCTCCTTTCTTGGCTTCCAATTTCATCTTCAGGGTCTGCTTGATAATCTTGTTTACAGCTTCCACTTGGCCATTGGCTTGTGGATGGTCTACTGCCGAGAAACTTTTAACAATTTTGAGGTTGTTGCAAAACCTAAGAAACTGGTCACTGGCAAACTGAGTTCCATTGTCTGTCACGATCTGCTGTGGGACCCCGAATCTGCTAATAATGTTGCTCCACACGAATTTCTCAATCTTTGTAGTGGAGATCTCAGCAAGTTCTTTCGCTTCAGCCCACTTAGTGAAATAATCCACTGCGACTACTGCATGTTTACATCTTCCACGTGCCATCGGTAGGGGACCGATCAGGTCCATTCCCCAGATCGCAAAGGGCCACGGGCTCACCATCTGTTGGAGGTAAGCTGGTGGAGCTCGCGGAATATGAGCAAACCTTTGACATTTGTCGCATTTCTTCACTAAGTTGAGAGCGTCCTGCCTCATGGTGGGCCAGTAGAAGCCTTGGCGAAGTGCCTTCTGAGCCAGAGACAGCCCCCCAGCATGGTTCCCACAGTGGCCTTCGTGTATTTGCCTCAATACTGTTTCACACTCATGGCCATCAATGCATCTTAATAACGGTGCTGTGAACCCCTTCTTGTACAGTGCATCATCATAGATGCAATACCTGGCTGCCCTAGCTCGTAGTCGTCGGGCTTCCAGCTTGTCATTAGGCAGTTTTCCGTCCTGCAAGTATTCTAGAATAGGGCTCATCCAGGAATCGGGCCGTACAGATATGACCATCGTTACACTCTTTTCTTCAGTACTTGGAGCTGGTAGGAACTCAACTGGGATAGCCCCAAGGAAATCTGCATCTCGCGTAGTTGCGAGGCGAGCTAATGCATCAGCATGCGAGTTCTGAGCTCGCGGGATCTGCTTCATTTCGTATTTCTGAAATGCACCTAGCAGCTCGTGAACTTTTTGGAGGTAGAGGGCCATTTTTGGTCCCCTGGCTTGATATTCTCCTATTACGTGGCTGACGACGAGCTGTGAGTCACTGAAAATCTTCAAGTGTTCAGCCCGCATCTCCTTAGCCAATCGTAGACCCGCGAGCAGGGCTTCATACTCAGCTTCATTGTTTGTCGCCTGAAAGCCAAACCTTAGAGCACAGAGGATTTTGTGGCCCTCAGGACTGATCAGTAGAACTCCAGCTCCAGCCCTCTGCTCGCTGGATGATCCATCAACAAAAAGCTCCCAGGCCGGTCCTTCAGAAGACTCAGCTTCATTATCCACGGGTCCTGTAAATTCTGCAATGAAATCTGCAAGAGCCTGAGCTTTGATAGCCGTCCTTGGCTTGAATTGGATATCAAATTGCGCGAGCTCCACTGCCCATTTCAACAAACGACCTGAGGTGTCTGCTTTCTGCAAAACTTGCTTTAATGGATACTTGGTGGGGATTTCTATGGTGTGAGCTTGGAAATAAGGTCGCAGCTTCCTTGATGCAATCACCAGGCAGTAAGCCAATTTCTCCATCTGGGAATATCTGGTTTCAGCATCTTGTAACCGTTTGCTCACATAATAGACTGGGAGCTGCGTCTTTTCTTCTTCCCTTACCAGCGCCGCACTTAGAGCTTGCTGAGACACCCCTAAGTATAAGATCAGCTTTTCCTCTTCTATGGGCTTGGAAAGAAGTGGAGCTCGCCCCATATATTCCTTCAACTGCTGGAAGGCTACTTCACACTGCTCAGTCCATTCGAAATTCTTTGCTTTCTTTAGAATGTCAAAGAAAGGGACACACTTGTCTGTAGCTTTCGAGATGAACCTACTCAATGCTGCGACCTGGCCATTGAGGCTTTGTACGTCCTTCACTCTGGTCGGCGACCTCATGTCAATCAGCGCCTTGATCTTCTCAGGGTTTGCTTCAATCCCCCTATTATTGACCATGAAGCCCAGGAACTTCCCAGAAGCCACTCCGAATGCACATTTAAGTGGATTTAACTTCATCTGGTAGCTCCTCAGAATTTGAAACATCTCTCTCAGATTGCTAACATGATCACCGATCTGCTTGGACTTTACCAGCATATCATCAACGTAGACCTCCATAGTCTTCCCAATCTGTTCTTTGAACATCATGTTCACCAAACGTTGATAGGTCGCTCCAGCATTCTTTAACCCGAAGGGCATCACCCTGTAGCAATATAGCCCCCGGTCAGTCATGAACGAGGTGTGCTCTTCGTCTTCAGGCCTCATTGGGATCTGGTTATATCCTGAATATGCATCCATGAAGCTCAGGAGCTCGTGGCCAGCGGTAGCATCCACGAGCTGATCTATTCTTGGCAGGGGAAAGCTGTCCTTTGGGCACGCTTTGTTCAGGTCAGTGAAGTCGATGCAGGTCCTCCACTTCCCGTTTTTCTTTTTCACCAACACGGGGTTGGCAACCCAGGTCGGGTAGTAAGCCTCTCTGATGAACTTGTTAACCAGGAGCTTGTCCACCTCTTCTTTCAGTGCTAAGTATCGTTCCCCTGTCATTACCCTTCTCTTCTGGCGAACTGGTTTGAAATGAGGATCAATGTTTAGCCTGTGAGACATCACCTCTGGATCTATTCCCACCATGTCCTCATGATTCCATGCAAACACATCCAAGTTCGCCTTTAGGAAGTCAGCGAGCTGGGCTCTCAATTCCGGAGTTAATCCTCTTCCCAGCTTCAAGCATCGCTCAGGATCTACCTCGCTGACTGGTACATCTTCTAACTCCTCAATTGGACCGGTAGCTCGGTCTGCATCTACCTCGCGAGGGTCCAGGTCGTGACTGACTCCCTTCTCAGTCTTAGTTCGTGGCTCGCCCCCTGAGACCACGTTCACCTTCTTTCCTCTCACGCCCATCTTCACAGCATCTTCATAACAACGACGAGCTAGGTGCTGTTCTCCTCGAACACATCCGATGCCATTGAGAGTTGGGAACTTCACAGTCAGTGTTCTGGTTGAGGTAACCATGTCCAACTCGTTCATAGCAGGTCTTCCGAGGACCACGTTATATGCTGATGGGTCGTCGATTATCAAAAAGTCCGTCAAGGTTGTTGCTTGACGACCTGACTCCCCTAGAGTTAACGGCAGCTTAATCTGCCCCACTGGTATCACAGCATCTCCAGTAAATCCAAATAGAGGCTCCGGGGATGGCTTCATCTGGTCTGCTCGCAGCCCCATTTGGTCAAAACAACTTCTATACATCACATTCACCGAGCTCCCAGTGTCGATCATGATGCGCCTAACTTCCACATTGCTGATTTTTGCTCGTATAACCAACGCATCATTATGAGGACAGATCACTCCTCTAGCATCTTCTTCTGTAAATACGATCTCGTCCGAGGTCGGCTTCGCTCTTTTGGCAGGTCCCTCCGACCCGCTGAGTTGAAATGAATGGTTCGCCTCTCGGACATACCTCTCATGCGATCTGTTAGAATCACCTGCGATATGGGGGCCACCATAAATAGTGAAAATAGTTCTTACCGCAGGTTCCTGGCCTTGCTCGATAGCTCGCTGGGGCTGTTGTTGGTGTACTGGCTGTTGCTGTTGAGGTCGTTGCTGATGAGGTCGCTGGTCAGCAGGTCTTGCCACATATTCCCCAAGCGACCTCGCCTGATTAATTTTTCAATGGCGTTCTTCAACGCCCAGCAATCTGAAGTACTGTGCCCGACCTCATTATGGTAGGCGCAGAACTTGTTCTGATCTCTGTGCTGAATGGGAGCCCTTATAGGATTGGGCCTCCCGAAGTCCTCCTTATTCCGCTCCGCAGCGTAAATCCTGTCTGGAGACGTAGTCAGGATGCTGTATCCTTCCTGGCGACCCCAACGCTGAGGTCGCTCATACCTCGGCTCTCTCCTCGATCTCTTCGCAATCTGATTACTCGAGCCGTTATTCCTTCCTTCTTCGTTCCGGCCATTGTTTCTCTTCTTTGGCTGACTGGAACTGCCCGCTTCATTCTTCTGAATCTGTTTCTTCGGGCCGAAGGTCTCTTCCCATCTTATCTCTTTCGCAGCTCGCTCGTAGAACTCTCCCAGATCCTTCACTGGGGACTTGTAAATGCTCTCGTATAGTTTTCCATCCTTGCGCAGCCCAGCTGAGATCGCTGTCAGAATGCTTTCGTCTGATGGATGCTCGACATTCGCGACCTCGCGTCTAAATCTGGTGATGTATTCCTTCAACGACTCACCCTGACGCTGAAAAATGGTGGCAAGGTGGCAGGATGGAGCGAGCTGCCTTCTTAGTGCCCTGTATTGACCAACGAACTTCTGTTGGCATTGCTCCCAACTTCCTATGCTGCGAGCTGGGAGATTTCTGAACCACGTTCTCGGAATATCCCCCAATGTGGCCGGGAACACTCGGCATTTCACCATTGGATTTCCTGTCTGCAAATCCATCTGAACGTTGAAAGCGTCTAGATGGTCATATGGGTCACTGTCCCCATTGTATTGCTGAATGCTCGGCATCTTGAACCTCAGAGGGAGAGGCTGTGTCTCAATCTCCCTTGTGAATGGGGTCCTGTCTCCGTAGAGCCCACGCTGTTCTGGAACTCCAGGTCGTGCTTCCAACTGTCGGACTCTTTGGAGGAGCTCCTCTACTTGGGGATCTCGGAGCTCGTATCTTCTCCTATGATCAAGACTTGGAGCCGGATGCTCAGGATCATACCTTTCATCCTCGAACCGATCTTCATGACGATGGGGCCTTACCTGTTGCCCATCCACCTCATCGGCATAACGAGCTGCGACTCGAACTCTGCCTTGATCAACTTCCATTCGCCTGTTCCCCTCCTGGCTTGGTCTTGCTACCTGGCTATCAGGACGTGCGACCTCCCTTTCGTGTTGAACAGGGTGTCTTCCACCCCTCGAACGCGCATTAGATGAGCGAGCCGAATCTGCAGGTCGCGGGACCTCCCTTGCTAGCCTTTCAGGTCCCTGCGCTATTTCGAGAGGCTGAGGCACTCTCTGTGGTGCCTGAACTTCCACCCTAGTCACGTTGTGTACCTGGGCTTGTACCAACATGTTGACGGCTTGCGTGAGCTGCCTAACCGTATCCTCCAACGCTTCTTGCCTTTGTAACAACGCATTCTGCCCTTCGGCCGTTTGGGCAACTGGAACCGATTGACGGTGAGGCAGAGGGGGGATGCCTGGCGCGGCCCCGAGTATCTGTCCTTGGGACGGGCCTGCTGCATGCGTGGTTGCGTCTTGCCCAGGCTGTAAGTTCTGTTGGGATTGGTTCACGTGACTTTCCGCCTGGTCATCATCTCCAAGGAACCTGTTTGATCTAGTCTTTGCCATATCGTCAGAAGTTGATAAAGTGGGATAAAAAAGATTGCAGTTAGGGCCCTCCTTCTAGCGCCAAAATGTCGACGTTGGAATTCAGTCGACGAGAAATCAATGCCCAATACCTGCAATCAATGTGAGAAAGCACAAAAATCTAGAAAAGACAAAGACAGAAAACAGATGATCAAACGAAGAACACCAA
The DNA here is from genome assembly GCA_019925255.1 of Litchi chinensis. Lineage (NCBI taxonomy): Eukaryota > Viridiplantae > Streptophyta > Magnoliopsida > Sapindales > Sapindaceae > Litchi > Litchi chinensis. The sequence goes on from CM034474.1 coordinate 965,482, forward strand.
ATTTTACGTGGTTCGGCAATAAAAAGGCCTACGTCCACGACTGTCCAACTCTTAATCTCTGCAGAGTGACAGTATATTATTGAATATTGTCTGCCGTTGTTACAACGGTTTCAATCCCTATTTATAGGGAAAGAAGAGTTACAATTCTGGTTGTAGCAAATCAGGAAGAGAATCCTGAATTAATTACATTCCCTAAACAATTGGGAAAAATAAGGAAAAGAATTATAAATTAATCATGCTTCCTAATATATTTAGGTGATATCAGGAAATTGCTATAATTATCTTGAAATAATGATGACTTGAATTTGAATTCAAATTAATCTCCATATCTGATGAGGAAATCATGGTTTGATTGGGTAACTACCATATTCGGAGAGAGAGAATCACTATTGAACTTGGTAACTGCCTGTTCTGGAAGATATGATACTTATCACGTATCTGAGCAAGCTGACGTGTCATAGTGGTCCTCATCTCGAGCTCGCTGAGAAACGAGCTGCGCAGGCGTCGAGCTGCGACTTGCCTGTATTTATGAGTCTGTTGATGCCAGCTGGAAGTCTTGATGGTCTTTGAGTCAATACTAGGCCTCGTCTGATGGGCTTTGACTATGTTGACCTCATTGGGCCTTCTCATTGGGTCTTAAATGGGCATAAATTGGACTTTTACCAGCCCAATTATTGAGTCCGAAAAATACACATAACAAAAATCAAAAACATTCTTTCTGTCAACACACACAGTTATATGCGTTAATTTTCTTTATCATAATTTGGATTCATAGGTTAATGGCTTGGTTTTTGTTGGCAAGAGAACTATATGTTAATGACTTGTTTGGATTCAGTAGTTTTGTTGAAGCATCACTTTATATATGTAAACCAGCAACCATTTGAGTAATGTTTGGATGCGCAATATTATTACAGTATTTTATAAGAACAATATTTACAATAAAAATGATTGGTTGATATTGTGTCTTTTGAAAGGTTTAAAATTTAACTTTCTCCGAATACAAACAAACGAGCTTGAGCAAGAACCAAGATTCTTTCGTTTATATACATAATAATTATTAACTAACTTTTCGAAAAAAATAATTTACTAGCTATGCAAATTAAAAATTAGATTAAAAACAAAAAAAAAATTAGTCGTTTTAATGAGAAGCTATACCCAATTAATTAAGTGTAGCTAGCTGGAGAATTTTAATTGACTTATATCTTGTCTTCTTATGAATATAATATTTTTCATTTTTCAATTTCCCAAGTGTAAAAATGCATTGGATACGCACCATTTAGATTTTTTTTTTTTTTTTTAACTTACCAATACTACATTTATAAATATGGATGTATCAGAATCATTTGGATACGGTTAGATTTGAAGATCTGATGAACTGATTATTAATTGATATATTTATCAAACAAAATTTAAGTAATCTTAAACGTTATTAATTTATTATATTCAAGAGTACCCTTCCACTGACAAGCCAATCACTTTATAAAACAGTTGAGAGTAGATTAATGGTTGACGATACTATATATGACTGTAAGGGTGGGTGGGAAAATGATGGGATTTATTTATTTTTCTTAAATCAAGAATATTAAAAATTATATGGAGAAGATCACGTCCATGATTTGCTACATATGAAGTAAAAAAAAGTAAAATGGGGATCATGATCTAAAGGAATTAACTTCATTTGGAAAAAAAATCTTATTTCAAAGAATGAATTTTTGTTCATACCTATTTTTTAAGTTATTAATTATAAAATTATAAATTTTATGGGAAATGACTCCAACACATAGCTTCATATATATGGGTGTGAGGAATTTGCCTTTAAGTCTTCTCAATTTTCATATGTTTTTATCTAACTTGATCATCTATCATATATTTTTGGCTGAATAACCATTGCAAAATTTTCATATGGTTACGCAGTGTTGTTAAAATCGGCAAGCAAGTACTACTACTTGCTGAATATTCGGTTGGCGGGGTTCTGCCGACCCAAGAACCCAAGAACCATTGATGATGGATCTGTGTAAGAATCCATCTTTATCAAGCTTAATTATTATTGGTTTGCACTTATATATTGTTACTCAAATTTAAAGTACAACAGAAAATTAACCAATAAATTAAATAATTCTCAATCATAGATGACTAATAGTTTGCATGTGTTTTACATTCTTCAAAACTTAAATAAACTTGTATTAATAAATTAAGAATTCAACTTCACAAAATAAGTTAATCAACAAAAAAGTATTATGGTTGAATTGCATGTTTTCTAACTAGCTACTAGAACAAATTAGTTTCTTATTTTGCATCAAAACTAGAATAAACATTCCAATAAAACTCTAGAAGCTGATATTTTTAAACTATACCGTTCTAATCTTATCAAATTAAGATCTAGGGGATCATAGAGATCAACCTCTACATAATGGAGCTATGCACAAGTTTTCTGTCGGGACAAAAATTTTATGGGTGATTTTGACATAAGAATTTCTAGAAGTACAAAATAATACGTCATAGGGCATCATACAACTGTTTTATGGACCCATCACACCCATGAAATGGCAAAAAAGAGTGTTGTTTTTTTCTTCAGCATGTTTCACCATGATTCCTTAAGTCCATGCATGAAAGTTGACTTGGAAACCACAGATTCAGAGTCTTTTTGGTTAACAAGGCACGTGCAATAACAATTAATGCGTGATCATGTATATATAATCGAGTAATTAGTATTGCTATAAGGGAAAGAGTATATATATTTTTATTATATAGGTTCTAGGCGTATTGAGGATGCTAGAGGAGGAAAGAGAGGACAGAAACTGATAACAGAAAAGTTGATGGTCACTTAGACTAAATAGGTAGGGTTATGGGGTCACTCCTAAAATTCAACAAAGATGAATATTCCACAATGTTATTGGAGAGAGAGAGGATAAAAGGAGAGACGGAGATGGGGTGCTGTAGGGGTCTTCTCCAACACTGAGTACTTGTTTAACCAGAAGACAAAAGGAGGTGTGGTTCAATCATATTCAAAAGGAAAGATATATCTCTTCTTCTAGCTACTATTTTGCTCTCTCTCTCTCTCTCTCTCTCAATACAATGGAAGGAGGAGATCAAGGGACATCTTCATCAGCAAAACATCATAAGAAAAGAAGGTTATTCAAAAGAATATGCGTCTTCTGTGGTAGTAGAGCTGGTTACAAATCTTCTTTTGGTGAGGCTGCTCTCCAGCTTGGTAAACAACTGGTAATTATATATATATATATATCATGCATCTAGACATGTATCATTGAAATATAGAATATCCGATCATTTTTTTTGTATCATCTTTCATTGAAGCTTCTGCATGTATTTTAAACTAATTTTAATTTCTTTGTGTATTTTATTATTAGGTGGAGAGAAAGATCGATTTGGTATATGGAGGAGGAAGTGTAGGTCTAATGGGCTTGATTTCTCAGACTGTGTTTAATGGAGGTTGTCATGTCTTAGGGTACATATAAATAAAAACCATCTTTTGTGTATATATATATATAAAGTTATATGAAATATATTTACATGTATTCTCATATGTGTTTTATTTTTATAGAGTGATTCCTAAAGCTCTTATGTCTCATGAGGTACTGTAATATAAAATTTCCACTGTTCAATATATATATACTATTTTTTCTTTTTACTATTGTGAATGAGACAAGTTTTGAAGTATATACATACATATATATAACATTAATTGCAGATATCAGGAGAAACCATCGGAGAACTGAAAACTGTAGCAGACATGCATCAAAGGAAGTCTGAAATGGCAAAACAAGCTGATGCATTCATTGCACTTCCTGGTATATATATATATATTAAATATCTTTCCAACAACAAACAAACACTCACTTTGTTATACCAACTTCTTGTTTTTTCTACTTTTGAAAAAAAAATGTATATCTGTTTTTTTTCATTTTAATTTTTTTTTCTTGTGGTTGATTCATATATAGTATGTGCCTTATAATATATTTGCTCATCTTAACATTTTTTTTAACTTTGTTTAAGGTGGTTATGGTACCATGGAAGAATTGCTAGAGGTGATAACTTGGTCCCAGCTAGGCATACATGAGAAACCGGTAAGATTAATATTTATGGCCATTTTTAGATTCAATTATGTATGTATATAAAAGATTAATAATTCTCTAGTCATGATTCAACATTGTAAAACTTCTGCTCTTGCGAAAAAATCAGTCCTGACTAGAGAAACGCCATATAGAAGATATAATGGATGTATTTGTTGGATTTTATTTATTTATTTTCTGGCTTTTCGGAACAGGTGGGATTGTTGAATGTAGATGGATACTACGACAGCTTGCTGGCTTTATTTGACAAAGGAGTGGAAGAAGGATTCATTGATGATTCTGCAAGAAATATTGTGGTTATGGCAGACAATGCAGAAGAGCTCATCAAGAAAATGGAGGTAATTAATGAGACATTTCTAATTATATATAATTATTTGATGATCAATATTGGAAGTAAAATAACTAAAGAAAGAGAATAGGTTGCTAAATTACTGGAGAGGATCATGACAAAGCAAAGTTAATTTGTATAGGCAAATTAATGCAGAGAAATGATGATTTGATGTTGTTATCTTTTTTATTGTATATTTGCAGGAGTATGCACCAGTTCATGGCAAGGTTGCACCCACACAAAGTTGGGAAGTGGACCAATTATTAGGGCCTGCTAGAAGTGGGGAACCTTACGATCTTTAGATCTTAATCATCAATAATTAAAAAAAATTATAAACATATGTATATGATAATATATATATTTGATGTAGTTAATTAATTAATTTCCATTTTAATGATCAAAAGCAAAGGACAGCTAAAGATCTCTCACCCTCTAAGTGTTAAAGTTATAAATTTCCATCCCAAGATCCCAAATCTTAATCACTCGTTTGTATATTCATGATGACATATATGTATGTTGTGGTTCCATTCGAATCAATATTTAATATTTAAGGATTCCTCAAAACTCTCTCTCTCTTTTGTCATTGATGGTCATTGACTATGTCAAAAAATAAGCATGGAATGTGACTTGAGACAAGGTGGGGTGGGCAAAAGAGGAGGAAGAGATAGATGGTTGGCCTTATGGGGGATTATTTTATTTTATTTTATTTTATTTTCACATTTGGGGTTAGGAGTCAAGAGGAGGCAAAGAGATTTGTCCACTTGCCTTGTTATTTTTTTTTATGTGTGGGGCAAAAATTGTCCTCTGATGTGTGGATTGGAGCCTTTGGATTTTGGCTTGGTTGTTCACTGAGCCACTGTGGGCGTCGGACCCCCACTCTATAATTGACCCTTTTGTTCCTTAGTGTGCCCGCCTTTGCAACCCCTTTGTTATGTCCTTCACAATTTGAGCAGTGCAGCCAAATCTCTTTTTAAAGTCATCACAAAGTTGAAATGTTTTCATGTTTTCATTTCACCAAAAGTAACCCCAGCCATGATTCATCTCACTTTTCTAGCTGTTTGCATGCTTTAGTTTGAAAAGGAAAAGGTAGCACATCAATTTTTTTTTTTTTTTGGATGTGTCAACGATTTATCATTATCTCTTGTTATTATATCACTGTACGTCATAACAAAAGTATGATTATGGATGGTTTATCAACCATGGACCACATGATGTTAACATGTTCATCGATTCACTTATAGTCTAAACAATCTAAATTTTGGACGAACAAAAGTGAAGCTTGAGATTGGTAGTTAATAATACGTACATAAATGAAAATTAACTCTTAACTTGTATACCATTATGGATATTGACATGTCACAAGATCCTTTAAAATTCAACGTAGTTTAGATCAATACAATATCAAGTCCATTCTATCAATAACATTCAGCTTCACTTGATTCATAAAATGAATTCGGTGGCCAATTCACTATTGCGGCAGCCGGATGGACATGTCACAGGATCGCTTAAAGCTCAACTTGATTCACAAGATGAATTTGGGCCATTTTCCTGCTCTGGCGGCAAGGAGCACATGTCACAATATCCTTCAAAGCTCAATGTAGTTTAGATCAATACAATATCAGGTCTTCGTAGCCAACTTTTGGCTTCACTTAATTTATATGATGAATCGAGGCCAATTCACTGCCGTAGCAGCCAGGCAGAAAGATTGAGAACCATGCTAGTTATAGAGAAACGAAATAGCAGTAACAGCATTCTATCAATCCACACAGAAATTTGCCCAAGTTCATTGCTCGATTTCAGAGTGGCATGGCTACTGGTTGAAAGAAGAAAATAAATCACAAGTAGATCATATAGGACCACCAACATACAGTAAACAGGAATTTCCAATCGATCATTTGATCCAGTCTCATGATGGGATACAAAAAGGCAGAACAGATACAGTACAAGTCAATTATAGTGATATAGTTGAAATTAGTGAGCACCTTTCTTTTGGCACTGAAAGAATTTAAGTTATGGTTTCTACTGCCAAAACCATGCTATTATAGAAGTAGGAACAACCAGCCCATACATTTAAGAACTCACTCAAATTGGAACCATCAGAAGCATTTCCGGTGAACAACAGAGGGTCCAGTTTCATCGTAGTCTGCCTTAGTAACATGCTGATTTTGAGGGAACACAACTTTGGCTAGTATTGCTCCTCCTATCCATGCTGAATAAAGGGACAGATTCTCTGGCATGTATTCTGGTGGCTGTAATGATTCAAAAGCAGAACTTATAGTATTCCTAGAAACTCCACTTAATAGGTACAGAAATGATATTAAAGTTTCAGATAAGGAAGGAAAGAGATCAGCATCATTTTCAAGCATTAATGCATCGTATCAAATACGTCAGATAGTAGACTGATGACTTATGGCATGATTGGCTACTTATCAAATATGTTAGAATGAACAAATTTGTTGATAGGCCACAACTACATGCTGTTAACCAAATTGTCATGTACCCATTAACTCAAGTCTAAATGGAAACATATCTTTGCTGAAAAACAGAGTTTCCCATTTCGCATAAAAATCACTAAATAATCTTATAAAATTAAAATTTCACAAATATTTCTAAATATTTTGAGAATCACAAATCTTGGGAGAGAAAAGATTACCTTTACTAAAGCAGGACGAATAGCAGATGAACACAAGCCAGCTTCTTTCTGGAACCTATCTTCGAACCCTGTAATAGAAAGCATAACAACCTGTTAATTCTTAACCATTAATGTCTTCCATTCCTCAAATGTTTCATTTACATGAAGTGGATGATCAAATTACAAACAAAAAATTAAATTCATTGGGGATAAGTTGGACTTACTATAGGAGAAAGAACTAAATTTTAATGCAAAATAGGTAACCGAGGAAGAAAATTTTAGGTCATAAATCTCACCAGTCATAGAAGTAGTGGCACCACATAGTACAGTATTTTCTAGCAATTGCCGATGATTCTCAGAAGAAACCGTTGAAATACAACGGACAAGCTGCTCAACAATTCCATGTGCCTCTAAACCCAATATAGATGGCTGGAATAGAGCCTCACCAACAGTATATCTTTCTCTTCCAATTCTTATCACCTGAAACCACATTTAGAAAACACTAAAACAGTAAGTTTTCAAACACCAAACATGTTTGAAGATTATCTGCATGTAAAAAGACTCAACACAGAATACAGGGCAAAGTGAATACAAATTGCTGGGTTGCATGCTTAGACTATAGGCTTAAACAGACAAAAAACTAGTAATACATAGTAATGGTTTCTAACTAGTTTCTGAGGCCTTTCAAAATTCAGGATCTGTGCATTTTTGCATCTGAGTAAGATAGGATTAAGTTAGAAATCAACCATAGCAAAATTACAAACCTGTCCATCAGGTAGGGTATGCTGCTCTATGTCACATGACTGCTTTGTTTTCTCATAAGCGAGTTCATCTTCAGCACAACACGAGTACTGCTCCTTTAATTTCTCAACATCGGAGATGCTGAGATTCACCAAAGGATTAGATTTACCAAGTTCTTGAGCAAGTAACTTAGTCAAATCACTGCCTCCAATCTCAAATCTCCTTGAGGCAATGTGCTGAACTGCACCTTCAATTACTGGAGCAATATCTGGTGATAAAGAAACAAAATTTGCACGTAACTGAGAACCAAATTATAGGCTGCAATTGCAATCATGGAGAATCACAACCCATTTTCAATCCACCAGTTGGATTGCACATAAGGCTGTACAGTAACAGCTTATCAATGTTAGCTATAGAGAGAAAGACCATGAGAGGAAATATCGTGATTGGGTAAACAATCTCAAGGGTTAAATTTGACATGAGAAAGCTTTGGCAGGTGGAGCCTGGAAATGTCCGAGTCTTTAAAAGGAAAACCAACACTGGAGTTGGGCATTAAGGCATGAAACCACCACTTAATTTGCATAAATTCTGAGGCTATTTAGGCTTATGAACATGCTACAAAAGTTCACCTCAAGGCAAGGACAGACTCTTAGGAAACTAGCTGAGTGCCATGTCTTAAAGAGAGTTTGCCCCTGACGTCTAAACTTGTCTTATCTTTACAACATTCATGCCAACCTCAACAAATTGAAGGAAGCCTCTCAAAAATATTAGTTGAGTTGGATTATCTAGAAAAATTCGAGTTCCTTTTGGATTTCCTTCTTTATTTTCGACATTGGGAAATGGGAATTTTACACAGTAATTAGATCTTTATTTAGCATTACAGTTTACTCTTAACCAGAATTAAAAAACCTAGAATCAGTGGCTGTAGACAAAGTTAATTTACTGCACCCTGATTGCTTTGCAAGTTGCAACAGTTTGTCACAATCTAAATCTCTTATCAAACTAATGATGAATCCTTATTGCATAATTAAAAAGTTCAAATATGTGAACTATTCAACTGACAAGAACAAATGAACTCAAATTTTGTCTTCACTCAAAAGAAAAAATAATAAAGCTCAAATCACTTGATACATGCAAAAAGGTACATACAAGCTTTATTCAGAATCTGTTATACCATGACAATCTCATAGGTGCAGGCATCAGTGCATAACAAGTTACACACACAGATAAAACATATAACCTAATTAGCAGGGAGGCATGGATAATACGTACCAATTTTCCCATGGCCAATATCGACAGTGCATCCTGAGATACGGCCAACAGCATAGAGAGATAACACTGCTTGTTCTGAAGCATAAAATCCTGATATATTAAATGTTTCAAACATCAACTGCACCAGTTGTTCTCTGACAGCCTGGAAAAAATAATATATCAATTCATAAAAAAGAAACTTAGAAGTACATTAAAGATGTATTATTGAATATTCAAACACTGATGTAACACCACACAAAAATTTCTGTAAAACAGCTAGACAATATCCATCCTTCTTCCACCTCATCTATTGTTAAGAACAGCAAAACGAAGGCACCCCAATCTCTATCATTGAAATACAAAGAATAGTCACAGTTATTCAGTCCCTTACACTCAACGAACACCAGTTAACAATAGAATACTGCAACAACTAATGACATTCAGAAATAAAGAAGAAGCTCGCACAAAAGCATCTCGCCTATGCACTAACAATGACAACGACAAATATTATAAACAATTAGTCTGCAACCTCAAGCGTAGACTGACACAATTCTCAAGCAAATGCACATAAAAGACTGAAAATCAAAACTCAAAGAGCTCGCAAATGAAAGTTCCTTCCTTTACCTTAGGAGTGCAAAGCGGATCCGTGAACAATATCTGTCCCTCATTGCCCTCTTCCCATCCAAGTCCAGTGTAGAGAACATGGTGCAACAAGTCCTCCATAGCATCCCAATCTCTAACAAAACCACGAACAACAGGGTCCACCGTGACATCCTCAACAAGAGAATTATCACCAGAGGAGCCATCTTCGAGCGTCCGTTTCATCTGGGTAGGAATCACCTAATCACATTTTACAAACAAAATCAAACATACCCTTCATCTAAAAACACAACCTTGGAACCAAAAACGTCTCGATTCCATCTAAAAACACAAACTTGGAAGCAAAAATCCATTAAAGTTACAAACTTTTTGCTTCAATCAAGTCTCAAGTTCACCTAAAAACACATTCTTGGAAGCAAAAATTCCATAAAGTTTCAAACTTTCTAGTTCACTGAATCGTAATTTTCTCGGCAGCCAAACAAAAAGAGAGCTTGAAGGGTATTTACCATGGCGGGAGCTTGATCTGGACTGGCGGGTCCTGCTTTGAGAACCTTCGAGCCAGCATCCACCACTGCAGCCTCCATTTGACCAAAACCCAAAACCCTAGATTCGATACAAAGTTTGAAGAAGCCACCAAAAACCCTAGATTTGATTAAGCTGGATTCATGAGTAAAGAGAGTTGTGCTGCTTCTTCTTCCTTAGCGGGCTTCCTCTGTTATTTGAAATCTGTCTTTAAGTTGATAAATTGAGAATATATGAGTCAAAAAACTTTAATTTAATGACAATTTTTTATTAAAATTTTAAATTTGATATTTAAATAATTAAAATTTTGTTTATAAAAATAAAACTATTATATATTAGAATTTAAACAAACTTTTTTACAAATTATTTGCTTTATAGTATGTTAAATTTAAAAACGGAAAAAAAAAAATGAAACGTGAAAATTTTCCTTTCAAATGGTATAAAAGTTTGGAATTTATATATTTTTTTTTTACTTAATTATATTTACCAGATTCATTATAAAAAATATTATGATGGTCTGAATCATATGCCCCCATTCAAGAGAAATGTTGTCCTTATCACCCTAAAGGGCATCTTCGCAATTTGCTCACTCATACAGAAGAGATCTAGTAGAAACTGTCGGTATCATACGGACAACACTTGAACTTGCGCTTTTTCACATGAGTGTAGATATGCTATGCTATCTTAGCATAATAGCTTGGAGTGTTTGGAATTTATATCTACACATGGAATATAAGGACCTTTTTAAAATGGAAATATATTTATGTGACACCTAAGTTTAAATAATTTCATTAAATATATGTTATTGGGAGATTTTATTGTCATCCAAAAATTTACTACTCACACTCATTTACTCTTTACATCCAGTGTTAAGATTTAAAATTTTATTTTTTCTTTGTCAACCTTTTAAAATATCTAAATAACTCTAAAACAATTTATATATATAAGTTATTAAATTTACATTTACAAATATTCTTTCTTTTTCTTGCTATCTTTCTCTAGCACTTTCCTTTTCTTTTCTTTCCTTTTTTCTTTCATTATTCTTCAATCCATCATCTTCTATTATTCTTTTCTTTTTTTTTTTTTTTTGGTTCAATTCTTCTTCATTATTTTTCTTTTTTCTCATCAATGACTTCAAAATATGTTAACCAATATATATATATATATATATATATATAATTGTTCTTTACACATGTTTGTGTTTATACATAGAGAATATTTTATGTAAGAATGATTTTTAAGACATAGATCTCTTTTTTATTGGATCAAAATGTTTATCTATGTATAATCAAGATATGTTTCTTTCAAAAATACAATTTATCAACCTAATATCAAACACAAAACAGAGCAAATAAATAAATGAATACAAAATTTTACCATCTAGATTTATTTAAGTCATATATAATTTAGATTTTAGTTAATATATCATGAATTTAAATTGATAGAAAAATCTTCAATTGTCTATAAAGATTGTTACACAATAAGATAAGCTACTCTATGAATTATAAAATCTATAAGATTGGAAAGTAATATTATTCTTATTTCCTTAAATTATCATGTCCTTATAAATAATTTTAAATATGAATATTTTTATAACTAAAAAAATTATTTAAAAAATGAGTGTTATAAGCAGTTTCTTGGATGGCAATAGCCTCATCCTGTGTTATTTCTACTTAGATGATGATGATGATGATATGTCATTTTATTATCACAAATTCACAATTCATAATTTTCAAAGTGAAGTTTTGCAAAAGTGAAATCCATATTTCTTTGTCAAAAAAAAAAAGTGAAGTTTTGCAAACTATAAACCAGATTTAACATATATTAGTAATGAGCACATATAAGATGAATGACATGTCATATGCTTATTAAAGATAGCTAAAAATCTTAATTATTCTTATTAATTGCATAATGAATCAAAAACCCCTCATATCTCACAAGATTCATCATACGTTATTTATGGAACTATAAAGATTTTCTCATCCTAATAATTCTCCCACTTCCCAAAATAATCAAACTTTATTTTTCTCTATAAGTATAGTCACAAGTCCCCTTATTAACTTTGTTGTTCCCTCTGCAAAATCACTTGTTTTCTCTCAGTCTTCATCAACAAATAAATTCATTTTTGCCTTTGCATTACTTCAATGGCTTCTCCTAAAGTACCCAACACGGTATATATATATTTTTATCCTTCTACTTCAATGGCTTCTTTTAGTTGATTTATTTATTATAAAGAGTCTTGATTTATTTATTTATTTAAATATTCGCAGACTTGTGCATTGAAAGTTAATATCAACTGTTGCACTAATTGTCCTGAGAAAGCAATGAAGAAGTTGAAAAAAATGGATGGTAAGTTTACTATTTCAAGTCATCAATGTTACTTGTAGCTTAAGGAAAACGCATATATCGTCCCTTGGTATTATGATATTTTGTAGAGTAAATCAAACTATTATGGAGGTATGTATATGTCTAGTTTTCGAACTAGACAATGACTGTCGGTTATTTTATCGTATTTTTTGTTCTTATGGGATCTTTTTATTGTTGACTAGGAGTGGATTCTGTAAGCTATGATGCAGAAAAAAAGATGTTAATAGTTTCAGGAAATGGTAACATAGACCCAATGGTGCTGGTAAAAAAGTTTGCAGCATGGGGCAAAAAGGCTGAGCTATATTCCTTCCAAAATGACCAGGTGAGTAGTTCAAGCAAGGAGAAGATTCACGATAAAGAGTTGGATGGTTCTTCTGAGTCTGATGATGATCATGATCATGGCGAAAGTTTTGATGATGTACATGCACCCAAGAAACACAGTGAGAGGAACATCAGCTGGCAACATCCAAGTCTAGTGAAGAACTCACCACCACCACAAGAAGCAAGTCCAGTGAACATGCCAACTACAAAAAAGAAAAGTAAGGGGTTCTTCGATAGGCTATTTGGCAAGAAGGAAGCGGAACCAAGGAAGATAGACTACAAAAATGGTGCCAAATGGCATTTTCCGCAAACATCTATGCCTGCATATCGACCTCCAGGGCCATATGATGCACCACCATTTCATGCTGGAAGACCACAGTATATGAACCAGTACCCGCCCGTGACATTGCCTGGGCTGATTCGACCCCCTCAGGTTTATGGATATGGTTACGGGTCAATGCTGCCACCACCACCACCACCTCTTCTGTATGGCTCTTTCCAGTCAAGGCCTCCACCAAGGATGAACCCCATGATCCATTATACAGACTACAAAGACAATTATTACTAATTATCCTTGACCTGCTCTAAATTTTACTAGGGTGGCTCCGTTACAATCTTATTACTACTATTATGACTTCAATTGAATTGGATGGCTACAGTTTTTCATTTATGTGTGTAATAAACTAACAATACAATTGCAATTGTGTTTTCTTTGTCGAAGATGATTCGTTGCTAATTAGAGATGTAATTAGTAGTCAATGAACAAGATAATTCAAAGCTAAGATTGAAATCAACAGGAATTTTCAAGTAATCAGAATGTAAAATCATAATCGTAAATTGTTTGCCATTTATAAGCTACTTTGAGCAGATCAAAATAAAAAGTTGATCCACCAAAAACTACTTACAATGCAAAAGTTTGCTTCGTCTAAACCAGATTATGTACAAACTTGAATGTTCCTGTTATTGTATTTCCATACCATTATCAGACTCCAAACGCGTGGTATCCAAAACCAATTTGGTTAGACAGGCAGTTTATATGAGACTTTCCATGCCTGCCTCCTTGCCACTGCATGAACAGTGATCCTGAAGTTCATTACCCTCCACGTTTAAAGGCGGCTCTACTAAACTGCAGTAATCCATGTCCACAGAGAAACAGTTACCACTTCTAGCGCTTGCTGAATCTAAATCATCCACTGAAATCAAGTTATGCTGCTGACCAATTTGAGAACCATCACTATTTTCCTTTGCACGTGGAGTTTCGATATTTGATTCAACTGTATCACTCTCGGTTAATTCCTCCAAAAGGGCTTCAAGGAGATAATTGGAATTGGAGCTTTCCAGAGAATTAAATTTCACATCCAAGACTTGCATTTCAAAATTCACAGCAGAAGAAGCATGTGGATATTCGAGAACATTCCTCCGAACATCTTTGTTGGATTTTTCTTCCGTCACTTCTGTAGCAGCACTGGATTCAAAACTCACAACAGCTCCTTCCAGGGTAGTATCAGAGCCATCATTGGTCTGATTTTCAGGAAACTGGTTTGGCATCTCACATTTACCAATGACAGAACAGTTGCTCACTTCATCACTAGGCTCAACAATTGTTTTATCCTTTATTATCTGCTGATATAAATCAGTTTCTGCCATCTTCTGCACGGCTGGAGCAACTGTATAGTGAATGCCCCTGTCCTGTGAATCATCATTTCCTTCCTCATTGTGGCATAGGTTGTCAACTCTTTCACTGGTTTTCTCAGAAAGGTGATCATCAGATGTTGTCGCTTCGACTTTACTCTCTAAACAGAAAGCAACTGTGGAAGCTGACGAAGAATCATTTATGAATTCTGATTCTTCAGTAGGATTTGAACAGATTGGAGGACTGTTAACTCTTCCATCTTCAACTTCTGTTGAAGCTATTTTCCCACTGTGGAAGCTATCTTCTTCACCTGAAAAGTCGGGAGCTTTGATAGCAAGCGCTTGAGTATATTTCTGCAGTTCAGGCGATGCTGAGGACAAGAATCCTGCAAGTGCTGATGCTAAAGCATCATCAACTGACAAAGCCTTTTTTATTTTATGCTCTGGTACATCATTTTCTTTCTCATCCAGTGCATCATTTTCTTTCTCATCATCAGCATTTGAAAACTCCGGAGCAGTGACTATGAGACATGAGCAAGACTGATAAGCATTTCCCAAATCAGCAGCAACAGCAGGTGGAATAGAGGAATGACACTCCTTCACATCATCTGATTTAGCTGCAGTGTTTTCATTGTTACAGATGAAGTTGTCATCTGATTCATCGCAAGAAAATTCTGTTGCAGAAATTCTTGTGCCATGCAGCAATCCAGAATTCTGCGGTTTCTTAGTGAGTTCTTCAAGTTGCTGTTCTATTTTCTGAAGCCTTGCTTCAATGCTGCTTATGGGCTTCACCATGCGTTCTTCAAACCTCGAAAAGAGATCTTCTATTCTGCTCACTCGAGAAACAAGCTGGTCCAGCACTTTTTCAATGCAACTGCAAGATGGATCGGGCTTGCTTTCTGTACCAGGAACTTGAGGAGGAATCTCAACCTTGGATGGAATGGAAGAACTGGCCACTGTTTCCTGCATCTCAACTTTCTGCTTATCAGCTAAACCAGATTGTCCTTCCTGCTGAACGTTGTTTGCAACATAAGTTGAATCAGTTGCCTCCGACGCAATTCCATGAGACTTTTCTTTTTCACTGGTATCACAGCTGCGATCATCTCGCATTTGGCCTGCATTTCTTGTTCTAGATAACTGCAAAAGGGTAGGCATAAACATGGCCATAAGTGAACTTCCAGTTGGGTTTTCCACCTGACCAACTTGGTTCTCTGAATCATCTGGCTCAACAGGATCGCCAAACACAAAGATTTCATCAACAAAAACACATCCTTTATTCTGAACTGAAAGCAACCTGAGAGTAATAGACATGCAAGGCTCTGCATCACTGATCTCCGCTGTAGCCTCATACAGATGCTGAAACCTTCTTAAATCAGTGACAAATCATAAAAGACTCTCGAAACAGAAACAATAAACAAACCCAACTACCATTAATCCAAAAACAGTAACAAAACATCATAAAAAGCATGAAACATCCTCCAAACAGACAAATTTACACGACAACAAATCCATTACCTGAGCACTCCCCTCTTGCCTTGCACTAAAACTCAAAGGCACAGAACTGTTTCCACCATCACACTGAGGAGAATGAACTGCTTTCACTTCAACCCATCCATCTTCATTCGTACTCGAACTACTATCACTCCTACTCTTCTTTCCATCCCCTTCTTCAACACCAACCTTCAAATTCCCCGAACCAGCTTCCTCAACATTCCGTGCACAAAGCAGTTCCTCATCTCTAGTAGCAACACCGCAACGAACAGTACAAAGATACTCATTGCCTCCACCAAGCTCAGTGGCACAGTAATATATCTCATACACTCGAGCAGTACTCCGAACATAAACCTGCCTCACCTCATGCTTCCGCACAAAATTAACTGCGACAGCACAAGGCGTTTCCATCATCAATAACTCATATCCAATATCAAAATCACTCCATTTTAGTAATTACAACACAATCCAATCAACTATAACTTGTATCCAAGACCAAAATCACTTCTTTTTAGTAATTACAAGACAATCTAATCAATTAGAACTCGTATCCGATATCTAAATCACTTTTGTCAAGTAAATACATGATAATCCAATCACTTATAACTGGTATCCAACATCAAAATCGCTTTTTTCAAGTAAATACAAGACAATCCAATCATTTAGTGCAAGATTATATAAATTAACATCAAAATTTTATATATATATATATTTTTGATAATCGATCTCATAAGCAACAAAATCACTAACATTGAACAACGAATCCAAAAAAAAAAAAAGAGGAGGATTTAGAGGACTTACTGGTGATTTCACAGGGTTCGGGATCGAGTGAGGGAGGGAGCAAGATAAGAGGAGATGTATGAGGAGTGGAGTCGTCGGTGTCGGAGTCGAAAATGATTGAATCTGAGAGAGAGCAGCCGTCGGCGACGGTCCAGTTGGACGTGAAGGTAAAGGAGGTGTCGTATTGGATGGTGTTGGTGTCGTTTTTCGGTTCTTCTTCCATCGTTTTCGGCTGCGTTGTTGGCGTCTGGTGGCGGGGGAGAGGAGTCTTGCAGAGAGTGGGAGTGGCAATTTCGTGAATTGAGGGCGTGAGCGGGGAGATTTATGGTATTTTGGTTTGTTGATTGGTTATGGCCTATGGGTTGGCCAGTGGCCCAGTTGATGGATTGTGTGCCATACATTCCGTATCTATTGGGCCTGTCCTGGGCCTGGGCCTCTGGATTGTTGAGTCAGGTTCCTTGGAGAGTTGGAGTGGTTATGGTTTCGAAATAATTGTAAAAATAACCTCTTTTGGATGTTGGAGTTGAAATAATTTTTTTAAATTTCTTATTTCTACCCCTTATATTTTTGTCTAGAAATAAATTTTAGTACTATGTTTTTTAAAAAAAGTTTAGTATTCAATTTGAACTTAAAAAAGAGGTTATATATATAAAAAAAACCCTATGGGTTATCGATGACGACTGAGTGGCCCAGTTAATGGTTAATGTGGACTGTCTCGTCGTCACCCTTCTATGTCTTTTGGGCTTAGGCCACCTAAACATTGGGTCAAAGTCCATCCGGAGCTCGTCTCAATCCATCGTTATCCTATCCTTATGTCATCTATCCCGATATGAGGTTGTCACAATCTCATCACGTGGTCATCACTATCCCGTCACAATGCCATCTTGATCCCATATTGACCCTGTTATTATGCTATCTTAATCTTGTCTTGAGATTGTCTCAAACTTGTGTCTTCTCAAATCTTGA
Organism: Litchi chinensis; assembly: GCA_019925255.1. Lineage (NCBI taxonomy): Eukaryota > Viridiplantae > Streptophyta > Magnoliopsida > Sapindales > Sapindaceae > Litchi > Litchi chinensis. The sequence goes on from CM034474.1 coordinate 983,204, forward strand.
GATGATCGTTTCAAACTCTTCTCACACCCATCCTAAGGTGATCTTGGAGTTACACCCAAACTCAATGGTTTGACTACTTTACTAGTTGAATAAAGTTATTCATCAATAATAACTGTTGGATATTCTTCAATAATCACCTTTACAACTAATCCAATGGTTATTATTAATAAGTAACTTTATCTAACCAATAAATTAGTAAAACCCTTTATACTCATCTCAAGGTCATCTTCAGGCTGGCTTGTTATCAAGTCAAAGACTGTCTCGAAATCGAGACAAACTTGTCTCGAGGTTGTCTCAAAATTCAAAAATCATAGATTTCTAAAAAAGTTTGCTATTATTATATTTTGTCATGTAATATGTAATGTAACCCAACATTGATACCATAAAAAGAAAACTACTTAAAACAAAAGAGCATCGTATTAGAAATACACCTACAGCTACTACAACTTAGATATCTATAGCATTAAAACTGAAGGGAAAAATCGATTTTAATATGAATACGGAAATGTGAATTTTAAAAAAAAATTCTAAACAAAAACGTGTCCAATCGATACTAGTAATAACAATTCAATAATTAAATTAATATGAACACATCTTACCTTGCATAAGATTGAATCGATCCCTTTTAATTTGTGGATTTTTCACCACCCGATCTTCATTGCTATGATTCTTTATAAAAGAAATTGTGTGTGGGCACAATCTTTAAGAATCAAAACAAGAAATCTTTTCAAAAAAGAAAATTATGCATAAATCAAAAAACAATTTTCTTATTTTTTTTAAGATGGGGCATATGATATTTTTAATTAATGAAAATTTTTTGTTCAAGTAGCCAAAAATTCTCTCTTTTGTTACCAACATAAAACACTATTTTATAATGGTAAGCTAAGGTTTTTCAATTTAACAAGAAAACTAATTCTCTTTTTAAATTGAAAGATTTAGTTCCTATTTAATATAGAATTAAGTTTCTTATTGGCTTGGAACTCTTTAATTTTAATTTAATATGAAATCTAATTCCTATTAAATTAAATCTCTTCTAATTTAATTTAATATGGAGTCTAATTCGAATTAAATTAAATTACTACTTTCATTAATTAACTAAATGATTTTTCATTAAATTAAATTATTCTAAACCATAAATAATTTAATGACACTATTTAGAATTAAATCTATGACCTCTATAGATAATTAAATAATTATAAATATTTAAATAATCAAATTATTTAAATAATTTGTAAATGTGTCCACAAAATTTATATGTGACACTAATAATTGGACAATCCAATTATATTCTTCCCTTTGTTTCTTTATGTGGTTGTGAGCTAGTAAGGGGACTAAATGGACCTACAATTTGAGCTCCAATAATATTAAAATTATTAATTAAACTCTTTAATTAAATAATTTACTATTATCAACCTTAGAGTTACTCCACTAAAAATTTTAAGTTACACTCTCAAAATTATAGATGTTATACAAAATTTGAATTTTCAATGTTCATTGATTTAATCATTTCATATGGTTCAATCTTCCATGAGTAGTTCACAATTAGAGCTAGGTCATTAAATTCTGTTACACCTCTCTAATTATATCTTGTTCATTAAGTATCATTAATTCTCTAATAAACAATATATCCATAACAACTTATGAATTTATCTTTCCGTTTACTCATAAATAGAAAGTCAATCACCTTTATTGTTTAAGACCCGAATCAACACTTAAGAGAATTACTCATCTACTTCTTGTAAGAATGAGTGAATTCCATTATTGTGTAAAATGTTCTCAACTATTTATTAAATCACATCTTTAAAGTACGAAACTTATTAACCGTAAATCTATAATAGTCTCATTCATGTAAATAAAAAAATATGATTCAGCAAATAGGAGTTCATAAAACACTCAAAATTAAGATCAATCCATAGATAATCATCTAGTCGATAAAAATGAATTTATTTGTTTAACAGATATTAATAAGAAATTCATTTTTATCGTGGTTCAATCCTATATAATTTTTATTATATAAGATACATTCATTTTTATGTCACCACATGAACGATCCCGGATAAGATCATTATATTAAATACAAAATGGACTGCAACTGTAGATTTACTATAAGAAAGGTACCCAACTTTATTTGCTTTAGACGGACTCTTTAAATTACTAATATCAAACTAAATTCTCTTGTATATAACATTTATATACTTAATTTGTATGTTACATAATATTCGTATAAAACAAATATTTCACAAATACACATAAATTGAATAAACATATTTTATTTATTATTTAATTTAAAGGTTTACAAATTATAAACTCTTAGGGCACATAACCCTAACAATAACTATAAAAAAGTGCTTACTTGAGGAGCTAATATGTACATCCAGGATTTTTGGTTCCACCGTAGAAGTTAAAGCAAGTGAAAATCCGAGAAATTTTTGCATAACGTCTCTTTCCAAGACCACTGGAACCATTAGTATCAAACGATTCAACCCCACCATTAACATGATTTTCAGGGAAGTTATTCACTGTCTCACATTTATCAACGACACAATTACTTCCAGGAGAAGCAACATCATCGTTATCCAAAAATTCAGGAGCAGTGACTATGAAACCCGTCTGAGTACTACTACTACAATCAGCATTTTCTCCGCACTTGAAGCCATCTGAGCCAAACACATTGCTTTGCTTGTTAGTAGTGAAGTGATCATGATCATGATCATGGTCATCCGATTTTCGAAACGAAAATCCTGGAGCTGAAGGATTATTCTCCAGGGACATGATCTTCTCAAGTTGCTGCTCTATTTCCTTCAGTCTTGCTTCAATGCTTCTAGTGGGGTTCTTCACATGCTCTTCAACACTCGAAATGCGGTCCTCTACTCTCGTCAGGCTGGAAACAAGCTGTTCCAGGACCTTTTCAACGCCATCCCTTGGTTTGTTTTTTTCACCATCTGGCATTGGGACCTGTAAAGGCACCTCAACCTGGGGTGATTTGGGTTCAGCCCCAATTTTTTCCTGTGTTTCCGCTTTTCGCTTCTTGGTTGACACAGAATCACTCCTCTTCGGAATTCTGCTTCTAGCTTTTATTCTTGCTTTTGACATAAGTCTCTGAGACTTGTGTCTTTTACTGGCATTGCAAGTGTTACTAGTGACAAATACAAAATTGTCCATATTCGAGTCCTGAACAGTTTATATCCATTAGATTGAAATCAAAAGCAAAAAATGTTCCAAATTCAAAGAATTTAGTAGCATGAATGTGATCTGGAAACATTACAGGTCCGATAATTTAATATATAAGCTGCAACAATATGTATCTACACAGTCACTTCAACAGTAGCCAAAAAAAAAAACCGAAAATATTCACAGAATCTAAACAATTAGACACCAATTTGACAAAATCAAGCATATAAGATATATTCAAACGAAATTTTGATCATTTAAAGTGTCAACTTCAAATAAGAATTAGGAGGACTTTTTAAGACTTACTTGTGATCAAATCATGATCATTTGATGGTAAAAGATGACTGTAAAGTAACCAGAACTTACTAGACAGGCTCAGGAGATGATCCGGTTTTGTTGAAGAGCTCCATGAACTGGGTCGTGTTCACTGTTTGCTACTGTCGTTTGGTTCCTTTGGTGCTGTTGCTTCTTACATTGTTTTTGAATGCTGAAAGAAGGAAAGTTTTTTAACAGAGGAAAGTGAGTGGCAAAATGGAAATTCTAGAGCAAGAGTGGGGAGATTTTTGGAATTATGATAAGATGATGTGTTGCCTGGTTATTGGCTATCAAAAGCTTGACTACTTGTTAGTAAAGAAAAGAAAGTGACAATAAAAAAGGCACTAAAAAGCGAACAATTTTATAAAAGATTAAATGATAAAAGTAAAAAAAGTATAATTAACTTTTTTTTTTCGATATTGATAGTACCGATCAAGTATTAAAATGATAAATATGGTTTATTCATCGACTCAAATATCATGAAAAAGAGTTGAAATTCTCTTATAGTTTTTTTTTCGTAGACTTTTCTAATTCATCGGCATATCAATATAAAAAATAATAAATGATTAGCATTATTATATTATTTCTCTCTTCCTATATCATTTAAACTCCACTTCTTTTGTAAAAAAAATCATTGTAAAGTAAAGTTAGGAGATAATCCTAACTTTGTAAAAATTAAAAAATTGAGTCTATCGTTTGAATATGGACTCAATCGCTATAACAATAAATATAGTATGTACCTTTTATCTCATTTTGTAATTCAAATAATTGGTTGTGTGACTAAGTCCATGTTTCATCACTTTTTAAAACTTTTGCTTTCTTCTAATAACTTTTGATTTTGATGTTACTTTTCTTTGGATTTATCACTTTCAATCAACGTAATTTTTGGTTGATTCTAATTGCATGTGATTGTGTTGCTTTACCTTTCCCATTAAGTCTTAAGTTATCCTCTTTCTCTATCAGAAGTGCTGTATCCACTAATTTTTTATCAACAAGGTAGACTAATGAAATTGAGCATGAACATGAAGAAAAATGCAGTCTTTGTCCTAACAAAAAAAAAAGCAAAAGTTTAAAACAAAGTTTTGCATTAGAAAATTACATAAAACTTGGACATTACAACATTTTTTTTTTAATGTTTTAACTACAAATCAACCCACAAAAGCCAGAAGCAATGAAATGAACCATAGAGCTCCTTCACTTGTGGCAGACTCTAGCAGTGGGCATGGTGACACAAACTGGGGCATAGAATTTCCTGGCTTCTGGGGTGCCTGCTTTTGGTGGCTCCGCCACAGCAATCCCAGCAGCAGAGCAAATGGCAGCCGCAGCTGCAGCAAACATCAAGTCCCTCCTCCCATGTTTGCACTCCTTTTTGGCATCAAAGTTCAACTTAATTTTCTCCCCTTCAGCCCCAATTGAAGCACTTGCAACAACAAGAAGTCTCTGGCGAGAAGTAGCCGGAGAGTGGCTGGCCACACTGGTGGTGGCAGTGCCGATGAAGGAGGATGTCATGGTCATTGAGGCCATCTCTGCAAAGTGTTGGGTTTTTTCTTGTGTTGTTGGGGGTGGTTTAGTTGTTTTAGTTTACGGTTCAAATGTTAGTTAAAAGTATTGAAGAATGGAAGTGAAGTGGCAAGAGAGGTGGTTGGAGGAGTATCCACCATCTGACTTCAAGATAAGTTTGGACCAATTGGATAGTGCCACATAATATTGTATTATCCAAGTGGAAACTAGTGGTTCACTCGAAATCTTTATTATCTCTTAAATAGTTTTAGCTAAAAAATTGAGGATTTGGGAGTAACTTACAAAGTATAATAACATAAATTAATTACATTCCATGATTAAGATTTGACATATAAATAAAACTCAAATAAATTTAACATATGAACATCTGTATTAGAAAAAGATTGGTTTTTGACTCACAGGGACAAAACAATGGGCCATCAATTTTGTGGAAACATCCCTCCTTTGAAAGGAAAAGAAAAAATAGATCATGAGAAGTTCAGGCAAGACTCCAATCCAATGTCTCGCTTGGATTGCATTCTGATAGCATAGAACTTTTTCCCCATATCCAGACACACACAGAAATGCAGTCACACAGATGTTGGTTCCAGAAAATGTATTACAGATTCATAAGAGTTGAGAGTAGAGACAATCAAGGGCCTGTATACACACTCACACACCTAAAACATGATCTCATTATCACTGACAAAACAGAATTTTCAATCACTTTGAAATGTCATCAGGCCCAGGCTCAAGGAATAAAGATCCTATATATGTCTAAGTTTGTATTTCAGTCTTTGCATTTCAGATGCATTTTACAATCAGATTGTCCAAAATGTTTGTATCATCACTTGTGACTAAAGAATTTGAAACTATTTCCCTAATGTTTGATACATACTGTTACAACTGACCAATTAGGCTGTTTTTCAAACAATTGTAAAGAATACACATGAAGATGAGTATTAAGTTATGGCCATCACAAATTTCGGATATGCCTGAAGGAAGTTAAGCGTACAGTAGCTCTTGTTCTCTTGTATCATATGGAGGAGGCAGCAAATTATGAATGTCACCAAAGAGATCTTCACGGCCAGATGGCGCCTCTTGAATAGGTGAATCCAAGACAGAGTCAGGAATTGCTACGATGGTTTCCTCAAGAAAGGATTTGACAGTCTGCAACATCGAAACCTATGTGAAAAATATTGCACCACTACTAAGCAACAAATGCAAGTTTCATGGGAGATTACAGAAGAATATAGCATAACGAAAGACTCAAACTTTCAGCCCAAGCTTTGGGATTGGGATGTCATCATGACCAGGCATTATCCTTCTATTAACCTCATTCATTAGCTCAAACTTTCAAATTTATAGATTGTTGATTGCGTGTATCATCCAACAAATTGAAAATAATGACAAAGACTAAAAACTGTAAGCACACAGATTTCATAGGAACATTAATGGTATGTTAATTTTGAGTGAAGGGTCAAAAGCTAAAACTCCAATAAAGCTAATGGGCATTGTATAAAATCTTGAAAGAAGGCAGATTTGAATAAAGCTTTGTCATCAAGATCTTTGATCTGGTTACTTTGCCAGACAGCAAAAAAAAAAAAAACCTATTTTTCTAATATTGAGCTAACTACACTTGGATTAACTAACATACAGTACAATTCTGGAAAGCAGCATCAGCTTTACGCTTCCATAGACCATTTCCTGGCTCTGAATGAAAGAAGTTGAGTAAAGGCTGCACAAGATCACATAAAAAGTTGTTATGAGGAATAGTAAAATATGTTTGAACAAACATTAACCATATATATCCCTTATGGGCAACAATAAAGATTAGATAGTGCAACAATAAAATGGAAATTATACACACATATTATTCACAGCAACAGCTTCATATGGTGACATGTAATGTGACTAGGCTGTCAAACTTACTGGGCCATTGTATAATCAGTTATAAATGGCAATGGCCTTAAGTCTATGGGAATGCTCATCTGTGTGCATTAATAAACAGAACTTTCAAGTATACTGAAGCTAATCCCAATAAAAATTGGAATTCCATAGTATGGCATGATATAGACACAACAATTTCACTTTTCTACTTAACAAAGCCTTAAATTCAATATTTTCAAAAGGCATGGAAATGAGGGAAGCATAATGCAATAAGGCCGGACGAAGTGGGGTTTGAGGGAAGAATCATATCAACTATTCATCCACCACACAAATACTGCTCATACATATAGATAGGAGTTCTGTTTTGTGACTATTAAATCATCTCTCTCAGGGAAAGAAGGACATGAAAATACTTGGAGGTAGCATAATGTTGTTAGAGAAAAATTCTCGTGTATGACAAATGATAACAAAGCAACAATCCAGTTAAGCCACAAATCAGATAACTACCTTCATTACATCCCGGACAGTGGGTCTATTATTACCATATCTTCCTAGAATGTCATCTCCATATACTTGATACTGTTCAAGGACCTAAACCACAAAATGCAAACCACAAGATGAAGTAAGAAGTTAACAGAAATTAAGTAGATGCATTAATTAAGAAGCCAAAGCCAAGTCAAGTAATGAACCTGACGTCGTGTCAGACCACTGCTTGGTGCATCATATATTGCAGTGTCAACATGTCCCAACGTATACCATGGGCTGTTCAAAACGAATTTTAGTCACCAAATATAGATAATAATTGCAAAACTGTGGAAAGTCTAGATAGGAAAAAGTAATCACAACCTCTCGGGCGAGAATCATTCAAAGAGTGAACAACGTGAGAAATCAGACAGGTGAGTGAGGTATATTAGGAAGAAATTCCACTGGCATGATACTAAATACTGACATGCTTTAACATTTACATCAGGAAAACCACGTTTCCCTCCATAGTAAATGAGGACAACCAAAAAAAAAAAAAAGATATTAATTTTCTTTTTATATCAAAATAATGTATTATACATACTTATTGTATGCAGCACGTCCTAACATAACACAGTGAGCACCTTCTCTTCGTGCAGCATTTACCTATATTAAAAATGACAATAAATAATAAGTGAAAATGGAATCATCAAAATAATTATTTCTAAATTTGGAATAGAAAGGTCAGATTCAGGTATAATAAGTCAAACTAACAATTAGTTTGACAAAAGTTCACCTCATCAACTGTATTAATGCCTCCATTCAGAGTAAATGTCAAGTGTGGAAAGTCACGCAAGAGAGCATAATAGTATTCATATCTGCAGCAAGTAAAATAAAATTCATTATTTGTACATTACCCCAATAGTGGCACATCCATACTAATGTACAATATAAAAACTATGGGCAATAAAATTGTAAAGCCGCTGAAATGACTTAAGAGAGACAACACTTTTCAGCAACCTTCTTGAGTAAATTCAAGTACAAATTAATAAGACAGTCAAATTGCCAAATACATACTTTAGGGGAGGAATTGTTCGATTTTCAGCTGGACTAATGCCATTAAGCAATGCCTTCCGTGAATGTATAATGAAATGCCTTGTCGGGGATAGAGAAGAAACCTTATAGATGAAATCACCTGAAACGAGGGACACTGGAGGTTAGCGTATAACACCAGCAACCTCAGCATGCAAATAGTAGTTAAAATAATCATACACACAATTTCCCAAGTCAAATAAGCATGTATGATCTAGATTATAGGTTAGCAGGTTTTTAAGAAGGTTTTCGCTCAACTAGCTTGAGAACAAAGTCGTCCACAGGAGATGAAAACATACAACAGAGATGATAATGACAAAGCTTCCAGACAAAGAAAGAAATTAGAAATATTAATAATTTGGCAGCATGTCTGAGCTAGTTGTCTACACATATATACATCATGGTTATGGAGCAGTCAATAAAGAATTTTTTAAAAAAAAAAGGGAAAGCAGAGTTGCAGAGGATGGGTATATATGTTGATAAAGTAGGCTGCAATTTCACCGCAATCGTCTGTTTTATGTCTGATTTATTCTTCTAAAAAGATGTGTAGGCAAGTGAAATAGTAATATGAATTTCTTCTCCTCATACGGACAAAGACAAAGTTGATGAATTTCTTTTCCTCATACAGACATAGACAAAGTTGATAAAAGGACTTACAGAGCTCATTATAAGAATCATGATTATCAACACCAATTCGACATTTAACACTGACAGGGACATTTGTATTGGCAGCGATTACTGACATAGCCTCACCAACAAACTTTCCTTGTATACACCAAATAACCATATGTGAGATTAAGTTGGCAAAGAAATCATGAAATAGCCTGCTTTGAACATGACAACTTAGTCAGCTATCCAACCTTTGGGTCAAGCATAAGACGAACACCAAAGCACCCATGTCCAGCTACTCTTGGACTAGGACATCCACAACTGGAGAGGAAATGAAAGAAAAAAAGGAGGCCTGAGTAGTGACAGGAAGAGAAAAGGAAGCCTAAGGAAAAAGGTAATGAGAATTATGCACACTTGAAATTGATCTCATCATAGCCGTATTCATTAGCAAGTTCAGTTGCTTTTGCCAAGTTCTCCAAATTACTCCCTCCAATTTGAAGGACAATAGGATGTTGTTCAGGAGAAAATGCCAAGAATCTGTCCTGAGCAGCAATACAGAAAATTATAGAAAATCAGCAACCCATATTACCAGCCAATCAAATGTTCCATAAATTCATTAAACGAGGAAAAAAAAGACCACTGTTGATAAGGAAGATTTTAAATCAAGATAAGTCAATTTGTAATGCTATGGAATAAAATCATATTATAATGAAATGAAATATTGATAAGTCAAGTGATATATGAAGATAGACTTATAATTTAAAAAAGAAAAATTATCATCCAAAATTTCCCAATTACGGCCTCAATGGTTACAACAAATTCTTTATGTTCATGGCACTATAGTTGTCGATTTACAATATAGTTGGATCCAAACTTCCTAGTCACCACTAGCCACAAACATCTAAATATGAGCAATCAAGAAGATCAAAATATTAATGATTATTCTTTTTGCTCCTTCAGAAGACAGAAATTTCAAATACTAACCAAATTTCCCTTCTGATAAACAATTGTTTCGGCTGCAAGCATCTCTGTGTAGAGCCACGCATGTTTCGAAATGAGACGCGCAAGAGTCCTATAATGATGATCTGTCCAGTCCATCATTGGAGCAACACTGGAAGTAAAAAAACTGAAGCCAATTCAGGTTTATAGGATCATACTAGTCATTGCACATAACATTTATAGTAAGGCTAAGTTGATACCCACCTAAACCAAGGAGGTAGATAGTGTCTGGCAAGCATCTTCGCTTTTGTATGTAGTATATCGTTTTGAATACAAGTAGATAGGCTCCTTGAATTAGTTGAACTTTTGTAACATTTATTTACTGACAATCTGCGATGTGTTTTCAGGATAACAGAATGAAATGGAGTAAATGAAGATACTAAAGAATACCCAGCAAACTTCACCATCTCTCTAATCAGACATAGGCTTCTCCTTTAGGTACCTATCCATTAAATAAAACTACATCACATATAACACAGAAGATGATCTGTGAATATTGCCGTCCCTATGGAGATATAAATGGATTGCATCTGAATCTATAAGCTTCCAAAAGATTCCATGGAGTACAGGTGATTAACTGGAAATTTAACCACATGTATCATAGCACAAAAAAGATGTACTTGAATTTCCACCACTAAACTGTATCCAGTATCCACTAGCATGCTAAAAAAAATTGTGTATATCTTTCACCGACCTCATCAATTGTTCGAAAACTCATGAAGGTAACTTAATTGATTATATAATCATACACCCGAGCCAGAGATCTAGGGATCAATACCTTTTACACCAACCTTACAAGGGGATTCAATTTAATTTACATAGGTGTAAAGTGGCATGGTCTGAGGTAAAAGGATATGTACTTATTAACTATTAGAGATAAAAATTTTTGGTAATCAGTGTTTCAAGTTTGTCTACTACACATAAAAAATCAGACACTTAAACACAATTAGCTAAAAGTTCTTTAACGTATGTTCACACGACTCTTTGCCTCTCATCTTCTACTTCCGCACACCACGACACCCCGTCAAATTTGTTACTCAGGTAAATTTTTCCCTAACAGCATCAACCGCAAGCACAGCTAACAGCTACACCCGTACGACACTGTAAGAACTATTTTATAGACCATAAAAAAAATTTCGCAGATATAAAATTCAATACACAACTCAATTACAATCCAAGTAAACACTTAACATTCACATATATGCATAATGCATGCAATCTAATTCCAATTAAAACTTAACAGAAAAGTACTATAAAGAACACATGAAACAAAACATAAATTTCACAGAACATTATAACATCTTAACAAATCAAAGACACCCCATTTAAGCAATTTAAGCAACTAAAATTATACGGCCAAAAAAAGTTGAAAACAAATCCAGAAACAGCTATATATCAAACAGAAGAAGAACAAAAAAAGCAATAAAATTTAGCGTCAAAAAGCCACGAACATACATGAACAAAACCTATAAGTTGAATTGTAAAACATTTGTATCAATCTAAGCAAACAAACTAGAGGAGGATTAGGGTTTACGTAGAGGAGGAGATTCGCGGCGGGAAATGGAAGCTCTAGCTAGCTACCTCAATTGAGCTTTTTCAGACCTGAGAAAGAAGAAAAAGGCCGCTTCACATTGCTTTTGGGCTAAAATTGGGCCGGGTTTGGATGGTGGAATTTATATGGGTTTTAATTAAAACTAACCTTTTTCTAATAGTTCAATTAAAAATTAATTTTTTTAAAAAAATATAATATTAAAATCAGTCTCTGGACTTAAATACAAAGGGTAGAAATAAGTAATTTTAAGAAAATGTTATTTTTCAACTTTTACCTTCAAAAGGGGCTGTTTTTGCAATTTTTTCTTTATATTACCGTTTGGGCCTTTCATTTTTAATTTAAGTTTTGGCCTATATAACCAAGTATGTACATTATAATGTCTTGTTTCAATGGGCCTAAATTGACCCACCACCAGACTCATTACAAGCCCACAAGAAGTGAGACAGTTCACAGAAGCATAATTGTGATTTAATTCTTAAAAAATAATAATAATAATTGAGATTTAATTTTTCATTTTAACGAATTAAACATTTACTAATAGTTTAAAATATCTAATCTAGCGAGTATAATAAGTGGACCATTTCCAAATAGCTTAAGATAACGGATAAAACAGTTTTTTTTTTTTTTTTAAAGTTTTGGAACTGATTCAAGGGACAACAATTTCATTAAGCAAGATAGGACAATGGTGGTACAGTCCAAGAATAGATCTCATATGAAAGAGGTCAACCCACATGTAGGTTGGAAAATAGTCCACATAAAAGTAGGGGTGTCTTTGCCAAAGACACGGGAGCCAATTTCTCAACCAATAAGGCACCGCCCAAGCTACGGATTAGGCAGTTTTTTTTTTTTGTTCTTTTGTTTTTTGGAATGACGGATCAAACAGGTTTTAAGCACCAATATTAACAAAGTGTTATGCAATGGGCTATATCATTTTACCCGAATCCGGCCCATCATCGACACTTGTTGGTATCTTTTTTTTTGTTTGTTTTTTTTCTTCGGAAAGCTTGTTGGTGTCAATTTTGTGGTGGATAAGTAACTAACAAACTACCATCTACAACTTCAATCTTCCATTATCACTTTCACAAGCCACTTCCATGGCTACACTAAGCCTGAACAATCCCACAAGAACCAGAAACCAAGCACTTCACCATCACAAACCCATCTCCAAAACATGTTCCCTCACAAGACCAACCAAAGTTCCATTCACTTTCTCCACAAAAACCCCGCCAAAACTCCCCCACATTCGACCAATAAAATCGGTGTCAGAAAGCTCACTCTCTCTGCCAAAAGAAGCTGAAGCCGAAATTGACGATTTTGAAGACGACCCAACTCAGGAACTGAGTTATCTCGATGAAGAAACCGATCCAGAGAGCATCACAGAGTGGGAGCTCGACTTTTGCTCCAGGCCAATCCTTGATATTAGAGGGAAGAAGATGTGGGAGCTTGTTGTTTGTGATAATTCACTTTCACTTCAATACACCAAGTATTTCCCTAACAATGTCATCAATAGTATCACTTTAAAGGATGCCATTGTCACCATTTGTGATGATCTTGGTGTCCCTTTACCGGAGAAAATCCGGTTCTTCAGGTGAAAGTTATGGTAATTTATAACGTATTGGTGATATTGTGTGTGTAAAAGTTTTCTTTTTACAAGTGTTTTGATTGATTTGATTGTGGTTTATAGGTCACAGATGCAAACTATAATAACAAAAGCTTGTAAAGAGCTTGGTATAAAGCCGATTCCAAGTAAACGAGTGAGTATGTTATGTTCTTATATTTGTGTTGGTCTTGTAGTTTACATTAAGGAAGTAAATGAAGATTTTACTCTAAAAAGACCCTCAATGTTGAAAATTTCATGTGATTTTCAAGTTGCTGAATGTTTTGAAGACTTTTGAAATTGAAAATGATACTTAAATGTAGACAAACTCAGCTGAATCCTTGAGAGATACTGGAAGGAGAATTAAGTGTATCATCACCCTTAGGAAACTAGACTTGAAATCACATGATGAGGGCATTCTATCATTCATACATGTTGTAGAAATGAAGTTCATTGCAATTCACGCTAGATATGCTCAGTACTTGGTTTATATTCGTGAATGCTTGGTAATGTTTCAGTGTCTATCACTACTTTTGTGGTTGGAAGAACGCTATGAGACAGTATATACGCGTCATCCTGGTTTTCAGAAAGGATCTAAACCACTTCTGGCATTGGATAATCCTTTCCCTATGGAACTTCCAGAGAACCTATTTGGAGAGAGATGGGCATTTGTCCAGTTGCCGTTTTCAGGTGTATAGATACATCAGCTTTTCTTGTGAAGAACATTGGTTAATACAAAGAATAACCATGTTTACAACTAACCTGTCTTTCTAGTGGTTGGATTTTACTTCAAAACATTTCTCTAGCACATACTAACTTTACATCCTCTTCTTATTAGCTGTTAAGGAGGAAGTCTCATCCTTAGAAACGAAATTCATGTTCGGTGCAAGTCTAGATTTGGACTTACTGGGGATTGAAATCGATGATAAAACTTTGATTCCAGGACTTGCTGTTGCATCATCTCGGGCAAAGCCATTGGCAGGTAGGTAGTAATACTTATCTATCCTCAACTTAACAGCTGTATAATTCATTGTTCATGTTGTTTATGTTATCAATGATCAATTGAAGCCTTTACGTGTTCTAATTCAGCTTGGATGAATGGACTTGAAGTATGTTCAATCGAGGCAGACACTGCCCGAGGCTGCTTGATTCTATCTGTTGGGATTTCTACCCGTTATGTGTACGCTACATATAACAAAAATCCAGTGACAACAAGTGAAGCTGAAGCATGGGAAGCAGCCAAGAAGACCTGTGGAGGCCTACACTTCCTTGCCATTCAAGAGGACTTAGATTCAGATGACTGTGTTGGAATTTGGCTTTTGCTGGACTTGCCGCCTCCACCTGTATAATTCCATCTAGAGTCTAAATATATCACTTTATTGTTTCAACAGCGTTCCCCTTCCTCACACATTTCTATCTCATTTATACTATTTCAAAGGTTACTGCCTTCTAGATATTACCATTGACATTGGTGTGCATTTTAACGAGGGAACCCTTTTTGCTCCTTCAGGTTTGACTAATGTATAAGTAAACACTAACGGTTAAGTCGCGATAATGCCAATTCCAAAAACTAAGCATTTGTTATCTGTAATAACAAAAATAATACAAAAAGATTTGGCACCTTGAAAGGTTCAAGCCCTACAATTTTCACATCAAATTCTAACAAACTAAATGTGCTATACGCACTCAATATTTAATACCTACCTATCAACTACACTGACATAAAAGGACTAGCAATTTTCAATATGAATCATCTACATTTGGAGTCGATTAGAGCTGCATTTTGAAATCAAGAATGCATTCAGATACATTTAAAATTTAACCAGATCGAAGAAAATAAATTTCTTCATTAGGAAAAAATGAAGAGCGCTGACCAAATAACAGGCTGTAGCGCAAAGTTGGCTGGGTACCACAAGCAACCAGGGAAGTAGCCTCTCTCTCTGCACTTTCAAACAAATTCCCTGGATAAAATAATCAATCATAGAGCCAGAAGTTGAGCTTTTATTTTGTTGACCTCTTTTGCTTTTGAGAAACAAAGCGAACCCCTTGCTTCCCAAGTTCGAAGGTCTTCACTCTACCATCATCTAGCTTGTAGGACAACTTGGAAGTGCCTTCGATAGCATCACTGACCACTCCCCTGAGCCTGGATCAAGAATATAAGAAAAACCGAAACAAATAAATAATAATTAAGCCAATTCAACAGAGATCAAATTTATTTTTTTGTGATATCAACATGAAATCAAGTGTAAAAAGACACCTGTGTTATATTTCTTATGATGTTTAAAAATTCCAAAGAGTTTCCAGTATTTAGAATTGGTGTTCCCTGAAGATTTTCGAAGAAAAAACTAACCAGGTATTTTCAGATGGCTGATGAACTTCTACTCTCTTTCCAATTGCATCTTTACCCAACTTTTTCAAAATCCAATTAGCATCCATTAAACTGTCTTGATTTGATTGTGAGACATCTTCATCTTGATTGAAGGATGCTTTCTCAAAGAGTGGTGACGGTCTCTTTCTTTTTGACCTTTGGCCTTTTATTGAACTCTTTTCTTCCTCAGGCTGAGGGACCTGAGCATTCTGACTTTCAACAGTAGGTTTCCTAAATTTCAGCTTCAGTGAAGGCTTGGAATCCTTTGGCAATGATTGCAAAACAGGATTATCATCAGTGCTCTCCCCATATGCATCAGACCTGCCCTCCATTTGCTTCCCTGAAACCACCTTGTCACCTCTTAACGCAGCAACCTCACCCACAGGCCCAACAGTAACCCTGCTTCCATCAGTACTTCTTTTCCCTAATGATACTCGCACATGCTCCTCAGATCCATCAACACTGCTCCCTCTACCAATTTTAGAATCCAAGTCAGGAACTTCTTGCCTTAATTTTCCAAGTTTTATAACATTTCCATCTCTTCCTGCAATCTTCAAACCTTTTGAGCGACCAGTATGATCAACTCTGTCTCCTGCAATTTGAAAGCAAAAATGAAACAGTTTTAGTAACTAGCAACTCCAGAGTAAATATCCTACATTTGTAAATCCTAAGCAAGAGAAGTACAAGGGAAAAGAAAAGGTTCCAGATAATTTAATTTGAAGCATAAATTACCATCATGTTTATCCAGCACAATCTTGTTATTCGTTCTTTGGAGGCCT
Source organism: Litchi chinensis (assembly GCA_019925255.1). NCBI lineage: Eukaryota > Viridiplantae > Streptophyta > Magnoliopsida > Sapindales > Sapindaceae > Litchi > Litchi chinensis. The sequence goes on from CM034474.1 coordinate 999,538, forward strand.
GTATCTTCAATGCCTGTTCATGGATACATGTAAATTAGATAAGCCAAACAAGCAACAGCACCTCATATCAAGAATTCAGAAACTAAAGTCAGTCTCCCAGGAGCCAACTTGAACTGATATGGAGACAAGCAATTTAAGTTCTTTTGGACATAAGAAAAAATAAATATACAAACTAAAGAACTAAAGATTATAAACAGAAATTTAAAAAGGCATATATTATAAACAGTACTTAAAAAAGCCATACCGTTTGATGTTGTCAAGTCTTCCTTTTGGTAGCTGGAAGCATCAGACCTAGGAGAGTTGGTAACATTAATTTTTCGGGCACCTAGATTTATAACCAACTTCTTTGCCTTTACATTCTTAGACTTGCTATTATATTTTCCACTATCCTCTCCACTATCCACATCATAAGGTTTACTACTCTTGCCTACTTTTACTCTAGATAACTTATTGTCTTCATCACTGACCATCACCTCATCCACAAACTTGTGTTTCAAAGCCCCTGGCTGATTGACAGAGCAAACCCCTTCAGCACGACTTACAACTCCAGCGACACCAGAAGAATTATCTGCTCCTTCATTTTTAGGTGACTGTAGGTCATCACTGTGTCCGTGTGATCGAACATCATGATGTCCCTCAAAACTCGGATCTGGTTCCATTTTATTAACTATAGACATCTGATATCCTTTTTTCTTTGGGTACTTTTTATTTGACAATTTCTTTCCATATTCCTTGGGCTTTTTTGGTGACTTCTCAGCCAACCCTTTAAGAGAGAGCTTAAAAGAATGCCCATATTCGTTCTTTAACGTCATAGGACCATTTTCATCATCATCCGAATATGGTGAAATAGAAAATATTTCATCTTCAGTTGGCAACCCAGCAGCAGCCCTCAAGCTAGCAATTAGATCTCTATCAGCCATATCTTTCCTCCTCCACAGCTCACGAACTGCATCCTCAAGATCTCTCACCTGGTAATGTCAATTTGATTAGTTGAAAAGAACACATAAAAATCAATTTAACACACGGAAAAGAGTCATACTACAACTGTTCCCAGCAGCAAAGAGAGAAAGAATAGAAGAAAACTATCACGTATAAACAAACCTGGTAGCATTCTCCACGACATGTAGGACATTTGTACTGAAGATTTCCATCTACTTGAAATTGCAGATATTTTTCATCACTGCCAAAACAGTTTATTGTTTTTTACAGAGTAAGAATCCTCATATGTGAGAGGTATAACCAGTTAAAAGTATTTTAAAGCTCAGAAAATGGTCTCACAAATTAGTCATGCAAAGTACGAATTTGAGGCAATGGATTGGCCTCTCAATTTCCAAGCAACCAATAAACCACAGTAAGACCACCTTTTTAAGTTAGAACCACTTGTTTTTCCCAAAGGTTAATTGACTTGCTATAAAGAAAGTCAAGTACATGGGATAAAAAAAACTACTTCATGCATAACTTAAACAATTCTAACCTAACTACAGAACAATAACCTTGGCCTGTGAGCAGGTTCATGAGATACTCTTGCCTAACAATCCCCAAGAAGTTGTTGATGAAATAAAAGAGAGAGAAAAAAAATAATCATCAAATAACAAGAGGTCTACACATAGTGCTTTTGTATGTAACAAATTGTACTTCGGCAAAAGATTTAATTATAGTGCACAATTGTAATTTGCCCATCAAAATGATATAGCACCCCATCACTCCAATCACACTGGTCTTAAAATCTTTATGCTCCTCCTCTTGGAAGATTTTAAAGTTCTTAGAGGAAGCAAGAAAGCTAGCACTGTCTGGTATTGTGGAGTTTTCGCCGTTTTATAGGTTACATGGGAAGAGAGAAACAGAAGAATCTTTAATGAAGTTGAAGAGGAGAAGAATTTTTTAGGGAATAAAGCGTATTATTTGTCTTCTCTTTGGGCTTCTTCTAACGATGATTTTAAAGATTTCTCTTTATTTTTTATTTTGCTTGATTGGAAGGTGGCTGTCTTTTTTTTTTCTTTTTTTTTGGGTTTTTGTTTGTGTTGGTGGACTGCTGATTCACATTTGTACTTCTTTCCCTTTTTTAATAAAGTCTTCGTTTCTGATTCCCCTTCCCAAAAAAAAAAAAAAGATAGCACAGTAGAATGATCACATTATTGTCACAACATTCTAACCAAAAGCCATCAAACAAGGGCAGCAACAAACCTGATGCTATCACATTGGCAGTGCACCCAGCGCTGGCAAACATCACAGCAAACCATTGGTGTTGATTCTGAATCTCTGTAAACCTATAAGGTTAGACCAAAATATCTGGTCAAATTCATTCATCAAGCGTTTTTGACATAGACAAGTATTCAAATGCCATAACAATCTTGCTTGCTCAAGCACATATACACAGGTGGAGTGAGAAATAATAGATTGGCCTCTCAATTTCCAAGCAACCAATAAACATTTGAAACTACATTTCCACATAATAATGGATATTCATTAACATCAACTCCTATCTACAGCCACATTCCTCACGAAAACAGATGATACCTTTAAGCAAACAGGGCAATAATTACCCTTCACGAACAACCTTCCACAAGCATCACAACAAGTGTATCCCAAAAACCACCTGTAAGATGTAAGAGCAAAAGGTAAATCTACCAGCTAATAGCAAAGGACTTATCAGAAAATAGAGATCAAGATAATGAAAAGTTGTTCAGCCATCATTTTGCAAATGCTAAGATAGTCTGAATAAGGGCTGAGGATGCAAGCTTCAAGTCCCAGCCTAAGTTACTTATAATCTTCATTTACATGTCCTAATAGTTTAAAGTACAGAAGTAGGGTACAGAGTATGGTTTTTGAAACTTAAATCACAAACACTAAGAAAGCAAATGAATAAAGGTTAACAATCATTACCTCACACTTAGGCCATTTCCCGGGACATTGGATCCACAACTGTGACACCTTGTATGCTTCGGGCACAAATATGGTCCAGAGCTCACATTCTACACCATCAAAAGATAAATATATAAACATTATTATTTTAATTAAGACATGGGGCTCAGGCATAAGTAACAGAGACATGGGGCTCAGGCATAAGTAACAGACTCCCTACCTTGTGAGGAGGATGTTGACAATAACAATGATAAGCGCCATCACACCTTCTACAGAACACAAACTTATTTGGGTCTCCAGTTCTTCGGCATATCTAAAGAAAGCAGAAGATGTTATTTTAAATGCAAAAGAAATACAGAATCATAGAACAGTCAAAATTACGACACAATCATAAAATGATGAACTTGAATGGGTACATTATTCACTGTCAAAGAACTTATAAACAAGATTGGAAGACCAAAAAAAGGTCGTGAAAAGGCACTGCAGCTACATCAGTGTGTACCTCACAAATTCGGCAAGAAGGGCACTTCCATGAACTCCAATGAAATAAATCTGCAAACATAGTCCCCAAATTAGAAGAGTATTAACTTGCAGCAACACAACTTTAGGGCCGTAATACGGTACCTCTATTTTGAGCCCAATTTTTCAAGCAGTTTCTGTGATACTTCTTGCCACAACTTTTGCAGGAAAGCATCTTCCTAGCTCTTTCACTTCCTTCATTCTCTCCCACACAACAGAGCCGGCAAAACACATTCATGTTGGATTGACCCTCTTCTCCAGCATTATCTTTCGATGTGACCTGCGCAAAGAAAAGGAAAGCATGATTTTGCAGCGTTAACAATAAACAGACACTGTAACGAGCCCATATGGCCGTAAAGACCTCTCTTCAACTCCCACGTGGCTTTCCAAAATAACATTGACCCTCTTTAATTACACGACAAAAAAGAACCATAGTAAAGTAAAAACATTTCAAGCAATCAACCAACGCCCTATGGAATATCATAACGAACTGCAGCGACGATACAAATCCCTTGAGCGACTGATGACAAAGAAATATCCACCAACAAAGGCCGCATAATAAATATTCCCAAACCTTTCTAGCCCAAACCAAATATATAATTCTAAAAAATGGCCAACAAAAAAGCAGGATTTTACATATAATGAATAAAACATTCCAGAATTCCTTGAAAAGCAGTACTCAACCAAATCAACAGATTCTACTTTGATAAACACCTACTTCCAAACCTAACTATACAAATTCAACAACACAATAACTCACATTTCAAAGTAACATCATTCAAATCATACAAACTACAATTAAAAACGCACCGCAATATCACCGGACTCAAACCGGCGAGCGTAATCCTCGGCAGCGACCATAGCAGCAGCAGCCTTGCGTTGCAAGGCGACGCGCTTGGTCTGCGCGGAGGCATCCTCGACAACATCATCGGCAACAACAACCGGAGGCGGAGGAGGAGGCGGAGGCGGCAAAACCTGAGGAACCACGACCTGAACGGTCTCCTCCTTCTCCGAAACCCTAGCCTTTCCCCAAGGATCCCTCACAAACTCCTCGACCAGCACCACCTCCCCAAGGAATCCGCTTCTCGCCTTCGCCGCCTGCAAACCCCGCGGAAACCCTAGCTCGCAGAAGCAAATCCGCTTGCTGAAACCACAACAAACACACAAAAACAAGTTAGTCGGAATCAGAATTCCAATGCCAGCGCCAGAGAGAAGAGACGAAAGGAACCGGAGAGAGACACTTGAGAGAGTTTTTTTTTCTTTAATTTTTGAATTGATTGACATGAATTATGATAATAATATTAATAATAATAATAATAGACGTACCATGTAATTGGGCAAGCAACGTGAAAGGCCATAGTGAGTGGTTTGAGTGATGGATTTGTGTGTTGGATTTTCGATTTTTTTGAGTTTTTGGGGAGACTACAATTTAGATCGCTCGATTTTCTTTTTTCTTTTTCTTTTTCTCTTTTTTATTTGGGGATTTTTAAAAAAAAAAAATTGGGGGGTAAAACTTGAAAAGGATTTTTGACTTTTTTTAGATATCGACCATCTCTCTCTTCTCTCTCGAAGTGTCTGTCATTCTCTCTCTATCTATATCTTTCTCTGTTTCGTGCAGTGGTGGTGGTATCTCTCTCTCTGATTCTCTTAAACGCACGGTCGTTTTGTGAGAGGTGAGCTGACGGTCAATGTTTGAGTCCGTGGACCAATGGGAGGTTGACACGTTGAGGCTTATTGTTGGTAAATTTATGTGGCCAATGATTGTTTGCCATGTCAACCGCTTGTAATCTGCGGGCAAAGGTTGTATATTGCATTATCGCTGATATGTTTAGTTGAGTCATTATGTCGGAAATGAATAATCCTAGGCAAAGAAAATTTGTATAAATAATATGATAAGTTGATTTATAATTATTAAATTAATTTTAAAATAATATATTAATAATATGATAAATATACATAAAATTATTATATCATTTTGATAATAAATTTAGATATATTTTTAAATTTTATAATATTACCTAAAACTAAATTGAAGAATCTATGATGCAGTTGCACTACTAATATCTATAGAGATTGAGCTTTTCCAATTAATTCATTTAAGAGTCTTGCTAACATATGCTTTTACACATTAAATGTTTATTTATAATAATTTTCACGAGAGTTCCGTTAAGTTTTGTTTTTATTAAGACTGTTAAAATTAATGATCGTCGTTAGTATTCATATTAATATTATGTTTTCTAGAAGAAAAAGATTCATTTGTTTCGTGAATAGAGTAGGACAAAATTTGTTCTATTCACGAAAAAAGTTTAATATCTTTTTTTTTTAACCCTTTAATAATTACGGTAATATGATTTCATGTTGATATGTTTATTTAATTTGTTTTAAAAATGATTATAAATAGTTGTGCTAAAAAATTAATTCGCTTTCTACTTCAAAAAAAAAAAAACTCACTTTCAAGTTAATAAATATTTGGATAATTGCATTTCGAAATTGTTATATGTATTTTCGGACTCATTAAATAGGCTGGTAAAAACCCAATTTAGGCCCATTTAAGACTCAATAAGAAGATCCGATAAAGTCAACTTAGTCAAAGTCCGTCAGACGAGACCCAGTATTGACTCTAAGCCCAGCAAGCTCTTCAGCTTGCTCAAGGAGATTCTCCAGTTGGCTTCAACAGACCCATAAGCACAGTCAGGTCGCAGCTCACCTCATGCACAGCTCGTCTCTTAGCGAGCTCGAGCTCGAAACCGCCATAGTAAAGCAGCTCGTCCAAGAGCGTAATAAATGCAGTATCTTCCAGAAACAGGCAGTTACCAAATTCAACCATGATTCTCTCTCTGAATATGTCAATTACCCAGTCAAACCGTGATTTCCTTATCAGATATGGAGGTCTATTCAAATTCAAATTCAAATCAACCTTATCTCGAGATAATTACAGTAATTTCCTGATATTATCCAAACATATTAGGAAGTATAATTAATGTATAATTTTTTTCCTTATTTTCCTGATTATTTGGGAAGTGTAATTAATTCAGAATTCTTTTCCTGATTTGCTACAACAAAAATTGTAACACATCTTTCCCTATAAATAGGGGTTAAAATCATTGTAACAGAGAGATAAACAACATTGAATAATATACTATCACTCTGCAGAATTTAAGAGATAAACAGTCGTGGACGTAGGCCTATTATTGCCGAACCACGTAAAAACTTTGTGTTCTTACATTAATTCTCGGTTCTTGACTATGTTCTTTCTTGGTATTTGTGTTTTCTCACATTGATTGCAGGTATTGGGCATTGATTACTCGTCAACTAAATTCCAACATCTACTGAATTCCAACGTCGACAGAAATTTATTTATGACTCAAAGGCAATATATATGTATTTGATAAGTTTATTCCATAATTGTTGTAAAATAACTTTTTTTTTTCGAATAAAAAATAACTATGATATCGATGTACCTTTACTCTCATTTTTATATGAATACTTGATGATCAAAAATCTATTTTTAAAATAAAGAAAGAAATATATTTCCATGGTAACTAAGAAAATTCTTTACACGTAGCAATAAAAATGTAGCCGATGAGAGACTTGAACACCTATTTGATTTTGTTTACTTCTATTTAGTAATGATTTCAAATTTATATTTATTTTATAATTTAGTGTCTCCTATTTTATTTTTATTTTAATATTGTGATATTGGTCACCAATCAGTTTATGGTGGATTTCAACTTTATGTTACTAACCTCTCCTACCTTGATTATAATTTAATTTTGAGAGATTGGTCAGTCAATTAATTTAGCAATCACCTGCTTGTCAAAATGTCATAAAAAGTTGTCTTACATAATGTCACCATCTGTGCTCTTAATTTCTGATTCAAATGAAAAAATATATATATATTTCATGGATTTATAGAATTTATGACTGTATGAATTTTGTTTTTGGAGATATATAATCCAATATTAAAAGATTCAATTTAATTTATTTTTCAAACACAAAAAAAATATCTCAAAATGTAATTTGAAAATTTATGTTTAAAGTAGTTTTCTCTCGATTATGAAAGTATATATCTAAATATATAAATAATTAATGATATATCAATTGTCGCGATAAATATCCGATTCATTAAGTATTAAATTTAAAAATAATTTAAACTAGTTTATCTCTAATTGTACACATAGTTAGATTGCAAATCAAATAATTATTATTGTATTTTTTAAAGGTTTTATAAATAATTAATAAATTTATATCAATTAATCTTTTTGGGTTTTCTCAATTAATCAAACTCCATATCATTTCGCTTGTTGCATATAATGGTTTTTTTATGATGAATGAATGTATATTATTCTTATTGATTTATAAATTTGATACTATTTTAGAAAATGATCCCTTTTTTTCATTAGGTTTTAATCGTCCTCTTAACCAAGCTTTATAGAACTTTGTTATATTAACTGTTTCAAAAAAAAAAAAAAAAAAACTTTGTTATATTAACTTTAGTAAGTGTTTCCTACAAGGATAAGTGTCATATTCCTTCATTCAAATATTTATTTAATGGCAATAGTAAAAAATATATATATTTTATGAGAGTTTGGCGGATATCCTTTTCCTTTAATGTTGATTTTGTTGTAATGATTAAGAAAAAAGCATTTTCCACAACAAATATTTATTTGAACAAAAATGAAAATAGAGAAATCTACTCTAAATAATAGAAAAATATCTCAAAGAGTAACTCTATGCATTCCAATATTTATACCAACTACTAGGATGATTGTCACTATCAGATTCATACCTTTCTTAAATTGATGTAAATTATAACAAAATTGGCTTCTTATTTTAATAGACAGATAAATGTAATTTTGTTTAAGGAATTAAAATTTAAAAGCATCATATGCGACAAATCATTGCACGTCCATTTATAGAGCTCGAGTTCTATCATGCATTTTTTTAGGATCTTCTAGAGTTACCAGAATAAAGTTTTTTCATTTTTTATTGTTAGATTATATATCTTTTCGTGTTTTAGGAATAGATTTGGGTGTTATAAAAATAGAATTTTGAATCATACTTATAATAGTAAGAAGTTCTTTCACTTTATTATGAGAGTATATATATGTTGATACTGTGAAAGTAAAATTTTTAAGCTACTCATGTAATTTTATATTGGTACTTCCATTGTATATAAATTGCCAGTTAACTTATAATTATATATATATTTAACTTGTGATCATATTTTTTATAAAAAAAAAATTCGCAAAAACAAAACAGAAGGACGGCGCGTTTTGGTTCGAAAATAAAACGACACCGTATGGAGCCTCTATCTGCCGCATAAAAGCCAGCGCGGGAGGCCACAAGCAACTTCTTCCATTCTCACAACTGAGAGCTCAATCGCAGGAAGAAGAAGAAGAGAGAAAAAGACATGAATGCCCCCGACCGTTATGAGCGATTCGTCGTCCCGGAAGGAACCAAGAAGTAAACTCTTCACTCTCTCCTTCTCTCTTTTAAACTTGCTTTGTTTTTTGTTTCTAAAAATTCGATCTTTTTAGGGTTTCGTACGAGAGAGACACGAAGATAATCAATGCGGCGTCGTTCACCATAGAGAGAGAGGACCACACTATCGGCAACATTCTTCGCATGTACTTACTTACTTCTCATTTTTTATTTTTAAAAATTTGATTGTGGTTTTGATTATATAAACCCTAATTGTTTGCAATATCTGACCCAGGCAATTGCACCGAGACGAAAACGTGTTGTTTGCTGGTTACAAGCTCCCTCACCCACTGCAGTATAAAATTATTGTTAGGGTTAGTTCTATTGTGAATGTTAGCTCAATTGTAGTCTCCATTTTGGTTTTGCAGTCTCCTTTCTGGTTAGCTCAATGAAGTAAATGTTAGTTTGGTTGGATATATATTGACTGAATTATTGAAAATATTGTTAGAGTTCTGATTTTTTTAACGATATGGTTGGTGTCATTACCAAAAAGTTTACTACCTTGAATATATGCTGCCTGCAAACTGTTGAAGGACAATTTGCCCTTTACAGGGTGTAGGTATTTCAGTGGACTTGGACGAGCAGCAGTCTATTGTTGACATCTATTGTGTATTGTCAACATTTGTAGATATAGTTGTTGAACTTGTTGGTGTCCTTATGAATTGTACAAGTGGTGATGTGATCGATTTTCGTTTTCGTTTTCGTTTTCTGGATTTTGTAGTTTGGTTATTATTGGACTTTAAAGTTTGTGAAGTTTGTGCAGTCTTGACTAATTTCTGTGGATTTTGTAGGTTCACACAACAAGCCAGTCTTCACCAATGCAGGCATATAACCAGGCTATTAATGATCTAGATAAGGAACTTGATACTCTGAAAAATTCATTTGAGGTGTGGCATCTTTCTCTCTCTGATTTTGCTTCTTGTTGTTTGAGTACCCTCTCTCTCTCTCTCTCTTGCTCTTCCAGGGCGGTATGTGAGTATTTCTTAGAAATTATCACCCCTTTGGTAAGATAGTAGACAATAGTGTCTTGATGTATGGAATTTTGAAGTGTTCTGTAAATACTTGCTTCGCAGAAGAACTAACTAAAATTAATGTATTTTCACTAGCTTAACTTAAGCATATAATAATATAAGTTATGAAGTGACTTGACAGAAAATAATTTTGTTATTTAGGTAGCATTTTGTGCCCAATAAGGGTGTTGTATTTGTTAAGCACAATTTGTTAAGAGGAATGTGTTTAGGTGAGCATGACAGGAAACAGGATGATTCTCTTTTAAACACCAAGATTTGTGTGGTGGTATCCTCTCTCTGTGTTAAAAGTGTATGGTGTTGTGTGACATTTACTTCTGTGCATCCTACGATCGCTCATGCTTCCACAGACTGCTTAACTACTTGAAGGAAGTTACTAAGTTGTTGTGGGGTTTTTCTATGGCAGCTGGCAGTGTAAACTACTTGTGTAGGACAAAAGTTCAACTAACATAATGCTGCTTTCAAATGGCAGTTTGTTTCATATCAGATAATCTGCATGCTTTTAACATTCTATAGATGTGTGGTTCAGATAGTTTATGTTGGACAATCTTAATATAAATTTGTAGGATGTAAAACCTGCATGACTGAAACATAGTAAGTTAGAATATTGGACTGTTACTGTAATTTGAAATATTCTCTATATTGTTGGTATAAACTTCCCGTAGCTTTAAGGAAGAAGAGATGAACCCTTCTACTCTTTGTAGTGCTTCATTCTCTGTTGTGAAAGACACAAATGCTTGTTTTCATCTGAAAGCTAAACGATTTTAGTTTCTCCTTGTAGGCTGAATTGGCAAAGCATTCAAGAGACTACTGATGTATAGTTGAAGAAGCAGTACGGGTTTCAACAGCGTTTGTTTGTTACCTAATGGCAGTTAGGAGAATGAACTAGAATTTCATGAGAGACATGTTTTGGTTGTGATGGTTGTAATGAACTAGTAGTTACTCAAATTGTGTAAGTGAAGCTTTTATTTGGTATTATCGTCTCCTCAATTTCTTAATATATACGATCAGAGAACTTAATCGTATCTCATGAGATGAACAAATTCATAACTTGGAGCTGGTATATGGAAAAACATGTGAAATATGAATGAGACCATCTTAAAATTTTTATCGGAAGCATAATTGCTTGATCTAACAAACAAAGCAGCATTTGAAAGGTGTCTTTTTTTCATTAAACGAAGGATTGTTCATGTTGTTAATTACACAAGATCTCTGCCTTTCTGTGCTTTCTACCTACTGTATTATACAGACAATCTGGCTCCTCTCCTATGTTTGGTACCCTAAACTCTTAAGCTAATTTCACTGGGATAAAGGATTACATGATGGAGAAATCATCATCAAGTCCATCTAGCTCTCCTTTAAAATCATGTTGTTTGATGATCAAGACAGAGGTTCGCACTGAGAAATCAGACCCTGAAAGAACATCCCCGATTGGACCCAGTTCGGGGCACTGCTGCCAGTCGTTCATCCCAACCGTCAGTATCGAGTTAGCTCTGATGCTTCGTCCTACAATAATGAGTGCATACTGCCCTTCCAATGATTTAAGAGTAGCAAAAGTCTCAGATGAATTTGCCAGATGCTTCTCTGTGTAAGCTACTCGCCCACCTGCTATATGTCTCTCATAGAAACTAGCAAAGGATTCATCATCAAGTCTCATCTCTTCTTGCTGCTCAGCTGTGGCTTCCTTGTACATTCCAGGTCTTCTTTGTGTATTCTCTGAACTGTTTTCTACTAGGAATCTTATCACTGTGAGTCTGACTCCAGGATGTCTTGCCACTCTACCGGAATATGCCAATGCCTCCCTATCATCCCGGCCACCTATAAAAATGACTGCCACATTGACTGCTACATGTGATGATGCAGATATCTTCTCCATCAATCCAAAACCCCGATCCACTAGGATCCCCACCGAGCACATCGCATTCCTGAGCATCTGTTCATAACCACAAACATCACCATGTTAGTTCAGAGAATCGAAAGTCTTTAGTAATCCGAGCGTCTAGAAATCGAATTTCTTAGATTGAGATATTACCTTCCGATTCACATATCGAAATCCAGGATGGCCTCCGTCCAATGTGCCATCCTCACGCTGTTTCTTGTGGAATGGCAAGATAATGATGGAAATCATCAGTTCCTCTGCTAAAATGCTGATATCTTGAGGCATTCCACCGAAGGTTGAGAGAGCGAGCATTCTTTTGATTGCAATACCTTCTCCACTCTCACTAACATAAGCCTGGACTGTGTTGGTGATCTGATCTCTCATTGCCATCACCGCCTTGTCAGTCACTGTCACGGTTTCAACCCCTTCATTCTGTACAAGCGTGGCAGCTATTTGGTCCGTGAGTTCAATCATGTCCGTGACATAGACCAAGATTCCAGGGTCAGATGCTCCTCTGGATATCTCTAACAAGTTGATAGAGGAGGGCAGATTATGAGGCCCATGAAGACACAGCAAGATTCGGAGCTGGCTTGAAGGGTCATGCCATTGAACTGCCATTCGCTTAGTTGGTGCCCGTTTCCTTGCTCGTTGGATGATATTTGCCACCACAAATGGGGTGTGTATTATGGTCAAGAAGATGACAATCACCATTGAACATCCTGTTGTAACAGATATGGCTTTATTCTGCATTTGATTGGGAAAGAGAAAAAAATAAAAAAACATAACTTGTTAAAGTCACTTTTGTCTGAGTAAGTATGAATTTGGAGAAAATTTTCCATGAAATGCTTAATTAGTACATCCTTTCAATAATAATAAAACACGTGACCTTTCTTTTTCCTAAAAAATTAATATTGATGTTTTGTTGTTATTAAAAGATCATGCGAACATTAATTTTTTATGAAAGATAAATATCACGTGTCACGTTATTATTGAAATGATACACTATATTAGCATGACACGCCAATTAACCATCCCATAGAATATTTTCTCATGAATTGGACTGACTAATGTGACTAAAAAGCTAAAACGTATAAAAGAGAGCTTACCACTATAGATATAATAGTAAAGTATAAGTGAAAATGACCCTTTGCGGTCAACAACAGCCCCAATGCAACAGATTCAGGAAAATGGAACCCCAACATGACGCCACCAATGACCGTTCCAGCTACTTTGCCTACTATGGAGATGAGCAAAAGCACAAACAACCTTCCCCATGACATTAATTTGCCAGCTTCAAAGTGGCTGAGATCAGCTACAAATCCCACCCACAACAGGAAGATTGGATAGTACACTGTATTCAAGAAATAGTTGATTTTGCCGACAGTCCACTTGGATATTCTCCCCTCAGAAGGGAAAAAAATCCCAGCCACAAATGCACTGAGAATTGGATTGTAACCATACCACGTAGAGCAACTGCATAGGAAAACCATGTATGCAAGTGACAGCACCAAATGTGTCCCTTTCAGGGCTTTTCCTTCTGGGTTTTCATTGTTGATCCAGTGCATTATAAAGGGCGAAATCTGTCCGGATCACATCAGTTATCACTTGTTAGAACTATTGTGAAACAGGTCAGGACTCAGGATCAAATAAACTGAAAAATAAGAGCAAAAAAGACCTTGGCTGCGATAACTGACTGAACAACCAATGCAGCAGCCATCATGACACCTTTTTTAACTCTCTCTATGTTATTGGTTTCTCCTGGTGGGAAAAAAATGTACCCAACTGAGAAGAGAAGCATTGAGATCATATCGGAGTGGATTCCTGCCGCGATTCCAAGCTTTCCTATGTCTGATTTTCCGATCTTCAGATTGGTAATGACCCGGGTTAGGATATGAGAGCCACTTCCTGAGAGGGTTATTGAGAGTGAGAGAGTCAGGCCAAGGTCCTGGTTTCGTTTTGTTGAGTAGTACATAAAGGGTGTGATGCCACAAGCTAAAATGAAAGTGGAAAGCATCCCTGCATAGGCCACAATTGCATCCCGAGTTGGTGGCTTGAAGATCACGTAAGGGTTCATTTCCAGGCCTAAAACAAACATGTAGCATATCATCCCAAATTCCACTACGAAGCCTAGCGTTTGAATGATCTCAGCTTCGAATGATTCCCGTAGGGGTCTTATACTTCCGAGAAACAATCCTATCTGCATGCAATAAACAAAGTAAAAGAAACATATTTAGTGCATGCATGAAAATATATATATATACACTGAACGGTCTACACTAGAAAATTTCATACTTAAATAAAAAACATGGAAGCTACCTATATTGTTACTTACGAAAATATCAGAAGCCATTCGAGGTTGATGTATACGCTTTAGAAGGTGATGTGCAAGATGACTCAATACAAATGCCAAGACAATGCCAATAATCTTGCCTGCGGCACTTCTTGAAAGTGTCTCACCTACCAAATCTTTACAATTTTTAGATTGGTTTTTCGGATTACCTTGTGTTGCCATTGTTCTGTTTTTCTTATTTGTTTGTTTTTGTTTTCTTCTTAATTGCAGAAGAATATTGGCATGGTAAAATTTTTCTTCTTTTCCTTTTCTTGTGGGTTTTTTTTTATTGGTTTGATGTAGAAAATGAACAATGTCAAACAGTTTCTTTGCAATTTCCTTTTCTGTTTTCGTTTGTGTCCTGTGATTGAGTGAATGGTTGTAATTGGTTGCTTTGTCTGTGGAGAAATTAGAGGAGCAAGTTGAGGAGATTAAGCCATCTAAGTGGTTGATTTAGAGGCTTAGAAGAAAGTAAATTAATAAAGCCCAAAAACTACAATTGTGACAACACTACGCTTCTTATGGTTATTCCATTACAGGCTCATGACTCATCCAAGACTTTTTTTATTGTCCCTGGCAGACCAATTACACTACTGCGACTCAAACACATCACATCATATGAGCCAATTAGGACATGCCATACACCTGTTTTCAATAAAAATATTAAATAATACATCTTTATATGGTCACAACTGTTCTACAGTACGTATATACAATGCTGTTGGCTTCAAAACAATTGTACAGTTTTGTAAGACACCACATAGTATTCTGGTTTACTGAGAAAACCCAGTTGCCATAGTCACTCAAGTTGTTGGATCTATATAGGAAAATATAGATATATCAGATTATCAATTCATAAATTATCGGGTTAAAATCAGAACTCGAATAAATTATAAATAACAGGAAATAGAGAGTAACTCAATGTTGAATTTTTGTTTGTTTGGACAAAGAATGACTAATAATTAGAATATACTATACCTTTTCGGGCTCATTAGCAAAATTTGATGGGCTTCCCAAAATATTTGTTTAAATTCATGCTTAAATAATGCGACAGATGAATTATCAATATCATGTAAATGATGAGATAATATGATAATTAATATAATATTTATAATTCATATATCACATCATATATACAAAAAATATGGAAAGTCTAACATTGCTTTTTCTCATACTTCATTCCTTATCATAACGGCCTTTTACATGCAAAATTGCAATATGTAATTTGTAATGAACATTTTAATAACATCAAGAATGAATCTAACCTCTCTTACGTTTAATTAAACAATCATAAATGACCTTAAAATTAATCAAAACATTTTTTAATAGTAGAACAACCAAGCTTTTGAGGTTATTATAAACATCTACATTTCCCATAAATTTTATCCAAATCTATTTCAAAATAACGTGGTATGTGAGTTATTAATATCTTATAGATCATGAGATAATATGATATATATGATGTTGATAACTCACACATAATATCATAAGATAATATGATAATTAATACAATGTTAACAATTCATAAATTTTGATAAAAAATTTGGTAAGTCTAGCATTACTCTACAAGCATATAATCATATCCCTTACTCGTTTCAAGAAATCTCAAGCCCAATGTATTTCATGTTGAAAAAAAAAAAAATACAAGTTATATAGTAGAAAAAAGTAATAAATGATGTGGTAAGTTTATGTATAATTATCACATCATCAATGCATCATTTAAAATTAATGTAATAGTTACAAATCAACTTATGATATTATTTAAGTAAAATTTTTGGGTAAATTTTTAGAAAGTATAACATTATATATTAAAAAATAGTCTTGTATTTTCTGTATGACAGCAGCAAAATCTTGTATTCATGTACACATTTACACTATACAGTATCCGAATCCTGAAAAAAAAAAGTAAAAAAAAAAAAAAAAACAACAACTATATGATCATCAACCGTCGATAAAATATGAGTCAAAATTTGAAAAACTTCCATAAAAGATTAAAAGTGGTTTCTTTTCATTGCATTGCCAACCAAGCCGTTACGAGTCATGACATAACACCACCAACACTTTGTATGCCCTTTATTTGACATTGATCATTTGCATTGCCTCAGCTTTTTTTTTTTTTTTCAATACTAAAAGCTTTGAAATCTAATAACAAACACAGAGTATAGATATATATAAATAGCATTTCCTCCGATTCCAAAGCAACCCCACCTAAAAACCTCCCTCCATTTTCATCTTCTTGACATGTTTTGTCATTAAGATTGTTCAAAGAGGGTGGTTTTTTATTTTTCTTTGAATTTTTTTCTTTTCTTTTTAACTTTGATGAAAAGAGAAGAAAAAAAATTTATAAAATGGGAGTCATTTCCAGGAAAGTGTTGCCTGTTTGTGGGAGCTTGTGTTTCTTTTGTCCTGCATTGAGAACCAGATCAAGGCAGCCTGTGAGAAGATACAAGAGACTGCTTGCTGACATATTTCATGGCTCTCAGGTTTTTTGTTTTGTTTTTTTTTTTTTTTTTTTTTTTTTTTTCAGTTTCATTTTTATGTTTAAGGTTGGAAGATTGAATCTGGGAAAGTTTAGTTTTTTATTTTTTATTTTTTGTTGTTTTTATTTTTATTTGTTGAATTCTAAGGTGTGGATAGTACATAAGTTGAAGTTGTTACGCTTATGTTGTCAAAGTTTGTATTTTGGTTGAATTTTTGACCTGTTTTGATATTTGATTCTGTTGATTGTTAGCTTGATAGATGTTGAATGTTGATGAGTGTCCTTTTTTTTGGGCTAAATTTGGTGGAAAAATTATATCTTTGAAGTGAATTTGCAATTGGTTGGTTCATTTTGTGGTGCATGTGATGTAAAATTGTGGCCTTTTTTTATGTTGTTTTACAGTTAGGAATATTTTTTCGTGATTTTTGCAGATTGAAGAACCGAATGAGCGAAAGATCAGTAAATTATGTGAATATGCTGCAAAAAATCCACTTCGGATTCCAAAGGTGCAAGCTTAGTGTTTGACGTGAAGTTGTGTTTATGTTTCAAACAGTGCATGCATTTGCATGATGCGTTATCAGTAACCTGTTTGTTATATATTGACTGGAGATAATTTTTGTTCTCAGATCACTAGTTATCTTGAGCAAAGGTGTTACAAGGAGTTGAGGAATGAGCAGTTTCAATCTGTAAAAGTTGTCATTTTTATCTACAGGAAGTTGATGGCTTCTTGTAAGGTGCAAATGTGAGTAGTTAGTACCTATCGAGTTCATTGTTTATGGCGTTTTCTTTGATCTGATTGCTTGAGATTTGCAAGGAAA
This sequence comes from Litchi chinensis, assembly GCA_019925255.1. Classification (NCBI taxonomy): domain Eukaryota; kingdom Viridiplantae; phylum Streptophyta; class Magnoliopsida; order Sapindales; family Sapindaceae; genus Litchi; species Litchi chinensis. Next base: position 1,016,936 of record CM034474.1, read on the forward strand.
AAACATTTCTAGTGGATATGCTGGGTTTGAAAATCTTTCTCTTGGGATGATATTTTCTTTTTATGCATATTGATATGATTGATTTTTGTGCTAGTTTGATCAATATCAGTATATGGCAGGCCACTGTTTTCGAGTAGCTTGCTTAGCATCATAGACATTCTTCTAGATCAAACTGGGCATGATGACATACTTGTCCTAGGATGCCAAACGCTTTTCGACTTTGTTAGTAATCAGGTGGGAATTTTTTGGTAGGTTCTTGTATTTTAGATTGTCTGATTCTTATTTCACATACTTCTTAGTTCTTAGGCATGCACTTTTGATCAGTGTATCTTATAACTCAAGAATTTTTAACAGTCTTTTAATTGTGCAGAAGGATGGCACTTATATGTTCAACATAGATAATTTAATTCCAAAACTTTGTTGCTTAGCTCAAGAAATGGGGGAGGATATGAGGGCACAACATTTACGTTCAGCTGGGCTTCAGGCCCTCTCATCGATGGTGATCACTCTCATGCCTTAACAGTCATTCTTTTGTGTTATACTTTCTGCTTCCTTGTTTTCATTTACATTAAATAGATAGTATAGATAACAACAAGCCAATGCAGTTACAAATTCAATTTTTGGTGAGGTTTGTTTTATAAGCTACACTGGTGTTCTTCAAATTAGGAATCGGAATTTGGTAGTGTACATATGGTTAACGTGTAGACAAATTGTGAACTTCGAGTCTGCACTATGATCATGCCATGGCGAGGACATGAAGTGATAAAAAAGACCGTTATCTCATATTTCAAATTTGAATAATCTCTGCTATGTTTGCTATCATCAACATTTTCTAATGTTCAGGCTTTTGCACTAGAAATTTGACATACATGTAGACCTCATTATGTGTTTTTTCTTATATCTGATTTGTTTTAAAGTCTATCACTTTTTTTTTTTTTTTTTTAGCTTATTCACTTGGATCGTTAACTAATTTTTTGTTGCACAGGTTTGGTTCATGGGTGAAAACTCACATATTCCAGAAGAATTTGATAATGTAAGTTAATTGAGATCGTATAATTACTTATTTTCCAAGTTATTTAGCAGGTGTTAGTATTTTGTTTGCCATGTACATGCTATGTATCTAAGTGTTCCAAATCAGATTCACACTGTTATTTTACTGCAATTTTGGAGATAATTTCTGTTTTCTCTTTTCGTTAGTTTAGAAGCTAGCAAGCTGCTTGTGAAACTCTGATCTTTGCTTAAAACTTTTTAAGTTGTACTCTACCCTCTTTTCATATACAAAACCTCATGTTCAGTGTCCAATAATATTTGTTGTTCTTTCAAAATCAGGTCGTTTCAGTTGTTTTAGAAAACTATGGAGATTTGAATAGCAATTCAGATGCCCTTAACATTGAGATACAAGGTACTCAGAACAAAAGCGTTGAAGAAGATTCTCCTTCGGCAAATGCCTTGAAAAGGATTTCTTCTTGGAGGAGGATTGTGAATGAGAAAGGCGAAGTTATTGTGTCAGCGTAATTCCTTGTCACAATACTCAGCTTTTGTAATTATAGCCTGGCGCTATGGACCATGGCCAATAGATATTTCTTTACTTTTTACTCATTCCCCCTTTTTGAATGTGACAGGGATGATGCCAAGAACCCCAGATTTTGGTCAAGAGTTTGCCTGTGCAATGTGGTGAAGTTAGCCAAAGAGGCTACAACTGTTCGACGTGTCTTGGAATCTTTGTTTCGCTATTTTGATAATGGCAACCTCTGGTCTCCTCAAAGTGGTCTTGCTCTTCCTGTCTTGCTGGACATGGAGTTACTAATAGAGAAATTTGGTATATAATTTTGTTAATGACTTCATATATTGTCTTTTGTTGGTCTGCTCAATTTCTTGTCCCTTTTGACATGCTGTTTTCATTTAATTTGCAGGGCAAAATTCACACTTTTTGTTGTCCATCTTAATCAAGCACCTGGATCATAAGAATATTCTCAAAACACCTAATATGCAATTAGACATAGTCAATGTTGCCACCTATCTTGCTCGACAATCAAAAGTTCAACTATCAGTGGCTATAATTGGTGCAGTCAGTGATATGATGAGACACTTGCGGAAAAGCATACACTGTTGTCTTGATGATGCAAATTTGGGGCCTGAAGTAATTGAATGGAACAGAAAATTTCGAGCAGCAGTTGATGAGTGCCTTGTTCAGTTATCAAATAAGGTGGCTTTCTATCCATTGTTTATCTTTGACTACCTATTGTCTGTAGGACACTCCTCAATCATTTGCCTAAA